>JAPSGF010000002.1:337951-508129 GCA_035772895.1 Perdix hodgsoniae | reverse complement strand
ATATATATATATATATATATATATATATATATATATATATATATGACTATTTGAGCCTTTTAGTACAGAAGACTGTTTTTTGTCAGTTTAGGAATTGATGTCATAGTATTGTCTATTTCATATTGTAACTGAATTTTAGTTAGAAAAACGCACCATACATGGAGCACCAACTTTTTGAGAGTGCATAAGCTTACTGCAGTTTTTTCTCAGAGATAGCTCTGTGTTAGCTTGTAAATGGTGCTGTTCCTAATGATGCCTGGGTATCACCTGACAGAGAAACAGGTGTGAAATGTTCCAGTGTTAAAGAATGTAAACGTCTTGGTCGCCACTGTTCTGTGTGAGCCACTATGTTGCTTAGGCCAAAAAAATCTAGGATCTGGTAGTGTAATCTTCCATAATGTATGGAAATCTATCAATTTTTTTTCTTTTTTATTTTGAGTAAAATAAACTGTAAAATAAGCCCTTGCTCTGTAAAGGTCTCTTTGTGCTAGCGTAAAGCTGTGTGCTCTGAAGACAGAGCATTCTGAGCAAATGGCTTGCACCTCTCAACAGTGGTGTGCAGTGCTAAGTAGCAGAAAGTTGCAATGCAGTGCCCAGAATTTGGCAGCAGCTCATTTCTGCTTTGGCAGTGCACTCTAACTGTAGTGTTTTGTGTTGTTTTGTTGTTGTTTTTTTTCAGCAGCAAGTGTAATTCACCCAGGAAAGGGACTTCTTACATAAACATTAACTAGAAGTGTTTGAACTTATTAAAAAAAAAAAGTTGGTATTGGAAGTATGGTATCATTGTTTTATAGAATCACAGAGCATGAGCATAGCCATCTTTCTGAAGTCTTTGTTAAGCAATTTCTATAACTTTTAGATTAGAGCACAGGAACTGGGAAGAAAAAATAGTAAACATTTAATAATTTTAGCATAATCATACAAGCAGGATTGCAGCATCAGGGCTTGTCTATAGCAGGTTTTTTTGGCAATTATTTTAATGTCTTGAAATAATTAAAAGCTTAAAATCTCTTTTCAAAGGGTGTTAAATTTTGAATGCCTTTTTATGCTCTAAGTATCTATTTGATTTATTCATGAACATCTTATGGTCAGTGAACTGTTCTGGTGCTTCAGAATAAATGTCTAGGCTCTCTGTAAATATTGGCGTTAAGATATTACCTCGTTATATCTTAATGAGTCCAGTTATGTCTCAGATAAATCTTTTGATATGTAATGCTTTTGCTAAGAAGTGGGTTGTTTTTTTTTTTCAGGAGAGAGAAACAACTCTTGCGAACAAAACAAAGACTTCAATTATTTTGACATTTTCATTCTAAATTAGCACTTAAAAAGATAATTAATATAAGGACTAGCTGAGCCTTTAAGTCCCTAGCTCTTCAATTGGAAAATGGGTAATTTTAAATTCATTTGACAGAATAAGTACCTTGAAAATGTTATGTCTGAATTGCAATGAGGTTGGACGGCAGTAGTTTTTTGAAGCCAAAATGTAGGGGTGATGGCAAAAAAAAAACAACACACAGAACTAATTTGTTAAATAATGATTTTTCTATTTAGCCCACAAACGTACTTAAATGTATCTGAGTATTTGGAGCATATCTACCCTGAAATTATGCACTAAAAGTTTTTAAGAGTAACAGTGTTACTTAAAATTTAACTTTCTGTTGGATCGTAATCTTCCTTTAACGTCAGTATGAATGAACAGTTTGTATGTAATATCTGTAAATGTCTGTAAAAGTTTTTGACTAAAAAGTTCATTTTGTTGTCTTTTACTCCAAGTTTAACATACAACATGCATTCAAATGTTCATTTAATCACGAGGTATAATCTGGACTCCTCTCCTGCTAAATGTCTACAAGGATTAATTTCTTACTCCGTGGAGCTGCTCACATGAGAAAAGTTGTATATTTAAATGTTCAGCTGCTCCACTCTTAAGAATATCAGTCGTATCAGTTAAAATCGAAGTTCTCAAAGCTGTCTTCGAGTAATTTTCCACAACCTCAGTAGTGTCAACTGAATCCTGCAGAATTGTGTTCACAAAGAGGGCCGTGTCCTTGTATTCAAAAAATTATGACTTGCCACTAGATAGAATATGGTTACTCATCTGCAACTAAAGTCAGAAAAGACCTCTGCGTGTAAGCAGTTTGGGATTCTCTTTGAAGTCTTTTGCCTTAGTAAATAAAACAAACAAAAAAAAGGAATCCTTACAAAGTGTGTTTACACTGTTTAATTAAGATGCTGCCACCCAGTTTGCTTTTTAGCAGATTTCTAAGAAATGTGTTAGTGTATTAGAAAGGCCTACAATACAATGTAGTCGTGGGTGTGGGTGTTTGGATTTGTCAGCGCCCACCCAAAGAAGAGGTATCAAAGATGAGGTTTGAGTGGTCCAAGTAAATGGCTGTCCTACCAATTCATCATCTGAGATCTCCACAAAGGTCAATAACTCCCAGCAGGGGGACCTTATAAAATCTATCGCATTGCTTATAGTAAGGAAGCTTGTTGAGAACAAGAAGGGGGGGGACATCAATTTTTTCATGCAACCTTACCAGTTTAAACTGAATTAAGTGCTGCTTGCTTCATTTAGTCATTTTTTTATACCAGCTCATATCTAATTTATATGAAAGACATATATATAACTATTTTATGTTGAGAGCATATAAAGTTGCAAGTTGATGCAAAATGAAAGAAAATAGAAAACATTCTTTCTTCTTTTAAAACCACAGCAGTTTCTTTTCTAATCTCTGTTTGAGCCCATAGCTTCGCAGCTGGAAAAGAGCAATAATTGGACTGTGTTTCCCAGAAAGTCATAAGAAAGTGCTGAAAAAGTGACAGTTGGCAAATCTGCCATTGTCTTAGCTTACTTTTACTGGGACAGTTTGAATTTCAGATGAGTCTGTTACACAGGAAAAAATTCAGGTCAGTCCTTATGTATTATGCATTTACCATACCAGTAGAAGGAAAAGTATTTAAAACTTACATTTTATAGCTAAATGGATAATTAAAATGCTACTACTATAGCAAACATTATCAAATACACTGGTAGCTTCTCTTGTTTATCCACCTTTGAGAAACAGTAAACTGCAGCACAAAATGTAAAGAGAGGATAAATTAAAAGATGCCATTTATTATTTCTTGAATTGTACTGTAGTTTCACCCAGCTTGTGGTTGCACAAAGGATGACGTTTGAACAGTTCAGCTAAAGCTTCTGAAATGTACATAGCTGTACAAGCCAGACAGGGACTAGACCTCATATTTTGGTTTAACATCCATGTAATTTTTATGCTGATCCCCAGCAAAGATGGTAACAGCCTTGTATATTTATCTACTTGATTGTCTCATCTCTCAAGTTGCCCTCAACTATTTTCTGGAAATGCTGCAACTGACATGGTACATCAGTTTTGGTAGACCAGGATATTAGCAAGGTACAAGTTCTGAAATGCAGCATCTCCTGTAGAAAATAACTGGAATACTGTTTCTATAGAAATGTGCTTTGATGGCTTTTGTGAGAAGCAGCATCATAAATAACTGAGTTCTGAGCAATGGTGGGTGAGTTTTCCAGCTTAAAGCTGGCCTCTTCAGAATTGTAGTTCCTAAGAAAATTACACAATTTTCTGCTGACGTTAAATCAGTGTTGTTTTTTTGGGTGATAAAATTATGCACTGTGGAAATTTTCATATATGCTCTGCGTACAGACTGTTATGAAGAGCACTATAAGTATCCCAATTGCCAGATCAGAGGAGCACATTTTGTAGTGTGCTTTGTTCATCTGAGAGATAGTTAACTTCCACTCTTAGTGGCAAATGTTGGTAAGAAAAGAAACAATTGCTATAAATTGATTAAATTTGTATCCTTGAGAGCTGAACAGACCAGATGAACTGCAAAGACTGAAAATGTAAGTCTATTTATCAAGGACTGATAAAATCCAGCATCTCTTTGTTATTCTAAAATTGTTGTTAGTATTTGCATGTGATTGGAATTAGTCTCAGCAGCTTAGATCTAACTAGCTCCATATGTCACAGAGGGAATAGGCCATTTTTCAGAGGAAATATAAACCGGTCATTGTATGTTTTGTCTTTGTGACTTGATTTCCTCCTCTTTCAAATAAGACATTTTTGGGATGCTTTAATGCATTGCATGCACTGCTCATCTAATGGGAATTCTGTCTCAGAAGTACAAGATTTTCTTTTTCTCTCCTCTGTCACAGTACCTTTAAGCTGATGTAAAACAGCTGATTGCATACAATGAGAGAGAAGTAAAGGTCTTCTGTTGACCATTGCGCAGAGGGTGTCTGGTGTCCTGGGCAGTGACTGGTTAGCCTTTGTTGCTTTTGCTTTTCGTGATGTGTTAGTGAATGGAAACCATTAGCTCATTTCAGATGCAGAATGCTATATATTTTTGTTTACTGCAGACCTAGATTTGAATCAAGGCACAGCAGGATGAAAGGCTCTATTACCTTGTGCCAGTCCCTTGAGCCTTCCAGGCTCTTCTTGTACTGCTTGTTGTTGTTGTTTCTTTAGTTTAAGTTACCACATGTCCTGCATAAGGGAGAAATATTATTTACAGTTCAGTTTTTCCTCAGTACGATCAGTCATCTTTGGACGGGTTTTAGTCCTTTCTGTAAATTTATTCTTCAGCAGTGCAGCAAGAATTTTGTTTGCTTTGTGCAGTTGTTTTTTTTCCCCGTCTGTAGAAGCAAGAGTTAACGGAATGAGAAGAGATTCTGAGATGCGGTACAGGAATTACTTCTCTGTCATTTGTGGTTTAAGAAAAAGGGGTGGTATTCATCTCTCGAAAGGGCTTTAATGAGTCCTGTTCCGTGCTTTTGTAAGCTAATGGTCAGAGAGCAACGGAGGCAGCCTTGGAGCTTTTAGGGCAAAACTGACTGGCGTTTATCCTGATGGAGGTGATTGTTTTACCTTCTCTCTTCACCTCGGGATTTTTCATCGCCCGTTGCCTTTTGTTTATATTCAAATGACGTGCCGTTAAAGAAGCGTTTTTGTGTGAGCGCGGTCCTTTCCCCCTCCTTCCCCTGTCCAACCGCCGCTTGCCACAGACGGCAGAGCATGTGTTTCTCTTGTCTTGGTTGGGTGCACAAATCTTCTTTTATGCGTGCTGCTTCTTACCCCGTTGCCTAGACGATCGCTGGCTTTCACTGAGGATGTCTGGTTCTCGTAAAGACTTTGACGTGAAGCAGATTTTAAAAATCAGATGGAGGTGGTTTGGTCATCAGGCGTCAGCCCCTAATTCTGCAATCGAAAGCCACCAGGGAGACTTCTGGAGCAGAGGGCAAAATGTAACGACTGGTGACACAAAGTTTTTAGATTCAAGTGACCTGCCTTTAACAGCAGTTGGTTACAGGAGGTCCAGCCAACAGGATTTCCAGAACTCGCCTCCTTGGCCAATGGCATCCACCTCAGAAATCCCCGCATTTGAATTCTCCGCAGAAGATTGTGGAGGTGCACGTTGGCTTGGCAGGCAAGAGACAGATGATAGAGCAAGTGAAGAAGAAAATGAATCGGACAGCAGCTCGTGCAGGTTAATTGTTCCTTTCCTATGGTGGGAAATGTGTTTTCGTTTCATGTATACAGATAGCGTGCATGTAAAAGCTAGCCTTTATCCTAGATTAAAATGCTTCAGAAACCTAGCAGTCACTGTGTATCGGCAACAGAAAATGTTTTGTAACCAGGCTTCAGTGTATTTGCTATGACCTTTTTAAAAGGCAATGCTATTTACTCAGGGTGAGTAAATAAAGCTTGAGCAAGTGCATGCACTTGTGTTTTCAGTATTATACCCAACGCATGCTGACATGAACAAGGCAGTGACCACCATGTTACTGGATGCCTTTAGAATTATTTTGAAGTGATACTGACTGTCTGGGTATGGTGAGAATCAGTCTCCTGTCAGTTTGGAGAGATCTGGGGACATCTAAGCTTCTTGCAACTCTTATCTGTTGTTTCCATGTATTTCTATGGATAAGGGAGATGGCACCTTAAAAAAAATAAATAGATAAAATACTTAGGTTGCAAGACAAAAACATCATTTTTTTGCTTGTGCATATACAACTTGAAGAAAAAAATAATCTATTGTATGTCAGTCAGGTTATGGTGTAAGCTAATACCAAACGGCTGCTTTAAAATGATTGCAGTTGTCTGTGGGAGTGTCTTAAACTGTACCCAGTTTAAAAGGGGGGAAAAAAAAGCAGGTCATTGTATCTATAAAAATACTTTAGTGTTCTTTTCTCATGTATGTAGTTCATCCAAAGATGAAACTGTAATTATTCTGCAGTGGAAGGTGTTTTACAGTTAGACAAGTTAATATCTTTCTTGTTAAACATTAGTTTATTTCTTTTATCTGTTAGTGCATTCTTCACTGAAAGTATTTTTTCTCTTTTGTGCTGTTTGTAGCACAATAATGGTTAGCTTGCCATTTCATGGAAATTTTAGGGTATTTACTTGCTGGATTTTTCAGATAATTTGTAATCATAAGGCTTTTTGGAAGTATGTTTGTTTAAAAGGGTACACTGCTTCATAAAGCATATTAGAGGCAGATCAGTGTAGTTAGAGCAGTTTTACTGTTTTGCATTCCCCAGGAGAAGAATTCATTTAGTGCAAGGGTAAAGCAGTCTAGAATATAAATGCTAACTGTTTGTGGTTTATATAACCTTTAAAGATTGGAGGAAAGGAGGGAAAGTAAAAATGCTTAGGAGTCTACACTGTGTATTTGTTTTTGTCACTGACCTACAGAAGTACTAGTATTGCAGTGAAAGGAAGTTCTGCATAGTGACTCTTTGTAACAGGCAGTCTTATCGTGCAACAACCGGGTAGCTATACATAACATATTTCTAAAGAGTTCTTAGTTTAAGTGATATTCAGGTATGATTTTTTTAAAATAGCAACATCAATAGGTAGTATATGTGATATAGATGTAGCATCACCATATCACATCAGTTTGTGATGTAAATTTTTTGGTACATTACCCCAAATAAGATATTTTCACCATAGCAAGTCAATATAGAAAAAAAAGCATGCTGTTCAAATAGATAAATATGTAGCTTGAGATTATTACAGATTTGTTTTTCATGATAGGAGAAGAATTTGCACATGACAAAACTAATTTGTTACTTTGTAGACCTGATGAGCTGCAGAAGGAGTGGGAGAGATCTATGTATCACTGTTATTTTATTTTTTCTTTGCAGGCAGACTAGTAGACTTCAATGCATGTAGATTTGAACTTAGTAAATTTGAAGTATCTTTTAATTATTCATTTAGTCACAAATAGCATCTGGAGTTGTCATTAATTCCTTTGTTTTGTAATTCTTGCTAGTGTTTTAATTACACACTTTAAATATTTAAAGTAAATTTTCAGTTCAATGTTGGCATACAATTTAATAAGGTAACTAGTGGTAATATAAGGACTTGCTTTGTATCGTTATCTATAGTTTTATTTTCAAGGGTAGATTGTACTTAAACTGTATCTTATTCTTTTATTAAGGATGTTCAACTTACATAAGTCTACCCAACAACTGGATTATCTTTCTAATGTTAAGAACTTGAGTAAGTGGTTGTCTTTTTGTTATCAGAAATACAACTTCTTATCTACTGACCTCATTTGTGTAGTTTTTAGGGGGCTTTCTTCCCATGTGAAAACCCTGTTTGCTACATTAGAAACAAATAGTGTGTATGAAAAGCTCCTTTTTAAAAAACAAATTACTTTTTGAAGAAGCTGTGGGAGTTAGCTTGCTTCTTCAGTCCTCTCCAACTTCTTGCCCAAGTCCTAAAAGCATGAAATAACAGAACTGAGCTCAATGCTTTGTGTATTTTTCTTCTTTGCTGTGTTGCATGGCACAGGTTGAAAAGCATTTTTATCAGATCTCTGTCATTGAGAGCTTTGGGTCATTGTGATTCTCAATTCATTTTGAAAAGACAGTGTAGGGTTCTTTTCTTACAAGTACAGAGCTTGGTGGCATAAGGGATAAGCAAATCCCAGGTTTGCTTCTGAATTTCTGACAAAGGCTGCCACAGCTGCTTGAGATGGAAACATTCAGTTTCAGGGATCGGAGCTGGTTGTCTGTAAAGCTCTTCATATCACTCTCTTGTGTTGAGATCATCATTGTCTCGAATGCTAGTTTAATGAGTCAGGTATGAATTCTTCACTGTCTTTCACTTCCCATATTTCCTCTGTTGTGGCTGTTGGTTAACTTTCCTGAAGTGTTGTCATCCTTTTGGATTTGTAACTTTTTGAAGTTTTCCAGTAGCTGTACAGATCCTTATATTGCAAATTAAATCCTATGAGCAGTAGCCCAACTTTTCCTTAGTTTTTGTGGGTGCCTTAGAAGCAGTCCTCAGGCCTTGGAGGCACCACAGATAACACACTGATCATACCTCAAGTGCACCTGCTATGCAATGTGTCATCTGGTTCATTTCACCCTGACATGCATTAAAATGTTGGAATTATGTTAGTATAGATATATAAGCATGGAAATAGTTTCAAGTATAAACACACTCACATTTGAACACTAAATACAAGCACTATGTTAGAAATTGTCATTTGAGGCCTAACACTGAACAGTTTGGTAAGATGCTTGCAATTTCTAAGAGAAGGTCTGGATGCAGAGGGTGATAACTACTCTGCATTCGGATTCTGTATAAGCAGTGCTGGAGTTAGTACACTAGAAGTTCCACCCTGAGCCTCTCCTCTCCAACGCTAGAGTTCTCAGTTGCAGCTGAGATTCTTGTCTTGATAACTTTAAGGAAGAAAATATATAGCAACATGTGAAATTGTGGGAACTGGCATAGTATTACTTTGGTAGGTTATGTTCTGGTCTCCATATGCAGTGTCACTGAACGTGGTGGAAGCGGTATAAACAACAAAACTGTTAAATTATTTTAAACATTATTTTGAAAAGTTTTATTTCAAAGCAGTCTAAAAGCAATATCGAAGTTGCAAAATTCAGATTTGTTTGCAGTTACAAAAGAAAAGTCTTATGTCCTAGAGATGTTCTCTGTGTTTTCTAATGCTTAAGGAATTGACTGACATTAGTATTTTTTCCTATTATTCCCCTTTGAAATGTCATTATATTTACTTTGTTTTAACTATCTGTTCATTTTGAGATAGCCATATTGGCTTGTTGATTCTCTGTTTACTTAAATGTAGTGGTTTCTAAAAGGTAATATTGCACATTTTTCAGAGAAAGATTTAAAAATTCATTTTGAATTTGTTTTTCTATCTCTGTTCCGAAATGAACAGTTTGAAACATGTATTTCAAAAGACAAATATGGAGGCATCTAACCTAATAGACATATTCTGAAAAATAATTTAGAACACAGACCATGAAATAACGTGCTTGAAAAAAAGATTTTTGCAAACTTTGTTACAGTCAATTTTCTTACATAATTATGTTTATAGGTTATAACAAAGATTGCTATGAAGTAACTATTGTAACTCCTGCTTTGAAATGAATTTTGATACTTAAAACTAATTAAAAGAAAGATGTAAATCCTTGTACTAGAAGCAGATTGCTTCTCCTCCATTAAAAAAAAACAAACACAACTGTCTTGTAGAAAAATTTAGTAAATGTGGGAGGAAAGAAGGCTGGTATGTCTTCTAGTTTTTGTTTAATTTTGCTTTTGCATTGAAAACTCTGCTGTGGCTTTGTTTAAGCTATGGGTGTGAAACCTCAAACAATAGCAGAAGGGGAGGTATGAATTTAGCTCTTTGGTTGTTATCATCTATGTTGTTACTTTTGAAACTCATTTTTGAGTAGTTTACTACCAACTAAGTTAATTGCTTCATTGCTCTGTAATGAGCTGTTTTAATGGGCAAAGCACCTAATTGCAAACATCCTACTGCAATAAATAAAATCCTTTTAAGAAGAATGTTTTTCTAGCATAGCTTCTGTGTAATTTTGATTTTCAGGCATATTCATATATAAATATTAAACAGAAAAGTCAAAGAAAGCTCGCATCTTTATACATTAATTTTTATGTCTGTCACTAGGAATGTGTAGCTCTCAGGAAAGAGAGCTTTAGGGTAACTTACATTTTTATGATCACTATAATTAAATAATTAATGAAATTATTAATTGTCCAGTGCCAGATAGGATCTTTTTGACATAAAGAAAAGGGATCAAAAAAGTTGAAGGCTGCCAAAAGAAAACCCTACAGACTAACATTCTAAGATACTCATAAAAAAAAAATATTTCTACTGAATTTGGTAAAAGTGCTATCTTAAAGGAATACACAGAATGGTATGTGTAGCTATTTTATGTGCTGGCAGCCTCAGTCTTTCCTGTAATTATCCTGTTAGTAAGTGTGAGGTGTGCAGAAGTCCTTCTAGCCTTCAGGAAGGAAAGTTTGGGCTATACTTAGAAATAAATCTGAATGAATCATATTCAAAGGGAGCAGAACTACCTGTGATGCTCAGAGGTGCAGGATCGCATGGCTGGATGCTTGCCCCAGGTATGCAGATCACAGATCAGCATTCAATACGGAGTTTCCTTGCTGGGAGGAAATGACATCCGCCAAGAATCCTGAGTGATTTTGGTATTGCTCCTGGGATGAGGAAAGCAGGTTCTTCCCTTCCTCTGTTCTTGCCTTGCTTGTGTATTCTTCCATTCTGTCATTGCTGAGGCTGAACTGAATAGGGAAACAAATTTGTAAGAGTATTTGAGGTAAGGGTTAGGAAGGATTTAAACTTTTCATAGGTAGTCACTGTGTAATAGGCATAAATAGACCTTGAAGCTATAGCTTCCCTTTTGCGTAAGCACTTCAGCTACCTCTTTCATGTTCTCTTTATGGATCACTGAAGCTTAATGTTTTCTTTCCTTTTCCTTTTTATTTGCCTGAGGAAAATGGTTTTTAAGATACTGGCTACAAAAGAGAATGGGTATGGTGTTGAATTTGTTCAAGCAGGGAGACTGAACTGAGTGTGACTGAACTTTGTTGTGTCCTAACTGCTTTATTTGGGTCTGTGGAAAACCGGCTCTGCTGCCAGTTTCTTTTCCATATTGAATGAATGTGGTGACTGCTGGCGAGCGTTGCACGGAGTGCATGTGTGTGCTGTGAGGACTGGCAGTGGCTCTCGTCAGGGTTTCCTCCAGGCAAGTGTTGCCTGATGAAGATTTTTCCTTCTCCATCCTAGTTTGTTGCCTCGCTGGGTGTACCTGCACAACTCTTTGTGAGGCTGTAGTGTGGATCAGATCCCTGATACCATGCAAAATTTTGTTTTCTTTTGGATAATTGTTAATGGTGTAAGCTGAGGGATCTGGTTTAAAATGAAGCTCAACAAAAAAGAATTGCTTTCTCTGAGTACATGCTCCTTCACCTGTGAAAATGCTACCCAGTTCTGACAACATAATGGTTTTTATGGTTATGTGGTGAGTCAGATAAGAGAACTGATGTGGCACAAAGTAGTCTCTTCCAACCCTCATTTTGTTTTTCAGATATGAGTTCCTTGATTCTGTTTCCCACATGGCCACAAAGAACACTTGTTCCTGCATGTCAGAGGTCCAGCGGTGGAGCAGAACAAGTGACTCACAAGGGATGAGAAGAACTTGTTATAGCTTAAATAGATGCCTCGCCACTACTTCAGAGCACGCTTAAGATATTTAAGTCCTTAGAGGGAAGTAGGAAGGCAGGTGTCTCATTTCTGATCCATTACTAGATTTGGGTTTCAATTAAGTGTCGGATTACTTGGCCTACTTAGCTATGTGAGCACATGCCCAGGCGCGCATACAGGCACACAGGAAAAAAGCTTTATGGGACGTTTTTCTTCTGAAGATTTAGATGAGCGGGATGGAGATCGTGTGAATCCATATGTTTCCAAATACTACAGTAGATCTAGAGTATTCTTTTAAGTTATCTGCATAGTGGAAAGTGAGAGAATTGTAATCAAGAAAAAGTGTGCTTTCCTCAGTATCTTTAGTTATGATCCAGCTTCTTTATATTCTAGGACTATGCATTCTTTTTACCTTCTTACTGTTTTCTCGATAACAGCTACGTGCATTTATAAGGACGATTGTTATCTCCATCCATCCTTGCTTTTCCCCCATATGGGCTTCTAATCTGTTCGATCTCATTTCAAATACGTAAAGCTTCATGAAGTAAGATGATGGTGGTATAGAGGTGTGTTTCTTGATTTATATTTTTTCCCTTGCATCCATAAAGCTTTTGTAGTTTCTTATATACCAAGTTTGTTGTAGCCATCTTAGCTAAGTGTGTGAGTGGCAAAAAGTCTTTCCTTATTGCATTCTTGTATCACTTTTTCACTTTGTGGGGTCTTGTTGTGGGGTAATTGTTTTCCACAATGTCTACAATGTTATAGATATTATTGGACTGATGTCCGCGTATCCCCTAGTTGAAGAGTACAGTGAATCATAGTTTGTTTTTGCAAAAGCTTAGATAATGTTTGGAGAAAAAAAGTGTGAAAATAAACAGAAATTAAATTGGAAGAGAATAGGGGATTTTCATTTTATCATCTGTATAGAGCTCGTTACAATTTAACTATGTGAACTAAGTTTTCTGTTACTGTCTTCAGCAGAACCTCCAACAGCAGTCATACCATATCATCTTGTCAAACTATGGAGCCCTGTACATCAGATGAATTTTTTCAGGCTCTCAATCATGCTGAACAAAGCTTTAAAAAGATGGAGAATTATCTTAGACACAAACAGCTATGTGATGTGGTGTTAGTTGCTGGTGATCGTAGGATTCCAGCTCACAGGTAAGCTTATAATGACCTGAAGTAACTTTATATTAATTTACAGATGTGTCTTCAAAGTTTTTGTTCTGTTTGGAACATTCTAAACAATTTGGAATACTTCATACATGCTTTAGCTTATTAACATGCATTTGGAAACTAAAACATAATTTGTCATATGTGATACAGTGTTAAAAATGACCATAATGTTCTCACATTCTACTTTTTGTCTTGAAGCATATAGTTGGATGTTTGCATAGCAAAGTAAGTCTGAAATGCATCTTCATACTATTAAAAGTAGCAATGGCTTTTGTACAACAGAATGGAGTAAACAAGTTTTGTTAGACTAATTTTTTTCTTTGTACTTCCAATTAAGTTGTTGGATTCATTGTTAGGAATAAGGACAGTCTGTCCACATAGTTTTTTGGGTACCGTATTAACAAGAGTCTTTTGATAGTAGACAGTTAAGTGTTAAAAGGCTAAGTTAGATCAAAAGTTACTATATCTGTTTTTCTGTGCCAGGAGAATAGTTCAGACTATTAGACAAAAGTATTAATAACAGAAGCATATTATAGTATTTGATGCACAGTTTTAATAGTTTAATAGTTTAAATAGGTACTTAGGTATAACTAAGCTGTGGCTTCATGAAGTTATTTCTACAACAGAAATAGTAACCTAAAGCATTTGTGTTTTCCATTGCTGATTTCTCGCATCACAGTGAAGCCACAGTTTAATAAAGCAATAGTTAATAGAAGGATGAGGAGATGTTGCTGGTTTGGGTTTGGTATTTTTCTGGGGAGCAGGCAGATAGTTACACCATAACTTGTTATTACCGCTTTCTGAGTGAGCCTTCATTTTATGAAACTTCATTTTTCCCAAGATAAAAGCACACCTCACTGCAGTTAATAAAAGAAACAGGTGGTCCTGGTCTTTACCCAATCCCTGATCCCAGTTCCTTTGTAAACACTTCTGTGGAAGATAACAAATTTTTAGAGGGATGAGGAAGTGCAGTTGAACAAGCTAATTTTATTTTCCTTATGGTTACAGAGTTGCATATGATCAGTCTTTGTCATATTCAGATTCATCACAAAATTTCATCATTCCTATGGAAAGAGTAAATCAGATGGAAACAGGGTGTGCTTAGTGCTCTTGTGAAGCCCCACCTGGAGTACTGTGTCCAAGTCTGGAGCCCCCAGTACAAGAAAGACAGAGAGCTGTTGGAGAGAGTCCAGAGGAGGACCACAAAGATGATCAGGGGACTGGAGCACCTCCCCTGCGAAGACAGGATGAGGGAGCTGGGCTTATTCAGCCTGGAAGAAAGAAGGCTGTGGGGTGACCTCATTGCAGCCTTTCAGTACCTAAAGGGAGCCTCCAAACAGGGAGGGGAATCAACTCTTTGAAAGGGTTGATAACTGCAGGACAAGGGGAGGTGGTTTGAAGTTGAGGGAAGGAAGATTTAGGTTGGATGTCAGGGGGAAGTTCTTTACAGAGAGAGTGGTGAGGTGCTGGAACAGGCTGCCCAGAGAGGTTGTGGATGCCCTGTCCCTGGAGGTGCTCAAGGCCAGACTGGATGGGGCCCTGGGCAGCCTGGTCTAGCATTAAATGGGGAGGTTGGTGGCCCTGTATGTGGCAGGGGGAAGGAGCTTCATGATCCTTGAGGTCCCTTCCAACCTAGGCTGTTCTCTGATTCTGTGGATTTGCACCCATTGAAGTGATTTAGAAGTCAAAGTGCTTTTGATTGCTTGCTTGAAATTGCTGTAAGTAGGAAAAGTAGTGATTAATACCAACATAATCTTACTTTCTTATGTGGCATGGTAGCATGTTTGCAGTATACAGTTCTGGAGGTTGAGTTTATTTAATGGTTAAAAAGTGTGGAAATGATGCAGAGGACAGCTGCTAATATCTTGTATGGACTGGAAGAATTTGTTGCAAGATGAACAGAAATAAAACATTCTTTATACTAAAAAATTTCTTTAACATGGTTCTTACCTGTTTCTCATTTATTTATAGAACTGACTTTGCTCTCCCAGTTTCTGCTACTGCATCTATTTCTGTAGCAGCGAGTGCATGCTCCCACCTGTTATTAGCATTGTTCTCTTAGGAGGCAAGTCTTCTTGCTGTATTTGGAATGTTTTGTTTTAAATATACATAAAAGTTAAGGCCAAAGAAGTGCACGTTGTGCTTTTAGCAGGAGGTGGAAACCTTACGCTTATCCTTAGTTCACTTTATAACGTTGGAGCAACCTATGAAGAAGCTTTGTGTTTTGCATAGTAAGTTATTTCTGTTTTGTTTTTCCAGACAAATATAAGAATGTCTTACAGTCCTCATCTCAGTATATTCAAAGCACTTCACTGAAAATTGCACTTTTCTGTTGCACAAAAGCTAAACATGGAAGTGTTGAAGTTGACTTACATTTTTACAAAACTTCAGTAAGATTGATGTACTTGTGGTAGCCTGTGTTGTGAGGAAAAAAAAAATGTAGGATTTTTATTACTGCCTGCATTAACCTGTCCAAATTCAGACTTATTTAGCATTATCTACAGTTAGGAGCACTCGTACTTTATCATTATATTGATTATTCTATCTTAAGACCTAATTAGTAACAAAACGCTTATTAAATAGATGCTAGATTAAAAGCTTGACAGTAGAAGGCATGGAAGAAAATAGAAAGTTCATTTACACTGGACAGTGATTTTTAATTTAAAAATTAGTAGGAATGTTTTTCCACTGTTATTAATCCTTCTCTCATACATGGAGTTTGCAAATTCTCTCTTTACACATTGCTATTTGTAATAACTTCTACGTTTTTCTTAATTGTCAGTTTCTACTTTTGTTTATATTTGACTGTTCTGAAGTGTATAAAGAGTGTATAAAGTAGTTAGAGAAAAGAGCAGTGAATTTGGTATTTGACAATAGTGAAGAGCACAAGTATACATTATTGTAAAATTCTGAAAATTTTTCATTTAAATCTATTCAAAGAACTAAGGCTCTTGACTCTACTACAAATAAGAGTAGCATATAGTCTTCCTGAACGTGGTGTTCTCTATTCTTTTAACTGTTTATCTTGTCAGTCTGTGCTGAAATTATAGCTAAGAAATTCTTCAGTAAGTCAAAATTCCAAAATTCTTCCTAATTAGAAAGGGGGACAGTTCTCAACAGGGGAAAAGTGCATTATATTCCCTCTCCCTTAGCCTGCACTTTCATAAAGAAATTTTGCTGGGCTCTATTAAATGTGAGAAATGGAATCTAGTTTTTCATATCAGATGGTAAATGTCTCTACATTCCTGTTTATTATGCTCAGCTAACTGTAGGCCCATAATAAAAAGTTCGGTTTAGTTTGTTACAGCTTGGTGCTCAGGACACTTAAGAAATGGGATGCCTCAGTAAATTCCTGTCCAGAGAGGGTTTAAAGCCTGCACCATGTTAGCAATCTGAAAATCTCTGTAGAGACATTTTTTTCATGTTGTTGATACTGACAGATGAAAGTATAAAAGGTACAGGACAGAAGACAAATGGAAGCTTGTGCAGTTTCATAGTTAAGAAACTTGTCTGGGAGAGTACAGATCTTGGTTTGGAAACTTATTTTTACTTTCATGGTTATTTACCTGTGTACTTTTCATATGATTTAATACTTCCTTTGTTTCACACGCTGTATCATTTTACTTTGTAATTATTTCATTGTTGTAACTACACGTTTACAAAACTTTAACACAGTGTGTGTCTGCGAAATCGAAGTACATATAAAAGTAGTTCTTTGGTGTTAGGTATTTGTTGCTACCAACTGGGATTGTGTAGAAAAAGTTTCCTAAATTTATTGCAACCATCGTTTCAGTGTGGAAGTGGCAAAAGAATTTTGAAAAGTTTGATTTCCCTGGATGAAATTTTTTACATTCATCTGTGTTGTTTCTCTACATGAGAGATTTGTAAGTTGGACTGAATGATCCTTGTGGTTGTTTTCCAACTTGAGATATTCTGTAATTCTGCATTTTTCTGTGCAGTAAAGACGACAATTTTCTGGGTATAATTCAGTAACCAAATTCTGCAGTTTTACCTTTGTAGAATTTGACAGTTGCTGGTAATTAGATAAGGAGAGTAAAAGTAAAATATGTTCTACATAACAGGAATACAATGCCAACTGCATCATAGCTGTTTCTTTCTGACATTTGGTACGGTTAGAGGCTTTTGTAACGTCACTGTAGGCTAATTTCAGGTATTTGTAGGCATTCTGTTGGCTGGTTTTTAAGAGAAATATTACGCTTAAGGGAATAAAGCACTATAAACTCAGAATACAAAAAGCATAATTTAATTTTGTAAACTGAGAAAAGGCAGTATTTTTACCATGCCTAATTTCCAGTGAACTCTTGATGCAATTCAAATATTTTAAAATTAGTAACTAATCAGTTATAGAGAATCATTTGTAAATGATGGCATAAACTAACAGGAAGATTGGGGATTTAACTTTTAGGTGTCGTTTTTAGAGTCATTGCTTAGATTCTCTTTTGAAACACTTAGTCACTTAGTTATCAGAGCTTTTTTAGCAAAAATGGCATACATGAATCTAGTATACACAAATGTATAACGGCTTCACAATATATAATCTGTATGTAGAAATGCAGTTTATTTCCAGATCATAAAAAAAACCAAAACATTTGATAGAAAAACCAGTTACAGGTAGTGAGATTAAAAAATCAATGGAAAGTGGATGTCCAGTGACATGAGTGAAGTAGTGATTGATTTTTATTGACAAGTGACAGAAGGCACAAGGGACAAGAATGGGCCAGTTAACTGGAAGTGTACCTTGGTTTTTTCTTACTCTGTGTCACTTGATGTGTTTCTTTGAAAATAGTTGCATTTAGAGAATTATATGGATGCTTGTTGTTTTAAATCAAAACAAAATTATTACCAGTATAATTTATGTATTTGCATATTACTTGTATTAATTCACTCTCAGGCTGCACATGCTGTTTTGGCATATGCTGGTCACTCAGGAAAACAACACTGTGAAGCCTATCTACCTTCTCATGATTCTGAACAGAAGTTAGCAAAAATAGGAAATGAATTGCATCTTACATTTTTAATGATTTATTTTGGAGGACTTCAAGACTGGAAATCACAGGGGCCTTGTTGATACCACAGCTGGTGGATGGTATTTGGCATTCAGCAGTTGTTGCTAAGATATGTACAGTTCCGCCATTTACTGAATAATGGTGCAGCAAACTGAAATAGTTGCACTGTTAGAAAAACAGAAAGAGGTCTCTGTCAATATTAGGTGTTAGGTTCTGTTTCCCATGGCAGAGTCTTTTCTTTTTCAAGCTGTATTCCACACAAATTCAGGTCAGTAGAGATTGAATACTTTAAGCTGCTTGGTTTCTATTAAAAAAAAAAAAAAAGAGTTAAAATATTATTATTGTTCTGTTACTGTTTTGAGTGGGAACTGAAACTTTATTTTAAACATATAAGATTTTAAAGTAGTATTATTCCTTTTTCACATACATTCCTACACAGCTCTATTCAGTTAGCAAGTAAAAAAAAATATATATATATATATTACTGAACTATAATTCTGTCCAAATGGTCATCAGTCAGAAGATGTGCAGGAAAAAAGTAGTTGAGAACAGTAAATAATTTATTTGTAGTTAATTAACCAGGAGACAGTTCCTTGCAGATCATTTTGCATTTGATTAAGAGACAGATCTTTGTAATTTATGACTTCATGTATGCACCTGCAAATCCTTTCTATTGATACGTTTGAGATCTATTCCTGAGCACTAGTGCTTACCTTTTCAGTGAATTTTACTCTTTTGAGATTTCCGATCTCCTTCATCTTACAAGCCAATATAAAGACTCCACAGAATAAAGTAACATTTTCTGAAGTATGGGATTCACTGAATGTATGCAGATATACCTTATTTAGTGTTTAGCAACCTCGTCCCACAAGCAGGGGGTTGAAACTAGATGATCTTTGAGGTTCCTTCCAACCCAAGCTATCATCTTCTTATACGTTATGTGGAGTGGTACTGAAAAAATGTGGAATATATACAGCAATAATTCAAACAGATGTGTGATAAGCAGTACCATGTTTACCTACTCTGTATCTTTTAAATACTCAGAATTGTTAAAAATAAAAAAGCTCCATATGTATCCGCAAACAACATGTTTGCAACAACATGTTTGCAAACAAGCACTATGTTAATTAGTTTCTTCTGTGCAGCATATTCTTCTCCTTTTGGGGTTTTATTGTCTGCACCCTCTCTGTGCTGATTGTGCATAGTTCTGTCAGCAGTAATAGTAGATGAATGTACATGTGCACCAAGAATAGAAGTTTTAAAGCACTTTGAAAAAGGACTAGCAAGTCATTCTTTCACATTTAGAAAAAGTAACTGATACAATACAAATAGAGCTCATCTTTACTTTCTTACTTCAATCGTGTTTATTTGTATTCACCTTCCAATTTATGTGGTTTTGTGGGCTGTGTCCATGTTGACGATTAAAAGTCACTGAGCTTTGAAAGAGTAATTCGTTTGCTTCAACAGCAAATGTAGATTCAGTAACAGTACTTCATTATTCATAGAGGGGAACTGGAGTGTGGAGCCGTTTATCAATTTTAAGATGTTTTTCTCACTACACTATTTCTCTAAAGGGCAAAATAATGAATCATAAATTAACAAACATCAGATTGACTAAGCTTTTTTTCTTTTCTTCTCTTTGTCTCTCTCATTTTCTCCTGTACAATGTGCACAGATTGGTTCTCTCCTCTGTTTCGGACTACTTTGCAGCAATGTTTACTAATGATGTAAGGGAAGCAAGACAGGAGGAAATCAAGATGGAAGGTGTGGAGCCAAATGCATTGTGGGCTCTGGTTCAATATGCATACACAGGTAATTAGAGTGAAAATGTGAATTTTGTCTAATAAATTGGCCTCCTGTGAGCATTGTATTCCATTACTAGATAAGAAATACTCTTAGGAATTCACATAGTTTCTTATTTATATTCAAAAAAATTGATCATTGCTGTTACCTGAGGCGGTGTGTTCAGATATGGTTTCTCTGGTAAATCATCAGAATGTAGTATTATAAAACATCTTAATATTTCAAATGTATCTTGACTGATAAAAAAGGAATGAAAAAGGTTTCCCTTTCCTTGCGTCATTATAGATATTAATTTTGAAAGGCTAGTTACCTACTGCCAAAGGGGATATTTTCCAAGCCTTATGTTCTGTCACGTAATGTGTAAATAATTCTCTTTTGTCTGAGTTTTGGGGAGTTTAAGAAATCACAAGAGCGAAATTATATCATCTACTTTTTAATATTGATAGGTCGCCTTGAATTAAAAGAAGATAACATTGAGTGCCTGTTGTCTACAGCTTGCCTTCTTCAGCTATCTCAGGTTGTAGAAGCATGCTGTAAATTCCTCATGAAGCAGCTTCACCCATCCAATTGCCTTGGAATCCGATCTTTTGCTGATGCACAGGGTTGCACTGACTTGCACAAGGTGGCTCACAATTACACTATGGTACGTTGTTATTTTAATTATCATCCACTGATTTTAGTAAGGAAAATACAGAATGTTTGTCTGATTAAATACTGATGATTTTCCCCAGAAAGCCTTGATCATTTTCCAAACAAGAATGTGCATATGTTACCATGATGAGAAATGACAAAATAACTGCAAAATTGCTGGCTTAGAATTGGAAGAAAGGAGACAGGCATGTTTCCTTGTAATGATATTGGGATTGTGTGACGTGCATTCAATAACATCTTTCAATGGCTAGTTTTTGTCAATGATATTTTCACAGCTGATTTAAAGAAAAAACTGACGTGTTAACTAAATGAAATTTTGTCTTTTTAATAGCCATCCTTCTGTTTTAATGTAGAATGTTCTTTTTTACTCACAAGCATATTTCAGTAATGTTAACAGCAGAAGGAAGCAGGATACTTATCTATGAGTCAAGTCAGTTCATTTATTATTTGCAGATTTTTGTGAGGTATTTTCCTCTCTTCTTGATGAAATTTCACCTATGTAAGCTCTGGGACCTGAATGAGGGCACAAAGATACTGCATAAGAGATGTGGGAAATAAGGTAGTACTTAACAAGCTTGTGTGGCTTAGAATTACATTATCACTATGCTTAGATGCAGGAGGTATACATTTTTGTCTTGTAATTACTATTAGAAACTCATGGCTCTCTTCTTGCTTGCTGTTTGTGTTTGGTTTGGTTTATTGTTTTGGTTTGGGTGTTTTTTTTTTGCATTTTTAAGTGCTATTGTTTTATATCATTTTTTTCTTGACTTAAAGTAACTAGATTTAGTATGTATAACAGCTTAAAGCAGATGTCTTTCTTCCAATGATACAATTTTTCCTCAATGAATAGGTCTATTTAAAATTACTTTCATGTTGAAATTTACCAAAACAGGTCATCATGCGCAGATTGTAGCTTATATGTCTGTATTTTTGACCTTCATTATGCTCAAACAAAATTGAGAAGACTGCCATTAGGTAGACAGTCAGATGAAACACTAAAGATAAATGTGCTTTGTGCTTTTGAGTATTAAAATTAATGCAGAGAGAGAGACAGTGATTAAAAGAAAAAAAAAAACACAGAAAATTAACCTTACTCCCTTGACCTGTTTGTTCTTTTTTCAGAGTAACCTTGTGTTATTTCCATGTCCCTTACAGCTTTTATCAGCTGGCTGACAAAGATTGGAATAGTAACAAACATTAGATCAGTGAGGGTGATTATAGTCTTAGTATTTTGATTGGCAGTTCATGATTTTTTTTGTGGGGGAAAGAGGCTATGGACTTTATTGAAGCCATTATTTTAATAGCCTTTTGTTCATATCACAGGAATATAGTTCTTTGCCTTTTGGACTTCATTTACTTCAGTGGCAAAATTGTGGCTTTTTAGGCTTCGGTGTGGATGAAATTTAAATTAGGTGGATTTAAAAAAAAAAACACTTTTAAAACTAATTAGTTGTGCTAGATGGATTCTTCCCAAGGCCTTTTTTAATGTTGTTTAGTTCCAATGGAGACGTGAAATTGAATTTTCGTAATAATGAGTAATAGAGAAGCAGCTTCTATAGTTCGAAATGAATGTTGCTATGGAAACTGCATAGAAATACGTAGTCCAATTGAATCGTCAATTAAAATAAATCCCCAAGTAATTTCATTTGTTTAAAAGCTGTTTGAAAGGAGGAAATATTCGGCAGTATTAAGTGCTGGCCACTTATGTTCTTTCCATTAATTGCTGGATCACAACAGTTATGTACATCAGTAGTACCTGTGAATTTTGTTTGGTGAAACATGATGCAATCAATTAAGGATTATCCTGAGCAGTAGATACTTTGAGCATTTTCGTGTAATTGTCCTTCTTTCAAAGTTTGTGAAGTGGGAAGTAACAAATAATTTTAAGAAATAGTTGTATTTTAATTTATATATATTATTTATATGAGTTTTCCTTTGAACGTAAAAGCAGATTGCCATATATTTTTTTCCTCAACTAAAGCAACTTCTCAGTTTTAACAGTTTTTAAGAGATGCAGTTATTTTGATTAGTGTTAACAGATTCATTAAAATATAAGTTTATATGAAGATCAGAAATTCAAATGAAATTAACATTTGATTAAATTGAAGGACCAACCAGTGAGTTATCCCAAAAGGCCTGATTTTGTTAATAGGCCTGCTTTGTCTAAATAATGCTCATTAGTGTCATTGGAAAATATTAGCATGATCTTATGGTATGGCTTTAATTGCACAGTACAGTATGATTAAAAATATAAATGAATGAAGTGGATCTGAATGCCACATCTCTTCATATTAAAAGTATAGACACCTTAAAGGTAGGATATCAGTGTAGTTTTACTTCATTGCTTACTCTGTTGGCAGTTAAGCTGTTGATTCACAAGAGAAAAAAATTCAAGGTTATCATCAAAACAGGTCAATTTTTTGAGATTGCAAACTAAGTGAAGCTTGAAAAATCCTCAGGATGCATTAAGTGAAACATGAAATAAACTGAAGGGATCAGTTGTGGATGTAGCACTCTTTGAAGAGCAACTCTGTTCTTTTTTTGATTTTAAATGCATCAGGGATTTAAAAATACAATTGATAGGATCATGAGATGTATTTAGATCAAGGTGTCTTTTGTACAAAGAGTTTCTTGTTGTGCTGTAGTTTTGGGGTCATGTAATTACAAATCTAGGAATTTTACTAACCTAGACAGTAATGTCTCTATTCACTTATTTAGAACCTATACTAGCTCCTCTTTTACAAAGGAAGATGGTAAACCAAAGAGAAGTTAATTTCAATTGAGAAAAAAGTTGCCAGTGTTATTTTCAAAACTTGAAGTATCTGTGGTGAGCAGAGCTGTTCTTAGGTAATTGGCAGTATCTTTTTCTGTAGTCTAATTTGTACTTCATTAATTACAACTTAAGGAAAAAGAAAGACATTTTAAACATTAAATCTGATAGTGCTTTAGTTAGTCTACCTGTAGGTGTCTTTGTAATTTTTGTTGTTCACCTTTCCACACGTTAGAACACGGTGTATGAGTCACATTCAATTTCATCAAAAATCTTCCAGACATGAAAGGAAGAGGAATAGCCACACTTTTTTTTGTCCTGTTTGAGGCCAGGCGCTTTGTCTTCATTAATGCCTAAAACAAGGATTTTATATTTTAGCATATATCATTGTAATTCAGTGAAACAGCCATCAACTACATTCTCCTTTAGATCTTAAGAATCAAGCACTTCTTGCTTTTCAGTTGTGTCCAGATTCAGAGTATATGCAGATCTCTGTGGCTAGAACTTCCTTTTGGATGTCTGTGAATAGTTCTTCTCAGCTTGGGAGTGTTTTGATGCACTCTGAGATTATTTTTTTAAATTTTTTTTATCCTTCTGATGGAGAGCAGGGTGGGGCTAACCATCTGACTGGATTAAACTTGAAAATAAGTATCATGACCTTTTTCATGTGGTCCAAGTATTTTTTGCTCTGTTCCAAGACCCAGGCAGACCTCCGATTAAGAATGTAAGTATTATTCATTCTGCAGCTGCTTACGGGTGAATTTAAGGTTGTGATCTGAATGAACAGTGCTGCTGTGTCCCGGTGTTAGCTAGCACGTAAAACTCAGGCTGCTTGTCTGACAAAGTTTCCAACTGAAACTGCAGGCCATTTGTTCTCTGAAATATTCTGCTCTTCCACAGAGAGTTCCTATAAGAAGAAGGAAAGCAAGGCTAATGAGGAGGTTAAGAATGCTAGGAGATACACTGGCTCCTCCTTCTTGTCTTCAGAATCTGTCTGTAGAGGAAGAGGAATTGTCAGATTTTGATTGTTAAAAAAAAAAACAAAACAAAACCCAGACATGGGCCAAAAATTGTGGCTGTGAATGCTTTGATACTATGTTCAAAAGGAATCTCCATTCTAAAATTAGAATGGGAGCAAGAGGAAGTTGAATTTGTTCCCATCAGAACATGACTGTCTGCAAGCAACAAGAAGGAAAATCATGCTTTTTACGCACAACAGCTGTTGAAGTGATTAAATCCAGCTGGAAAAGAGCTTTCCAGAGAAGATTTCTTATTGTCTTAGACAAGATCAGCTTGTTGTTGCCTTCAGAGACAAAGGAAATTTTCCACACAGGTGCTTTTTCCTTTTAGTTCTTCCTGTGATCCAGATAGACAGTGTAAAAAGTTTAAGGTAGTAAGAGTTGACTTTTCTGTGTCAGTGCTCACTTCCTGTCCACCAAAACTAAAAGCACGGTTCCAGCTTGCATTGCATACATTCCAGGACAGAATCAACTAAAAACCAGCAGTGAAAGAAGTGAACTCAGTAGAATCTGAATTTTTGTGAACTGCGTGTTAAATCTCTGGAAATAATTTTCATCTGTAACTTACTCCCAAACTGAGTAAAATAAACACATTAAAGAACGCATGTGTAGTGTTGCTGAGTATTTGCGTGGTCCTTTCACTGTTTATAGTTCTCATATTTGTGTATTTTCTTTAATTTTGTAGTAGATACTTAAAGAGGAAAAGACAGCTCTATCTCCCTTGTAATCATTACAGTTTTTATGTGGAATTGCTACTTCTGTGTAGCTGGTTGGATTGCTCTAGTGAGAAAGCTTTTCAGATAGCGAGTGTAAAATTTTCCTTTCCAAATTCTGTCTAGGAATACTCAGTTGCTTGCTATGTGCACAGATAACACTTTGAGGTCTCCTCCTAATATCAGCTCCAGAGATGCCACACTGTACTGTATGTTCTTCGTGATGTTTTCTGCTAAAATCATATATGTTTTGCAGTGCTGGTCCTGCTTCTGTTTTCAAGTTTCTCCCTGTTGTCTTTCTAGCTCTAAAGATGTTTTTTTGTGTATGTCCTACTAAAAAATTTTTTCATTACTGTGGATTTCTTCCTAAGTCATTAAACAAGATACTAAAGAAAACTACTTTTGTTACGGGGCACAGTTAGTCTTCCACAACGGTGGATTTAGCGCATGTTATCCTCTAAGGGTTTTAGTGATACATGGAATGTAAGAGCAAAATCAGCATGCAGTTATTTAGCTATCTAGCAATCAACGGTACATTTACTAAATTGATGATAATACTTTTTTATTGTTGTGAAGCTACTCTCAGTTTGGAGTATGAGGAAGTCAGGTTTTGACTTTTGACTATTGTTTTGACATTTGACTATTAATGTGTAAGAACCTGTTTATAGACTGCTTCTACTTTTCTTTCCCTTGTTGCCTCATAAAGGTGTGTGGCAAAGGAAGTTAAATATAATCTTACCCCTTTCTCTTACTTTTAAAAATAAAAAGTAAGATTCAGGTTTCTCACTATAAGTGCATGGTGTTGATTATGTTTCTATATGCATACTCTTCTGCTATTTCTACCTAAGCTTATGAGAATCCAGAATCCATATGGAATATTCTGCATGTCCCAGTGTTCTGATGTAATGGGATATCAATGTGAGAAATGTTATATATTGTGAATTTTCTTACCCTGAAGTAAGGATTTGTTGCTGGAAATGATAGAAAAAAGTTATAAAATTGAATCTTAATAAATGAAAGGGCGTACAATATTTTGGATTCTTTGTATGTTTTGTTCCTGCCAGTCTGTGCAATCAGCTATATAAACATACAAAGTAATAAACTTCAAATGCCCCAGTGAAAATCAATAATGAAACAAATTGCCATTAGTCAAAATAACTCAGTACATATTTTTTCCTTCCAGGTCAGTTCTCTAGTGGTGTTTACTGGCACAACTGAGAGATGGTGTGAAGGAGGGACAAGTGGGAAAGGATATTAATTAATTTAATTCATTAAAAGAAGAAGAAAAAAAAACTGCAACTGTCTTCAGATGATGCTGGCAGCTATATTAAAAATACTTTTTTTTTCTTTTTCAGGAAAATTTCATGGAAGTAATTAGAAACCAGGAATTTCTATTGCTGCCAGCCACTGAAATTGCAAAGCTTTTAGCAAGTGATGACATGAATATTCCTAATGAAGAAACTATATTGAATGCACTACTTACATGGGTTCGACATGATTTGGAACAGAGAAGGAAAGATCTCAGTAAACTCCTGGCTTACATTAGACTGCCTCTGCTTGCTCCACAAGTAAATTGTTCAATTCCTCCCTAGTTTATACCATAGTTATAGTGGGCACGCCTACAGCATCTGTATAGAGATGGTGACAGATCACAAAAGCATCACAACATTATTTAATGTTTTGGATTCTTAGAGCTGCATATAAGGTCTTAACATGTTGTATAGTCATGATACTTGGTTGTCAACTGCAGCATGTTCTGATCCTAACCTGAGGTATGACTGGACATGAGAGGGGGTGGAACTTCTATGAAAAAAATTGCTTCCATTGCCCAAAAAGATTATTATCAAGGTTATATTTGTCACTAGAATGTGTCCTTTTAATTATCTTCATGGAATTTGAACAGCATATTTTGAACAACTGTATTTCCTTCATACAGCTCGCAGTTGTCCTTGAGATTTAGGAAATGCATTTGAGTAAATCGTTTAGTATAATTTTTTTTGTTAACTCTTGGTAATCCGTCTTTGGGTACTTCTTGTTCTTCCTAGTCATTACTTTTTCTCCTTGTTGGACATTTACATGTATTGTTGAGGAAGACGAGTTTTTTTTTAAATAGTTTGGAATGTTAGTCTTCCTACGCTAGGAAATGATTCCTCTTGTTAGTGTCACGTGTGACACTGTAATTGTTATCTGATAGCAGGCATGTAAACTATTTGATTCCTTTTTTCTTGTGCGAGTCTTCCTTGCTGTCCCTTGATTTAATAATATTTAACACTCATAAAGTCTAAGTATTTTGTCTTGGATTTTCAGTTTTAGTGAGAATTTTCTCTATTAAATAAGGGATTTTTTTTTTTTTTTTTACAAAATGCGAATGCTAAGTAGAATTCATTAACACCACAGAAACTGAAATTAATTGATTCAGTGATACATACAGATGTTGTGTATTGCCTCTAATCCAGAATCTTATTGATGGCTGGTAAGATGCACAAGCAGGTTTTGTGGTAATTAATATTTTCATACTGTTTATTACATATGCATTGGCAGTATTTTCTTGCTTGTGACATTGATTTTGCAACATCCTGCTTCTGGAAGCATAATAAAGTATAAGGAACCAGTTTATTTTGGAGGAAATCATTCTTTTTTTGAGCTTTTAATTAATTGATGTTTAAGTATAAAGTCTGTAACCATTTTTGCATTTCTTTTATTTAACTGTAATTGAAAAATTTTATAAGCTGAAGGTACAGAATTTTCTCCAGAAGTATACACTGTAATCACATTATGTCCAGTGAATAACTGATTAGGAAAATAGCAAATGCCACACAAAAGCAATATCATATTTCACAAATTGGGGAATTGATCTTTAATTTTTCATGTCTTTGCCAAATATATACATTTAAATTTCTAATATGATATTTTGCCGTTGCCCTTTTCTTTATTACTTTAGCAAGCTATAGTGCTTAAGCTGAGGGAGCAATTAGTGCAACAAGTAAACTGGGATAAAGTGCCCCAAACAGCCCTAATGAATTTTCACAATCGTATTTTGTTTCATGATGACAGGAGGCAATCTGACAGAAAACATAACATGATGAAAAGGTTTCCAATTTTACAGTTGAAAAGTTAAAGCTATTTGAAAGAAATAAAATTAGAAAATTGAACAACTTGCCAAAATCAATAATGTTGCAAGCAGAGCTGT
Source organism: Perdix hodgsoniae (assembly GCA_035772895.1). Classification (NCBI taxonomy): domain Eukaryota; kingdom Metazoa; phylum Chordata; class Aves; order Galliformes; family Phasianidae; genus Perdix; species Perdix hodgsoniae. Next base: position 480,227 of record JAPSGF010000002.1, on the reverse strand, counting down.
AAAGAATACTAGACTGAATACACTTGAAAAAAACTTCGGGCAATACTTCAAAACTGTAGCACTGGAACAAAAAACAAATGTTATGAATTGTCAGTCTCATCAGTTGTATTTCTATGCATCTCTTTGTACATAACATTGAATTGTCCTTTTCATTAATGCAAGCCGTGTCCTAAATACTTGTAAGAAGATAAAGTTGAAAATTTGTCAGCTTCTTAAGTTGTAAGGTGGCCACTATTCCATTTCTGATAGATGAATAAATGAAAAAGATGATTAACTATTTCCTGAGTTACAATACGGGTTCATCTTCCTTTCTGGTCAAGTATCTGTGCTATATTTCTCTTCATCGGGTTTCCAGTGACTACAATTTCATGTTCACATGTCATTTGTAACTTGAGTTATAAACACTTTGAGTTATAAATGCTTCTAGTACAAGGAGCTATGTAACTAGTAAAACTTGGAAATGACGAGAAGGAAAATTTTCACTTAAGCCAATTCCAAGTACTTTAAGTGAAGAATGTTTTCAGAATATTCTTGTACAGTAAATTTAATTTAAGGAACATTTGAATTTTTTGAATAGCAAAACAATCTTCTGTGGGTTGCTCCAAAAGTGATGCCTCCTGTATATTTCCACAGAAACTCCAGCTACAAAGAGAACAATAAGACTATTTGAGCAAATTCTCAGGTACACAACACTGGTTTTCAAAGTAGCCACCACTCTTACCAATGTATTCTTGCCAGAGATGAACAAGAGCCTGCATGCCACACTTCTGAAAATTTATGTGGCTATCTGGAACATAGTTTGTCTTTCATGTTACTGTTGCCACTGCTTATATGCACTACCCACTCACTATGCTCACACCCACCGATAGATCTTTATAAATATTCAGCAAGCACTGATCAGTGTCACTGGGTGCAACTTATTCCACATAGAGAATTCAGTTTCACACCTTTGCTCAATATACACTTCCATGTTGGATACCTCTCTGTCAGAGAGGTATTATTATCTCCACTGCCATCTGTCACACAGCAACTAAATGTAATGGAATACTGGTGGGAAGCTTCAACCTCTACTGCAGTACCACCACCATCCACCTCTGATGTTATAGGTCAACAAAATATGAGGCATTACTTTCTGAGCATCCCTTGTAGATTGCATTTATTTTTATCTGGGATGAAGTTATTTTCAGAGATTGAGACTGTACTATAAGAAAACTTCTCTGTAGTTTGGGAGAGGGGATGAGAAACCAGTGAAAAAGGTAGGTTGGTTGTGTTCTGTTATTGGCTGTCAGTAGCTCAGCAGCAAGATCTCATTGTGGCTTGTGGACTTGGTATTTCTAATGTTTATTTGGATTTTGTGCTGGGGTGCAAGAAGCATTTCTCTCTCTTATTCTGACAACTGCCAGTGTCACAGTAGGGTGTTTCTCTTGTTTCTTTTCTTCTGTTACTCAGGCCATGTCTTATAGCTCAGAAGAATGTCAGTTGTCTAGACTTGTAAAAATTGCAGTTGGGACACAATCTACTAATGTATTTTTAGCAATCTAATAAACATGGAGTACAGAAAGCTCCAGAATCTTTAAACATAATTTTTATTAGTAGCCCTTATTTAGGTCAGATAAAAAAAAAAAAAAGCAGCTTTCACAGGCCTGAACTGGGTGCATCTGGAAATCAGAAGTGAGATTGAACTGACTCTCATACCTGAAATCCGATCTGTTTCCTTGGACTTCCTTGGGGTGGTACTGAAACATGTGAAGATTTTGTTTTCTTCTTTGGACAATTAGGCTTAAGTAATCCATTAAGATCAGGTGGCCTTCCTGTTTTTCATACTCAAGAGTTCTGCTTAAAATCTGATTTTTTTCTTAATTGCTGTTTTATCTATACCCTAATCTTGTTTATATGAACTTTTTGTGTATAAGTCTATTCTAAATCAAGCAATGGGAGTTTTTAGATAAACAATTTTTCTTCTAATTTTGTTTTTATACTTTATGCATCTTATAGCAATTCACTTTGTTTAATTTTCAATCTTTTTTGCAGTTTCTGGCAGATATGGAAAATAATGCACTCTTTAGGGATGACATTGAGTGTCAAAAACTCATTATGGAAGCAATGAAGTACCATCTGTTGCCAGAGAGACGACCTATGTTGCAAAGTCCTCGCACCAAACCTAGAAAATCTACAGTGGGAGTGTTGTTTGCAGTTGGAGGAATGGATGCAACAAAAGGTCTTGGCTTGTATAATGATTAGTTGCTGAGGGTTGTTTTTTCTTCAAGAAATGCTGGATGTATGTTTTTGTACCATGTTAATTATATAACATATTCCATTAAGTCAAACATTTTGCAGTATAGAAAACAACCATCATAAAAGGACAGTATATTAGATTTAAAAAGCTAGGTAGCACTGAAGATATCACAAACATCCTGGAAGCTACAGTCATAGTTGATTTGAAATTGTCTGGGAAATATCTGATTTCTGAGTAGTAAAATGTTGAATTGAGTGAAAGCTAACTCACATTTACTTGAGTGGGAAGTAATCTGGAAAACGAAGACAGTGACAGAAAATGTACAAAGGTGACATTGTACAGGTATAAAAGCAAAAGTAAAATTGCTTTCTGACTAATTGTTAAATAGGCCTGTCATCTGTTTGGTTGTTTTTTTTCTTATAGAAGCTTCAATACTGTATTATGGTAGTTAGAAGGAATCTGGCAAGTTAGAAAATTATGGTAAATAATGTGTTTTCATTTATTCTGTATTTTGAAGTTAATGCTTACAATTTTTAGTTATTTTTCATCCTATAGTCTGTGTTGCACTTGAAAGGTTCATGTCACATAACTTCAGATTTTTTTTTCTAGTATTATGAAACAATCGATTTCAGTATATAATTGCATTTAACAAAGCTGATTAATATTCCTAAAATGCAATTTACTAAAGGCTTCATTCTTTAAAGATGCTAAAAATTCTGCTTTTTCTTTTGAAAAGCACTGTAAAACCTTTATCTATTATGCTGTGGTTGGTTCTTGAGAAATTCAAAAGGGACTATTTGTATACCCAATTAAGAACGTGCTGTAGTGTCTTATGCTGTCATGTAGGATCAACGTGTTGCTGAAATAATTGCTACTTTAATAGCTCAGATTAAACTTGTTTTACTAACTTGTGGGTCTTGTCATTCAGGAGCTACAAGCATTGAAAAGTATGAACTTCGTACCAACATGTGGACTCCTGTTGCAAACATGAACGGACGAAGATTACAGTTTGGAGTTGCAGTCTTAGATGATAAATTGTACGTTGTTGGTGGCAGAGATGGACTGAAAACCTTGAATACTGTGGAGTGCTACAACCCTAGAACAAAAACTTGGAGTGTAATGCCACCTATGTCCACACACCGTCATGGTCTTGGTATGTAGCTTTCCATAAAAGCTGAACACTTACACGTTTTAAAAGGATGGCTGATGAAAAATTATTCAGGAATTACATTGTGGAGATAGTGTGGGAGGATGTCTGTTTTAATGCCAACTTTTTATTGAACTACTTTTCTTCTTCAGAATATATCCAGTAATGGCTGCTTAAAGGAAAGCTGGATTTTATTTTTAAATATTTTTTGATGCACATTGAACTGTCAATAGGAAAATGTAATCTTTCTTTTTTTTCTTTTTTTTTTTTTTTTAAGGAGTAGCTGTATTGGAAGGCCCCATGTATGCTGTAGGAGGACATGATGGCTGGAGCTACCTGAATACAGTAGAAAGATGGGATCCACAAGCTCGTCAATGGAACTTTGTAGCTAGTATGTCGACTCCAAGGAGCACTGTTGGTGTAGCAATATTAAATGGAAAGTATGTGAAGGCAACTTACAATTTATCTAATATGTAATTACAGGTTTTCCTAAATGACTTATTTCTCTTGACATATAAGATGTTGATAGCATTAAGAATCAGTGAAACTCCAGTGATTTCCTCCCATTGTGATGCCTTGAAGAATCAACTTCCAGAATCGCTGTGAAGTTAGGGAAGAATACACACGTTGTATCTTAATAACTCAACGAGCATAGTAAACTGGCAGAATTAAATCTCGTCTGGAGTGGTACCAGAAATCTCTAAAGCTGTTTTTCAGTGAAAATATACTTAAATCCTTGTGCAAATCATACTAAGACAACTAGGTCACTTTGTGCTGTCACAGGACATGGTTGCAAGTGGCCTCAAGTTTTCCTGATCCTGTCAGTTACCTCAAAGCTGAATCAATTATATTTAAAACGCTCACAGCAAAAGAGATTTTATTATCCTTCTCCAGTGAGAAAGTTCCAGTAACTTCCCTGAGCAACCTGCTTAACTGTTAACACAGCTTTGAGTTCTCCATTTGTCAATTCATAAGTACCTTTTGCTGGTTTGTTATTTTTTTGTTTGTACTATCCAAAGTGACCATGGAAAATTACTTTTTTCCTTCCTATTTGCACAGCATGTTTTACTTAAAGATGCATATCCCCTAAGGATTCTCTCCTCAAGAGAGGGTAACACTAGCTCCTTCAGTCCTTATTAGTAGGCCATGTTTCCTAGAATTCCAGCGATACTTTTTTTCCTTTGGACTAAGCTTAATTATTTGATAAAGTCCAAAGTACAAGTGCTACTTGAACAAAGTAATTACCAAAATAAATTTGGAATCACACAATACTAGATGAATTAGGGTTGGAAGGGATGTTCTGGAATCATCTGATCCAGCAACGACTCAAAGCAGGACCAACCTTAAAGTTGTAGGATCTAGTTTCAATGTTAACTGAGGTAGTTCAGGTAATCTCTGAGTTTTAGCTGTTAAGGATGGAGATTCAGAAGCTTTTCTGGACACTCTGTTCCATTATTTTACTATCACGGTACCAAATGTCTTTCCTCTACAATCTAATTGGAATTTCCCATATTTCAACTTGCCTCTTGTTCTCCTTTCACTGTATACTTCTGAGAATGATGACCATTTTCTGCATAACCTTTTATTAGGGGTTGGAGACAGCAGTAAGGTATCTCCTTAGCTATCTCTTCTTAAGACTGTCCAATTATCATACGTTACGTTCTAGCTCTGTCATCATTTTAGTGATCATCAGCTGGATCTTGTACAACAAGATCTTATACCAAAAGCCTGAAGATGGACACAGTATCCAGATGCAATCTTATACATACTGAATAAGGAGGAGACCTTAGCTGTGGTTACTTGAAGTCCAAGTCTATTTTTGCCAAGCTGCATTTTCTTCAGTCATCCCCCACTCTATACTATTGCATGGGAATATGCCATTCCATGTTCAGGACTTTGCCTTTGCTAAACTCCTTAAGACTGCAGCCACTTTTGCTGCCTGTATGAGTCTCTCTGAATAACAGCCAGGCCCTTCAGCATATCAGCTACTCCCCTTAATTTGATGTTATTAGCAAACTTCCTAAGGCTGATTTTCAATTACATTTTTTTAGATAATTAATGAAGACATTAAGCAGTATCAAGGTACTTTATCAGCCTGGAAGGAATGGCACTAGTAAGCAGCTGCCAGCCAGTTACTTCATGCTGCTGATCACAGTCCTTTGCACTCAGCAGTCTATCCTGTTTCTCACCAGCCCTGTAGTCAGCTTATCCAAATCACGTATTTGTCATTATGACTAGTGAATACCAAGTCAATCTACTTTACTGTTACAGTTATGTCAGAATATTTCACTCTCTTGGCCATAAATTTTTTCTTCTTGGTTATGTCCTGTCTGACAGATCTCCCTTCAGCTTGCCTGAGTACTGTAAGCAAGCAAAAAGCTTTTCATGATTTTTTTCTTTTTTTCTTTTTCTTGAAAAGCTTAATTAGTACAGCTAAAATGCATTTGCAGACAGTCCTGTGAGATATGGAACAAGTTCAGGAATTAGTGAAAATGCTCACTTGGATGCAGGAAGGAGGGAAGAACTTGAATAACCAGCAAGCAGGGTGCCTTAGGCTGCTTTTGGAACTGCAGACTTGATGCCTAAGTTAGGTCTGAAACTTTCTGTTATTAGCAGAGTCCCAGGCGTGGTAAAAAGCTCCAAAAGTAGTCTCACATTTCTCTATTATTTTAGAACATAGTTTAGACCCTTAACAAAGACAGCAACCTTAGAATGCCTATAGTTAAAGGTGTGAAAGTGCATGCAAATTTATTACCTTTAAGCTGCAAGCAGTAATTTCTGCACATTCTAGTAATATGTCTGTGAACTGATAGATTCCAGACGATGTGCTCAAAACCTTTGTGAATAGAATATATCCTTTTCCATATCCTGAGTGTAAAATCACTGCAGAAGTGATCAAAATTCTGTCATGTTTCTAGGGGAAGAGAGAGCAATGGGCTTCATTTAAATGCGACGTTGCATAAAAGGATGATTCTTAGTCATAATATTTTTGGAACTGCAATATGACTTTTTAATATACTTCTGTACATTCCTTACCTTAAACAATTTGTATTACTAAACATGGGCACTTCCATGGAAATGCATTATTTTAAGAGTTGTTTTTTTTTTTTTTTTGTAGTTAGTTTGTTGATAAATATATATATATTAAAAAAAAAAATAAATACAGTAATGTTTCCCAGTCTGAGAACATCTTGAATACAGCTTCACAGTACCTGCTGGCAATTGTTAATACTATCATCATATAGAATAACAGAATTGTTTGGTTGGAAAAGACCTTTAAAATCATGAAGTCCAACCATTATATAAAATTACCAAGTTCACCACTAAACACACACAGTACTTAATGTTTGTATGATAAATATTTAACTGTACTCTAATTTGCCTTAAACTCTGACAAGATGTCATAAGTGATAATTCAGGTGATATCAAACTGAAATTCACCTCTAATGTGTTTCTTCTTCTTTAGAATGCCTTCTGCATTCTTTCTTTTCAAAATAACAATGCTGGGCACTTCTGCTTCTAAGCCTACGTTACTTATAAATGCTGCCTAAACTCTTACCTGATAGTTTTTGTTACTTTTAAAGATTCATCAGTGGTAGTGGTTCAGTGCACCTAGATCAGTCTTTTCTTTCCATCCTTATTTTAAAAAGAATTAAAATCATGTTAATAACAAATGCTAGAACTGAGGAAGCTAGGCCACCTAGTGGATGTAAGGGACTTAACATAGCACTGCTATTCATAAACTATTTCAGGCTCAAAAATACTTGACGCCTAAGAAGAGGCAGGGCAGAGTTCTTGCATGAGTAGATTACTGAATTTGTCCCTTTGATGCTGCTAGAGATGCACCTTTGTCAAATCACACATTTTCAAAATCTTAGCTACGGGCATAAGTTGGAATGTAGATGTGCTGTAGGTATAACCCATTTTCTGTCATTATTATTGTGTGTTAATCATCAGAGTAGGAAAAGATTGGAGCAAAACTGTATGATCAGAGTTTTAGAAATAGAATATTCTATTGAAAGTCTAAAGTCTTCTAAACTTAGCTTCTTAAGATATTTGGAAGTTCTTCATATATCACTGGAAACTTGAGTTAATTTGCATCTTGTTCAGGCAATATTTATTGACTTTTTTTTTCCAAACTTTATAGACTTTATGCAGTTGGTGGTCGAGATGGAAGTTCTTGTCTTAAGTCCGTAGAATGTTTTGATCCTCATACAAACAAATGGACCCTCTGTGCTCAAATGTCAAAAAGAAGAGGTGGTGTAGGTGTAACTACGTGGAATGGGTTCTTATATGCCATCGGTGGTCACGATGCCCCAGCATCAAACTTAACATCCAGGTTGTCAGACTGCGTAGAAAGGTAATATCCCAGTGAAAGCATATCCTCCCAGTGGTTCTAAAAATGCCAGTCTGTAAAGTGATTTACCATTATTTCATGCAAATAGCTTCTTAAAAAATTACTTTAATCATATAAAATCACATTAAGCTTCTGAATAGTTATTTACCACTATATGCAATAGAAGTCAGTTTTTCCTGAAGTGTGTTACTTTATAAATGAGTCATGAAGTAACTTGAATTCTATCTGCAGCTTAAGAATTGCTGTCTTTCACCATATTGCACGTCTACTTGCAGCATGAGCTTTGTCAGCATTTCCGTACTATGATCATGTTTGCATAAAACCTACATTTCTGCAGTACTTGGAATAGAGAACAAAAGACGAAATTGTTAAGAGTTCATTACATCCATGTTCTTTATGCAAACAGATTAAGACCACTTGCTTCTAGGTAGTGTGATCTTAGATGGTCTCTTGGCCAAATGAGCATGTTCTTTGTGTAGTTCCTTAGAACTCCTCAGAGCCATGTGATTGCATCAGTTGTATTGTAAGCATCTGTACTTATTTTTGTCTCTTTCTCTCAAGTTAAAGTAAGTTTCTTAACATAATGATAGCGTGGACCCTCTTACCTAATTATTAGTTTGACTTGTAAAGAATGCTGATGTTATTTAAAATGACATTTTTTCATTAAACTGTCTTTGATTATGCTTATGATACACAGTTACAATTAAGAAGTACTGTAAACTATATTAAGAGTTTTGCATTTCCTCTAGAACTTTCTCCAACAGGGTTCTTCAGAAAACGGTGATCTCTCTCCTGATAAGTAACCACATTCAGCTTGAACAGCCCGTGCTGTGAGAGTTAATAATTATCACATACTTTCTCTAATTTAGAATAGTATAGCAGCAGAACTGGTTCCAGAGTGATATGTTTTTCAATGCAGTAAGAAATATGCTAAGAACAGCTATAAGTGTATGTATATATTGCTGCATGGAAAGCAGTACAGAGTTGGATGTGTAACTAGTGCTGTGTTATCAGATGACTAAAGAAACATTTTAGAAGAGAGTATCAGGGAAAACAGTCCTTTGAAATTAACACCCATGTCTGTGTTGAAATACCTGCTCCCTCCTACATTGAGAGTGTCAGTTCCAGTACTTTTTTTTTGTTGTTCTTGAAATTTTGGCAGTTTTAGAGCATGACACAAATTATCTTTTAGGTATGATCCAAAAACAGATATGTGGACTGCTGTGGCTTCTATGAGCATTAGCAGAGATGCAGTGGGAGTATGCCTTCTTGGTGACAAGTTGTATGCTGTTGGGGGATATGATGGCCAAACATACCTTAACACAGTGGAGTCTTACGATCCCCAGACGAATGAATGGACACAGGTATAGTTTCTGATTAGAACACACTGCACGTTTATTTCAAGTGTGGCTCTTTTTGCAAAGAGAATACTCCTTTTCTATGAAAAACTCTTGTTAGTCCCCCACTCTCTGCCCCTCTACCCCATTTCAAGCTGATTTACCTTGTTAAAGTCTGAATTTTGGGCCAGTATTGTATGTTTATTTTAAGTCAAGATAACTGTGTGTGTGGATGGTACCACCTCTCTGCTGCAGCTATGCAGCCATTATTACAAACATCAAACATGATCAATCTTAAGAAAAAAGATTTAAACCTGACTGCGTTACTCTCATGAATGTGTATTTTCACTTACAGGTTGCACCATTGTGCTTAGGAAGAGCTGGAGCATGTGTTGTGACTGTGAAACTATAGGTTGTTTTCTTTGAGAAGGTGACTTTCTCCACTACAACGGACTCAGCTTTTTTCCTCAAGCCAATTAAGAATATGAGGTGCAGGATATCTACAACAACAGTGTGTTTGATCTGCGGCCTACATACATACATATTATTCTTTTGGACCAATATTAAGCACTTTTTAAAGAAATATCCTTATTACCTGCACAGTGGAAGAATTACAAGCAAATCAGTTGCAACCAAGATGTTGCCAGCAAGGGACCTCCATTGAGGAAATACTAAGAAATGAGTGAACATATTGTGAACTCATTGGGATAATCAAATGTTATTGATTTATGGCCTTGACTCCTCAAACACACAGAAATCATGCCATTAATAAGTACATAAGTACACATTCCACCGATACAATTGAGGATACCTCTGGGTGAAGCGAGTTACAGAATTTAGCCCCGAATATTTAATTTACCTATAATAAACATGTATTTCTGTGGGTATCTGAGCTATTACAGTGCAGGCTGACAAACCAATGCAAACCAATGTAATTGGCAGGTGTAATGCTTGCCTTAAAAATGAAGTTGTGTATTTGGTGAATATTTGCACTTCTACCATCATTCCTAGTTTAGAAATATTTTTATTTAACCAAAGCCTTATTTTAAATATTGTCTTATAATGCTAACAGAAATCTGCTATTTAATTTTGTCTGCAGGAGATTTCTGAAATCCAGTGTGCTACTTGGATATTCGAAGGTTTTCCTAAGATGGAGAACATTGTACCTTTTCTCTAATTTTGTTTTTATATTTACATTGCTATTTTTAAGGTAAACTCTATAAGCATGAGTAACTAGTGGAAAGAATTCTGAAGTGTGATTAGAAGTTAACCAATTTAATAAGAGCACTTTGAATTTTTCAAAGCATTCCATTGCATCTAGACTAAGAGTCTAATTTGATTCTCAGTATGTTTTACATGAGGCTTTGCACTAATGTGAAAGGTATAATTTTATAAGAGGAAATGAAGCAATCGTCTGTCTTTTTCTCCAGCGAGGTTACTTCAAAATGCAAAGAGCCAAACCGCCATTTGAGCGTGTTCAGCGTCTTGTAGGAGAGTTGTGTATGCCTCACAGGATTTATATATATTTTTTTCCAAATGCGTTATAATTTGCCTTTTTTTGACTCCTATGCTCTGCCACACACTCGTTTGAACAGTCTGAATGTTCTCTGGCAGTCTTTTTGTATTTGCGTTCCTGTGCCTTGTTCCTTCTGTTTTCAAAGCGGCGGGCGGCGCGGCGTTCTGCTTCCTGAGGGAGCGTCCAGCCGTCAGCTCACAGAATGTTTTCCAGGAGTTTGAAGTTCCGACACCCAAAGTCTTTGTACATTTGTAATTTTAAGTTTCATGTGTTCATGCTCTCGACGAACTATTTATTGGTTTAAAGGAAATTACTAAGCAGTGAAACTTGCTGTTGAAACCTGCTTTGTTTGAAATTGAATACAGCTGAACTTAAATGCGCTTTCAACGGGTTGGTGCCTTTTTTTTCTGAGATATATCGATTTTGCGTACCCGAATCTGCACCTTTAATTAAGGTTATTTTTACAGCACTTTACAGTCTTTGTCGTACGCGGTTTACGAAACCACCCTTTTCTCTCTGCGCGTACGCGGCTCCCTATTCTTCACTACGACGTACGCCAACGGCCACGGCGCCGCCGGAGGAATCTCCGGCTTCCCGTTGGCTTGGGAGAGCGGCCCCGCCTTCCTCCTCTGATTGGCTGCGGTCTCCTCCCGCCTTCTCGTTTCCGCGGTGACACGGACGCCGGGAGCGGGAGGGCTCGGCTTTCCCCCTCAGCTGGGGTCGAGGGTTGCGCATGCGCGCGGGGCTGCGCGGCGAGCGGTGGGCGCGATGAAGGTGAGTCCGCCCGGCCGCCGTAGGCGGGGGGGCGTTCGCCGATGGGATCTCGGCCTCGGGGGCGGCGGGGTCTACCCGGGCGAGCGGGCGGAGAAGTTCGTACTCCGCGCCGCCTCGGCGCGGTGCTTGAGGCCTGTGAGGGGCGCACGGGGCGCTCTCAGCCGCGGGAGTCCCGAGCCGCGCAGCCGTTACGTTGGCCGCCGCCTTGGGAACGGCCCCCAGGCGGCCCCGCTGTGCTCCCGCCTGCGGGGAACGCTTCTAGCTCGGGCTTAGGGGTCGGGTGACCTGTGGGGAGCTGCAGCTCGCCGCTGGTTTACTGGATATTTCATTAAAACGGCTTCAAAGCCTAGCGCGGTTGTCAGGAGTCGTTTGTGCCCGTGGCACCGCTCGGTTGATTACGAGTTAGGGACCCCTGGGGAAAAAAGCGCAAACCAAACAAATACATCTGGGTGGTCGGGGAACCCCAGGTGCGGTGTTCGTCTGGCGGTGTGGGAGGGGAGAAAAGGGTTGAAGTCGTTGGCGTTGTCTTGCAGCCAACTTACAGAACAGTGTGCAGATGGAATGAAATATCAGGAAGCTGGTGAGTTCTGTGCTGAGAAAACAAAAACTTGTACAGCTGAGTTGTTTTGCAGCCCCGGTTTGGCCCAACAATTTAGGGAGAGCAAAACGGCTGTGCAGCTTTAAGGAAATAGGTACTGGGCTCTGTTTTGCTGTCCCTTGTGACTGAACTTGGTCCTATGCTTCTCTGTAAAATTCAGAGGATTGAGTACTGTAGTCTTTGGATATGAAGAAAAGAGTCAGCTGCAGTCATGCAAGGATAAGAGCGGAGTCGCAGCAGTTCTCAGTGCAAACACCCTGCATCAGCAACATTGGTTCCTCCAGCTTAAGCCAAAAGATTATTCTCTTGAATTTTGGTGTTTTTTTTTCATGGGGAAATTCCAATATTGTTTTAAGCTTATGATGGTAATGTGTCATTTACCTTTTTTTTTTTTTTTTTTTTCCTCTTTTTCGTGTGTGTGTCTCTAGCAAGTATTCAGTCTATTAGAAAAAGCATGGTCTGGTTCTTCAGTGCAGTTTGCTTGGCAGAAAACTTTGGGACATTTCCTTGCTGTAACTGGGTAAGATTACAAATATCTACTGCATTTGTCCACAGTAATCATTGAGAGTAGAGCAAAAAAACCCAAGTTGTTAAATAAATCTGAACCAAAGCAAAATATCTGTTATTTCCTTACAGTTGTGTGTATATGGTACTTCTGAGCCGTGTTACTGCAATTATAAAATCTCAATGTAGGAAAAGTTTTTATTTGTAACTTTATGAAAAATAGATGATGAAAGGGAATAATGTTATATGTTAATCTGTTTTAGAGGTGATCACACTGTGAAAATTTTTGATCGTCATGGTCAGAAAAGAAATGAAATAACTTTACCAGGGTAGGTACTAAAATGAGTTTCAGTTGTTTTTTCTTTTTTATTTTCAAAGTATTTATGCAGTCTGAGAACTTCATAGTAATAGATAGTGGTCGTACCTGGAAAAGAAAACAAATTGATGAGCATGTATGGAATATGAGGCAGTAAAATCTGAGTTTATGCTAAGCTATCAAGGATAGCTGGAAAAATATATCCTCACATCTGAAGCATTATTTATTATTACTAATAATAAATTCAATATGATTCATTAAAAATATTAGAAGATGCCTAGTATGATAGTAAGAAAGAATATAAAGCGGTTATATACAGGATGTCCATGTTGTACTCTTTATGACTACAGTCTTGCCAGTGCCTGTTTTCTAGTGATTTGTGTAATAGTCTCACTGAGGAATAATACTGTGTGTTTTGGTGTCCTTTTGCTTGTATCACTGGCACAATGTATGTGTAGGCATTTTTGCTTCAGATTGGGAGTGTACTTCTGAAGTGAATCTCCCTATTTTTCCTGCTTAATATGCTTTCATTCACTCTGGAGAGTGATGTTTAGAGTACAGAAACTGGATTTCTCTTAGAAGAAGTTTAAACAGTGTCATCCTTTGGAAGATGCAGTCTCACTGCTAAAAGGCAGCTAGTTCATCAGAACAGAGTAAAGGTGGCCAGGTGTACACACTGTGACTTCATGCCCTCACATCACTGTGTTCTGTAAGTCTGCTTGTGTTGGGCACCATTACCACCTGATTTAGCAGTAGGTGTCTAAGAATGTAGTTCAGAAATCAAATACTACCTGCTCTAATAGTTGATGTCACAAGGGTTCTCTTACCATTCCATTGATAGAATTTTCTTTCTTTAATACTTACCAATTTTTTTTCCTGTTTGTTTCTTTTTGTCCTTTTTTATTCCTGTTCTTGATGTTCTGATTGGCTCGTAAGTGTTCATACGTGTGTTTTGGGAGTAGACAACTTTTTTTTTTTTCCTAGACTAAACCCAAGAAGGTTTTAAAAAAGGAGAACGTGAATTGGAGGCTTACTGAGTTCATTTGTAGCAGTATAAGTTTAATCAGGACACTTCTAAAGTTGCTTGTATTAGGAGTTTTAATTTGAGTGGCGAGAACTAAGACTTTCAAGGAAATACCTTTTGAACAAGAAGCTGTGAACTTACATAGTGGAAAGAGAGGAATGGTGTCAGATGGTGCTGACGCTTAGTCTGCAGTGCATGGTACTCTATATGTGTGTTTTAAACAATGCTGTTTCCAGTTCATCAGAAACACTTGGATAAACCTGTTCTGATCACTCTGGAAACAATTTGCTAAAGGATTTTCCTGCTTCTGAAAGGCTTTCTTATCCAGGGTCATTACACTTTTTGAAGTAGGAGAAAAAAATCCCAACAGTGAATAGACTCTAGAAAGACAGGACCTTACAGAAGGTTTTCACTGTCTCTTGAAAGTCCAAGTGGCAGTATTTCAAGTGATTCAGCCTGTGTCATTTTTATTGAGATTTGAGTATGGACATGGCTGCTATAAAAATATACTTTCCAGATAAGTCTGTCATGGGCTTGCTTGGTAGGAAAGGGGAAGGGCAGGTACTTCAGCTGCAGAATTACAGCTGTTTCTGTATACTTTTAAACATAGTTTAATGTAATTAATGAAACTAGATGTTTTTTCTTCAGTGCCTGTGTTGCTATGGACTGGGATAAGGATGGAGATACCTTAGCAATAATCTCAGACAGATGTAGTGCCATTTTTCTCTGGGATGCCAACACAAGCAAAACAAGCCAATTAGACAGTGGCATGAGGTAAGAAATTTTTGTTGCTTTTTTTTTTTTTTAAGAGGTGTTTTTGAAGACTTAGATCACTGTGAGCTGCTGCAGCAGCTTATTCCATTACCTCATACAACTTTTTATTACTTCAGTTATTTTGTGCACACTCAGGTAGTTCTGATACTTGTTGTAGAGACTGTTTGATTCCTTTAGAAATTCTGCTTTGGTGTGTATGGTATCACAAAACTTCAAAACATGTATGCAAGTATAACCTCATTGTGGCCTTCCAATATTTGAAGAGAGCATTTAAGCAGGAGGGGGTACAACTGTTTATACTGGTTGATAGTGATAGGACAAGGGGGTTTTGAACTGAGACAGGGGAGGTTTAGGTTAGGTATTAGGAGGAGCTTTTTCACACAGAGGGTTGTGACACACTGGAACAGGCTGCCCAAGGAGGCTGTGGATGCCCCATCCCTGGAGGCATTCAAGGCCAGGCTGGATGTGGCTCTGGGCAGCCTGGTCTGGTGGTTGGTGACCCTGCACATAGCAGGGGGGTTCAAACTAGATGAGCGCTGTGGTCCTTTTCAACCCAGGCCATTCTATGATTGTATGAAAATGTTTTTGTATGTAAGGATACAAAATAAATCTACTATGGAAAGTAATAATTTTCTTCATTTTAGGGATTCATTGTCTTTCTTATTGTGGTCTCGAGTCGGAGCTTTACTCGCCGTTGGAACAACTAAGGGAAACTTACTTATATATAACCGTCAGACTTCTCGCAAGATTCCTATTCTTGGTATGCATTGTTTTGAATTTGGGCTTGTGCTTCGGAATGGTGGAGTTTTGTTAATATGCCTACTTTCTTTTTATATTCTGTGTGTGAATATGCAAATCAAAAATGCGCTTAACTTTCATCATCTATTTTGTTGTAGTTACTGGTGTATTTCTACAGTTCAGTGTGTTATCTGTGTAAGACACCTCTGGACAGGAAAATTAAGGGTAGAAATTTAATTTAAATAAAAGTAGAAGAACAGGGGCTGTGCAAGTTCCTGTGAGGTCAAAAGACTTCCGTGTAGGATTGAAAGGTTAAAAATTAAAATTTGACTATTGAATTTTAATTTATCTGCTAAGTATCTTCACATTCTGATAATCTGCATTTGAGTGGCCAGATATGGTGTGTTTCTGCAACGGATTTTTTATTTTGCTTTGTTCATTTACGTTGTATTTTTCTTTTCCAGGTAAGCACACTAAGCGGATTACTTGTGGTTGTTGGAGCACTGAAAACCTCCTGGCTCTGGGTGGTGAAGACAAAATGATTACTATAAGCAATCAGGAAGGAGATACTATAAGACAGGTAGTATTTATAATCTCTGTTTGGTTTTAAGACATACATGGATACCCCTGGTTCTCGAGAGAGCTAGAGAGCTACGGTGTAAAGGTTGTTGATGCTTTTTCCATCTCTCTGCTTTCAGGGACAAGGAGGCTTTGGGAAAACTAATAACGGGAGGAGTGCAAATCTAAATATTTGAACCTCTGTGTTATGCAGCATAATTTATGGTATTAGGATCTCAGTAGCTCTGCCTCGCTTATCTGTTATCCTGGCTTATATCTTTTACAGGGGAATCCTAGGAGTGCATTCTTAGGTTGACTTGCTCAGTAGCAGCACAAGACAGGTCTCACACAACTGTTTATAAAGTCTTTAGAGTTTGTTTTAGTTTAGATCAGTTAAATAAGGATCTTGCCTCTGGTATTCAATGATTTCTTCCAGGCTGGCCCTCTGACATCATTGAGAGGCTAATTTCAGTGTTTCAGATTCTCTTATCAAGCATTCCATTTGCTTGCACAGATCAGTCCCTCGAAGCAATGACAGTTGCTGCACAGTATGCAAATGAATATAATTCTCTTTCTAAATTTAACAAATGGTGTTTCACTCATGATTTTCAAAGCTCTTTCATAGCTCACTTCATACACTTCCATCTTTATGTCTGAAGACCTATGTGGATGAAGAAATAATAAATTAAGTTTTTAGGACGTGTCTGTACTTTAAACTAGCTAGCTTCAGTAGGAGAAGCAGTGTAGTCGAGACAGCAGAGACAAAGCAAGTTTCCTTATGAGGTTTTCTAACCTCATATTGACTACAAAAGCAACTACTTTGCTGTCACTGCATGGACCAGATAATTTGTATTATTATTTTATACATTATAAATACTGCATATATCATTTATGGTGATTATTCTCCCAGATTTTGCACTGCAGTAGTCTTGTTTCTATTGTATCAGTTAGTGCTGTCTGTAAAACACTGTTGTGCAGACACATCTAAATTTCTAACTTCTTAAGATACTTTTCAGCGTCATTCATAACACATCTCTATGATTCAAACTAATTTCATGTTTTTTTCAACTTTTTTCATTTTTGTTACTGAATGCTGTAGCAATTCTACCTATCTATCTTTAATGCTTAAATACACAGGGCAGAAATAATGCAATTATTTATCATTGGTATTTGCTGTATTGTATACTGATTTTTCAATCTGAATTTCTTTCTTGCAGACTTCAGTGAGTTCAGATCCCAGTGATATGCAGTTCTCAGTTATGAAGACTGACGAAAGAATATCAACCAGGGAAAGCACAGTAAGAAGTCAATACAGAATCCTGCAAAAAGTGCTAATTTGATGTTTCAGGATTTCTGTTAGTGACCAGTGTTGGCCAGAAAATAATTTTACTTTTTCCTTGATTCAGTATTTTACTTTGAAGATTTAATTCTCCCAACCTCCCCTCGCCCCATCAGATACCTTTATTTTCAAGCTTTACCCCTTTGCTCATTAAGGATGTGTCCGTGAAACCATGGTGGCTAGCAATAAGACAAATGACAGTAGTTTTGCAGTAATTTTAAATGCAATAGATGGAGGTAAGTGCATATAAAAGTAAGTGCATGAAATACAAAATATAACTGTACAACAGTGTTTGCAGTGTGGTACATGGGAAACAGCGCAGGAAAGTCTCAACTATAGAGATGGTTTTCAGCAGTCAGTTTTTGGAGTAGATCAACGCTCATTGGGTTTTTGTCTTGTGCAAACCTCAGTGTTGATGAGCCTAGAAAGCTATCTGTTAAACCTCTCCTATAAGCATGATGCTCTCCCTTTAATGGCTACACTTTCACTGACTTCATAATCTTTCTTGAGGGGAATCAAATTCCATCAGATCCATCAATGGTGAAGTACAGAAAAATGGGGTAATGATGAGTGTAGCAGCACATACTAGTAAATGATCAGTAACAAAGTACCAAAATGAGACAGAAAATTCATGGATAGCAAAGTGATACTGTGTTTACCATTAGTCCAGATCTGTGTACTTAAATATAGACAGCGTAATTAAAATTTCACAGTCAGATATAATCTATGCAGTATAGAATTTCTCCTGTATTATATTGACAAGACTTGTAGGAGTGATTTTCTTCTCTGCATGAAGTGCTTTCTCTTCCTAGGGAAATTTTAATTAAGAAATGTTTTGAAAATGCAGGAACTTTGTGAATTTGATTTTCCCTGCTACTTCAGGGAGTGTGCAATATCCTAGGCTTTTCTATTACTATTTTTTTATTAAAGCTCTCAAGTTTGCTGTATAATGCTGAGGAACATCTCTAAGTCTGTAGTTCTTGGTGTTAGACTTGAATAGTCCGTCAGCAGTTTAAACCATATAGCATTTATTATCTGTTCTTGTAGAAGGTTTGGCTTGATAATGGTCACTTCCATTCTGTTACTTATGACACTGGAAAAAAAAACCCTTCAAGTTGGAGCGAAGTAAGCAGTGTGTTAACATGCATCACAATATAAAATAATTCTCGTACTTTCTTAGAGTTTAAGAAATTGTATTTCTTAAATATTTCATCATTAATTTGCAGTGGAGTTATAAGCAGACTACCTCGTGACAGAAATAAAATTTTAAATTTGGGGTTAATTTAGGAATTACAGGGCAGACTTTAAGTTTGTACTTCTGAATTAATAGATTTTTAGGTCACTTTTTTTCTCAATTTGAAAATACTTCCTATTTCAAAGTACAGCTTTGTATTTTAGCCTTCCAGCTCTTTACAAAAATAGTCTCCTTTTTAGACAAAGAGGACTGGAACAGAGGGTAATGCAAAATTATTTTGTAAACAGCCCCTCAAAATATCTTAATTAAAGACCAAGGTGAAACATTCTGTCCTTCCTTGCTTTTTTCTAAGTTAATATTTTACTTTTGTCTAACAGTCACATGCTCTGGTAGCAAAAATGGTATTAAAAAGAAGTTCACTCAACCTCTTTTCAACTCTGAAGTCCAGCAAGCATCCAGGTTTCATCAAATTAAATTGCATACCTAGACTGATAACAAACTGAAAAGATGCATGTAAAGAAAGCTGAACAGACTTTCTTACTTGAGATAGCAACGTTCTGATAGTCTTCCCGTCAGCTTTCCAGATAGAAATTCTGTGGATCAAAAAACACATCATAGTGCAAGTGAGAGTAGTCCAACAGGATCCATGTGACCTCCTGCCTTTTCCTCAGAAGAAATGGGGCTCTCCTAATGCTTCTGCAGGGACAAGTGCTGAATTTGAGATGTGTGTTCTACTGGGTTTGCATTTAGTACTGTGAACCACTGGCTCACAAGGGGAATAACCTGAAAATCTCTTCCGTTATTAATAAGGATTCAGGATTCAAATTCATAGCATTCTTACGGATTTCTGTAAGTTCCAAATCTCATCTTTTAGTGAGGGTGTTGAGCCTTATTTTAATGTGACAGTATTCCTCCTGAGTTAATTTTTTCTTTTCATTCATTGGCAGGTAAGTGTAGTGGTTGGCAAGAAGACTCTCTTTCTTTTTAATTTGAATGATCCTGATAACCCAATTGATCTGAAATTTCAGCAGCCTTATGGCAGTATTGTAACCTACAGATGGTAAGCAGAGCTTCCTTAATGCAGCATTCTCATATTAACAAGCTGAAGATTTCCTCAGTAGTTCTGATAAATGCTGAAAATGAAAACATGTATCACTTGCTCACAAGAAACTTTTCTTAAATGTATGAAGCTATGTTTCCTAATTTTTAACAATCCAATGGCTGAGATTGCCATTATGCCATTGGTGTGTTCTGCTTTAGAATGGTCATACTGTTACTGTCCTGACAATAGATAAAATTGAGGGCTTGGTAGGTTTGGATGAGTTGCTAATGGAAGAGCTATGGTGGAGTTGCATCTTTCAGCTGTTTTGTTTATAAAGTTAGGTAAAGTTTTTGTAGCTCCCCTGCTAGGTGATATTCCTTTGAAGAATTTCTGAGCTAGAAGCTTCAGCTCTGCACCCAGAAGTAGCTGCACTGTTTCTGTATTTTTGAATTGTGACATGGTGTCTACTCAATGTGTCATTAACATTTAATGCTTACGCTTAAATTCTGTAGCTGAATGCTTCTTTATTTTGGGGCACATACCTGACAAGATGTGCCTGGATTGTTTCCTTTGTAATATTGTATTTTTTCCCAACTAAGCAGATGAGACATTTGTTTGGATTACCCTTGGCATGCTTGTAACTATTTCTGTTTTAACCTGCTTATTTGTACTTGACACCACAAATATTAAACTATCTATTCACAAACGCACGCTCTGGCTTTACTACTGTGTTTGTAGTGGTGTGCCTTAAGGGCTGAATGACTGCCATTATTATTTTTAGCATAGCTTTGATAAAAACAGAGTCAGCAATAACCTTGAAATTGAAGTTTCCACCTCCTGGCACATTTATACTAATGAAGATACCAAAGTTCTTTCTCTAGCATCACTGCCATGTATGCTGCTTGCAGAAAGTAAAAGGACACAAAGGAATTTAGAAGAGAGGATAAAGAGGATTTGTGATTGAACACCCACCCTTGTGTGACAAATTTGTATTTGTTCTTTAGCAATCTTTGATTTTGTTTTTCCCTTAATCTGTATCATACCCTATTGTTCTACGTTATATGTATGGATTCCCATAACTTGATTATTTTTCCCATTAGAAAGAGGTGTTGGCAGAGTACCTCAGTAGCCTGAAAGAAAATGCATTTTGCGTAATACATAAATCTTTTTTTTTTTTTTTCGTTTTCTTATCAGGTATGGTGATGGCTACATTATGATTGGCTTCTCACGAGGGTGTTTTGTAGTCATCTCTACGCACATTCGTGAGATAGGTCAAGAAATCTTTCAAGCTCACAATCATAAAGATAATCTAAGCAGCATTGCTATATCACAGTCATTAAACAAAGCTGCATCATGTGGTGACAATTGGTAAGTGACAGTTTTTATACATAAAGAATAGACTTCATCTCATGTAACTCTAGCTGTTTGGCATTAGAGTTAGTCTTCAAGGCTTCCAAAGAAGTCCATGAAGAGAAGGTGAGAAGAATTGCTCTCTGGAACTGCCTCTTTGCCTAAAGTTATCTTGACCAATATCTCTGCACTTTCACTTAATTTATTGTCATTAATTGTGTTTTTAGGGTTGTTTTGTTTTTGTTTTTTTCAAGTAGAGAAAATTCAATACTGATTCTTTTTCTAATCTGTTATTCATCAACTGAAAAGTCCATATTTCTTTACTATGATTGATTGGACATAGGTGCTTAACAACATAACTATTCACTTAAATCTGTACTGAATATACTGATATCCTGATAACTTCTGCCCCTTGGTCTTAACTGCAATTTAGAGAAAAGTATAAATGTGCAAGAAATTAAGGAGAAAGTAGTTACAGACTGGAGTTCTTCCAAAATATGTTGTTCATATGATAGAACACGCCCTATCCGCTCCTCTTCTGCTACTTTCTGTTCCTGTAATAACCTGAATTCTTCAGTGGAGAAGAAGCTGAGTGACAGCAGGAGTCTGTTCTGTCCTCAGTTCTCCGTGTGCACGTGACCTTATTTGATTTAAGGCACTTGCACATCATACCTATGAGAAAAGCATGGTACAACTTCACATCAGTTATCATACAATAAGTATGGCTTTTTAAGTCATTCTTTCACACATATATGGTAACACGAAAGCACAAGAAAGCTATCAGTCTCTTAACTCCACATGTGTGTGCATTGCTCTTTAGGAAATTTTAGATATTTTGCATTCATGCTCTCATTTTGTTCGATTAGACTGTCTTAACTGGATTGGGTTGGGTTTCTTACAATTTATGATGACTGAGAATTATGTTAGTGAGAAAGACTGTTTATTTTTGTTTTAGCATTAAAATTCATGATCTATCAGACCTGAGAAAGATGTATGCCATAATAAACTTGGATGATGAAAACAAAGGTATGTTAGTAATTTCTCCTTGAGGGGGGAAATTTTTTATATATCAGGTAAAAAATAGAATTTTGTGATTGTTTACATGTATGTATTAACAAAAAGTATTGTTGAAAAACTGAGTAAATATGGAATTTATTACAAAGTTTTTATTTCCCAACTACTATGCATTAAGCAATCCACAGCAAAAATGGGAACATGCAGTTATTTTTTGAAGGCTTTATTTTATCTTTTTGAAGAATGGAGAAGTACAGCTCTAAGAATATTTGATCAATTAGAGTTTGTTAGGTTTTACGTTTGTGACTTTTTTGTGTAAGTTTGTGTTGTTTTCTCATCTGTAATATGGTATATTCAGGTAATAAGATAATGCAAACTGTTTTCTATTTCTTTCCATGTTTTTGGGGTGGGTGAATTTCTTAATGCTTTTCTGCATCTCATGTACTTAGGGGGGATGATACTTAATCTGGTACACAAGTTTTCCTCCAGTGGCTTCCAGACATTCTTATGATACAATGTTCTTTGGTAGCAAGTTACCACTATTATATTGTGTATCTGCAAGTATTTCAGTTGTTGTCACGTCTTTCCTCTTAGGAAGATGCTAAATTAGTGAATTATGGGTTTGGTCTGAGTGATTCCATTTTATCTTGGAAATATTTTAATTGGTTTCATTTGAATATGTTAGTACCTATATTCCTAGGTGTGAAATCCTTCTATTGTTACATTTTAAAGTGAAAATATTGGTTCTTTGTTTCATCTCAGTAGTCAAACAAATGATCTTTTACCAAAACTTGTACACATTTTAGGTGTTGATCAGCTGGCTTGGACAGATGATGGACAGCTGTTGGCAGTATCTACACGAAGAGCATCCCTCCATGTTTTCTTGACAAAGCTTCCAGTCCTTGGAGATACTTGCAGTACACGGATTGCATACCTCACTTCTCTTCTTGAAGTTACGATAGCCAATCATGTGGAGAGAGTATGATAACCTTTTCCTTTTAAACTTTGTTTGGATAAAAGGAAAGTAAGAATTACTAATGGATGGAAACTGATACTGTTTTTCTTACAGGAACTACCAGTTACTGTCTCTGTTGAAGTAGAGCCCAGTTTCATTGCAGTTGGTGTTTATCACTTGGCTGTAGGAATGAACAATCGGGCTTGGTTTTATTTGCTTGGAGAAAACAGTAAGCATTAATTTCATTCTCTTATTTTAAGCAGCCACATCATTGCTTGTCTTTTTTAATGAATGTGCTATTATGCAGTGCTGGGCATTCTGCATTGTGCAATTAAAAAAGAAAGAACTGCCAAATATCCCTATTAGGACAAAATAATGATTTTCCCAAACTGAAGAAGTTATGACAAGACATAGTAATTAAATGAAATAAAACTTCAGGTTCCTGATGCTGGTAATGAAATGTTGAATCTTTCTTTCTCTCCGTAGATGTGAAAAAGCTTAAAGATGCAGAGTATCTGGGTACAGTAGCAAGCATGCATCTTAATTCTGATTACGCTGCTGCTCTCTTTGAGGGTAAAGTCCAGTTGCATATGGTAAGATCTCAGTCAGCTTGGATTTATGAATTAGTGGATTTAAGCTGAACAAGTTCAAGAAATATTTTAAAATGAGATAAAGTGGAGGAATTTTCTGTTAATGGAGATAGAAATAAAGTGCTTTATTTTCGATACTAATTAAAATATAAAACTTATTTTCTGGAAACTTTAGAAATATAAGCTACTGTAGAACAAGTGAGAGAAGCTGTTTTCTTGTGAATTGTGTGACAGGAAAACTCATTTCTGGACAGTTTGATACAGGCAAAACTTTGGTATCAACAGTGTAGTTACAATGTAGACTTTAAATTTATTTTTTTCTGATGTTTAGATAGAAAGTGAAGGTTTGGATGCTCAGGAAGAAAGAGAAACTCGTCTCTTCCCAGCAGATGATGATAAATACCGAATTTTGTGCCATGCTTTAACTGGTGACTTCCTCATATATGGCACAGACGTGAGTATTATCTCTGTTTTTAGGGATCTCTTAAAATTGAATATATTTCTGTTCAAATGATTTGAATTATTATCATTTTTTGAAGAAAAAATGTTGCTACTGAGAAATTTACTTTGGATTATTTTCTATGCATCAAAATTGCATCCAACTTTCCCTTACTATTACACTTATATGAGATGTTTTGGCAGGAATGTTATCTTACTAATGTTTAGTTCAAAACACTGCTTTTTAGTAGCAGAATTTAATTTTGTTGTAGTAGCGAGATGACTGGCAATCAAAGTATCTTCCAGGTATAAGAAAAAAGTATAGGGCTTATTTTGAAAATATACTGATTTAAGTGGTAACATGAGAGATGTGGGCCCAAAGATAACAAGGTAAGCAAGTATTATAGTGTAAATGTAGGTCTCAGCTTACTATTGAGCCATTTGCCAGATGATAGGGATTTTTATTTTTTATTTTTGTAAGTGTTTCAACAAGAGAAGAAGTTTGGAGGACACTGAAGAATAATGTGAAAATGCTCATGGACTTTTCAGGAGATTTTCCTCTGTATGAGGCATATATTTTTCTTGGTTTAGTATTTTCTGCCACGGGGAATAGAGAGCACGGTTGACATTGTACTGTGCTCTTTATGACACAAGGTGATGTACTGACCTTTCAGAGGAAAGACAGAGCTGCTTTCTCTGCTCTTATCACTGATTTACTAATCTGAATGGTTTTTTAGCAGTTGAGGGCTTTCCTATTTCCTCAGGTGCCTTTTTAGCTAGTTAAAACTAGTACTGATAAATTTTAAATGCTAAATTCAGAAGTGATCAATTTGGTGTGTGCAAGTTTTTACAGTTGACTTCAAAAGCCACCTTTTACCTCTGGTGTTCTTGTTTGTGCAACACTAGTTAAGAAATATTGTATCACCAGTGAGTTTGTATCGGATAAACCTGCACTTAAGGATTTCTGTTTCTTCTTGGGAAGCAAATTATTCAGCATTGGTTGAAGGCTAAATTTCTTTCAAGAAAGAAGCAGGCATTTCCCCTCATTTCAGAGCTACACTATAATGTCGTTACAAAGCAGAGTGAGTTTTCCTCCCTCTTTTCTAAAACTATTTCATGGTTATCTTCAGCTTGAAGACAAGTGAAGTAAAAGGAACCAAAACAGGACTAAATAAATAGCACCACTTAGTTTCCATCATTTTTCTGTGAAGCGTTTTCAGTTGATAAATCAGGTCTTGGCTGAAGATCTTACTTTTACAGTGGTTAATTGTGCTCTTAAATGAGGACTTGCCTTTACTAGCATCAATATTAGCCTTTTCTGGTTTTTTTTTCCTTATTAGACTGGAGTTATTCATTATTTCTACATTGAAGACTGGCAATATGTGAATGAATATCGTCATTCTGTCAGCGTGAGAAAAATTTTTCCAGATCCTAATGCAACCAGACTGGCTTTCATAGATGAAAAAAGTGATGGCTTTGTCTATTGCCCAGTAAGTTAACGCGGGATAGCCATGTTGTTATATGTACAAGTTAGGTCTCCAACTATCTTGTAAAACGTGTTTTTACAAGAACGATGAAACTTCTGTTACTCAGCACGTATGCTAGAAGAAGAAATTGCCAAAAAGGCGTGGATGGTAATGTAAAGAATAGTAGTGTAAAGAAATAAAATGTCATAGTACATCAGGGTAATTTAATTAGGTTAAATGCCATTCAGAAATTGTATGTTAGGGTATTCCAATACTGGTATTTTAGCTAATGTTAAAGTGCTACCTTTCAGTTTCACTGCCTGTCCCATTGCTCTTCTTCCAAGGAAAGTAAATATCATGCTTGTGACATGTATTTTCTCCATTTATTTCCTTTCTGAATTAAACAATTATGCTATTCAGAGTCGCTGCTCATAAGCAAACTTTTTTGTAATAAGAATTTCATATTTCTGCAGCACTTCTATTCCTCTATTTTTAATCATTATCTGAATGAAAATTTAGCTTGTTTCATTAGTCTTTCTTCCTTGTAATTTTACTTTTTCATCCTTTCTAGGTAAATGATAAAATATATGAGATTCCAGATTTCTCACCAACCATTAAAGGAATCCTATGGGAAAACTGGCCAATGGATAAAGGTGTTTTTGTTGCTTATGATGATGATAAAGCATATACTTATGTCTTTCATAAAGATACCATTCAAGGTACTGTAAATTCTTTGAAAATCTCATCAATTACTTCAGTTATTAAAGCAAAACATGTTCTGTTTTTGATTTCTGTTAAATATTTCCACAACTGCATATGAAAATGAACAGTAACGAGGTTTTGAAGTGTTAACTGTCTAATAAAAAAGTAACTGTTATGTAGGTTTCCCTGCAAATTTCCAGCAAGAGACATTTTGATTTTAACCCTTCAAGCTTCTCGCTCCTACTCCTTTTTATCTGATAATTGCACATTATGCTTCAATTGTATTTTGTATGTTGCAAGAGAAGCTCTTAGGATCAGATGATAAAACTTTTATTCACGTATAGTATTAACCAAAAATGTAACCATAGCTATTTCTACATGAGTGGCAAATGCCAAGAAATTTATTTACCAACATTTGGAAAATTATTTTTATCATTTATAATTTTTAACTTTTTCTATTTCACTGGCCAATGTACTCTTTTACAGTAGATTGTGACTATCAGAATTAGAGATCTTGAGTTAATAGCCAGCAACCTTGACCGGTTATCACATTTTTTACCAAGTAGGGTTTTTTTAAATGATGTCTTCTTTCTTCCCAATCTTTGAATCTAGGATCGAAGATTATATTGGCAGGTGGTACAGAAGTCCCCTTTTCCCAAAAACCTTTACTGTTGTATAATGGAGAATTAACTTGTCAGACTCAGAGTGGGAAAACAAACAATATCTATCTCAGTACTCACAGTTTCCTTGGAGATTTGAAAGACTTTGGACCTAATGAGCTGGCACAAATGCTTACTCAAACGTTAATGTTGAAAAGGTACATCTGTG
The DNA here is from genome assembly GCA_035772895.1 of Perdix hodgsoniae. Taxonomy (NCBI): domain Eukaryota; kingdom Metazoa; phylum Chordata; class Aves; order Galliformes; family Phasianidae; genus Perdix; species Perdix hodgsoniae. The sequence goes on along the minus strand of JAPSGF010000002.1, from coordinate 453,429 downwards.
TTTTAATTTTATTGTGTAAATATTTTTTTCTGTGCTTATAGCTTTGTACAGCATATCATGGTTATCTGAAAATGTCATGCTGAATACAGATAAATTAGATTTGATCCATCAGGCCATATGATGGTGTCTGTGCAAACCAAAGTAAGAGAAATAGTGCTGCTTTCTGTTTTTCCACTGTCAAGTAGAAGAAATTTATTCAGGGCTGATTTGGGGTCCTATGACAGTGTTTCTTCCAAAACTGGTTGAAGGTTCTTCTTGTCTCAATCTTCTTCCAATACATTGAAGCAAAGCGAAATCAGTATAATGGAAAAATTGCCAGAATAGGGGAAGCAGGTGGTTTCATGAAAAAGAATGGTAAAAATAGCAGAAATAGAACTGTAAGTTATGTGTTTGTACTTCTCCTTTGTTCCTGGTATTCTTTATCTCTCCGTGGCTTAGAACTAGAGATTTTTTTTTGAGTTTTCCCTGTTGTAGTATTGGGGGAAAAAACAAGTAGAGAAGGAAATTTAGGTACAAGAAGTATTGGTTTTAAATTACTTTTGCCTTCATAGATTTTCTGAGGCATGGGGGATATGTGTACTTCTGAATGACCAGTCTAGTTGGAATGAGCTGGGCAAAGCTTGCTTACATCACATGGAGGTGGATTTTGCAATACGTGTCTATCGGACATGTGGGAATGCTGGGATGGTGATGTCACTAGAAGAAATAAAGGTAAAACACAAAGTCCTTTTTAAATGAGGAGTAGTGTGGTTTAATTATTCTTAAGAATTTCTAGTTTATTTATTTATTTATTTGATAATGGGTGAATCGCTTTCAAGAGAGTTTATAGAGGAGAAAGCTTTCACACCACAAAACTCTTGCTTGGTTTCCTCTTTGCATGGTTGCAGTGCTCTACTGGAATGCAGAATTGTTTCCCATATTTTCTTGAAAGGAGTAGAATATACATATTCTGTCAGACAAATTCTCTATTCTTTGCTATTTGTATGAGAGTGTTTAAGGCCACTAATACATATTTTTTAAGCAGATTGTATTTAGATATCTGAAAGTGTAAAATAGTACCTTAAGAATATACTTCTGCAAAGTGTTGATTTTAGACAGCATTTGTTGCTTTGAGGTACAGTAAGAAAGTCAGGACTTTTCCTGGTTTGTAGAATCTGTTATGCGTTGTCAGATGTGAGGATGTATTGCTTTACTGTGTATTCCAGACTATGTTACCTATAACTTCTGTTTTTTAATATTGTTGCACCTATTGTGTCCTTTTGCAGGGAATAGAAGATCACAACCTTCTAGCAGGACACCTTGCCATGTTTACAAGTAATTTTAACCTGGCTCAGGATTTATACTTGGCATCCTCTCGTCCCATTTCTGCACTTGAGGTATTCAAAATGAGTAAACACTGTATGCAGTTTTCTTCACCTTAATGCTGGAATATTTTACCTTCTGGTAACTCTGCCCTCTGTGGTTTTGTTGTCGCTATTGTGTGACTTGCAGATACTCTTTTAAGATAAATGTAGCTCCCTCAAATAGTCTACATCCTCCTAGAATACTAGCTCTATAATTGTATTTAGACTAATATAAAGTTCATATTACAATTCGGAATTTGATGTCTCCATCAGAAAATGGTGCTCTTCTTTGTTAATAGATGCGAAAAGACTTGCAGCACTGGGACAGTGCACTTCAGCTGGCAAAATGTTTGGCTCCGGACCAAATCCCATTTATAGCAAGGGAATATGCGCTGCAACTTGAATTCACGTAAGTTCTCCTATAAAGCTGTAGTGTGAGAACATGAAAACCAATGCTGATGCTAACTAGAACGTGCAATTGAGATACTGTAGCTGAGAAAGCTCAGCTCTAATGCTGAGCTATCAGTTTTTGCAGCTGTAAGACCAGAAGAAAAGTTTTGTAGAAGTGCTTCATGCTCGAGGCATAGGTTAGCAAGTAAGAGCGATTTTTGATTAATTACAGTATATTTATATTCCTTTTGAATGGTAGGTCCATTATGTAATATCATCTCCTAAATAAGTACTTTGTTGCATGTGAGCATTTGGAAAATAGAGAAAATTCACAGGATTTAAGACTTCATGCATTAGACAAAAGCCTTGCATTTAAAACTTTTGCTTGCTTTTCCTCCAACACTCAAGCCTTCATATTCGTACATTTTAGATAAAAAATCAATTTAACGTTTAACCTGAAGGGAAAAGCTCTGTATATAATTCCCATTTTTGTAATACTCCCAGAACTGTTGGAGGACAGAGTTACAGACAGGAGGGAACTGAAGCAATGAGACCATCTATAACTTCTGTTCTGAATGTTCTTTAAAAGACAACAACAACAAATTCCACTGTTATGCTGGGGGGAAAAAAAGTAGATTGGTTTATTTTCCAGCAATGTGTGTGGAAGTAGATATGAAATTATTGAGTTGGATTGCATACGTGGATATTCTGTGCCTGTCTGTCATAGAATTTGATCCCAGTATAAAGGAATTGAGAGGCAGACTTGCCTTTCGATTAATAGCTTAATAAAGGGAAACACCATAACATACTGTGTAATTCCTTCTTTTGCGTAGCTCGCATCCTAATTTTTCTTTTCTCTCTTAAGCAAAACAGCTATTTGCATAATATGTCTGAAAGAACTGCTAGGTAAAAGGTAATGATCTCTTCCAATTAAAATTTGTTCCACATAATTCCATTTTTCTTTCAGGGGCGACTACATGAATGCTCTGGCACATTATGAGAAGGGAATCACTGGGGACAGTAAGGTATTTCATTTCTACTACAGGTAGCATGTGTGGTATCAAATACTGCACTTTCAAGTGTTTTGTTTCAGATGGTTTGAATTCAGTTGTTTTATTTCAGCACTAAATCTACGCAACTATTGCTTTGGTGATAGCAGTCCTTTATGTACTTTTTTGTGTATTTTTAATGCACAGAATGATGCTTTCTCTACTCATAAAACATTATTGCCATTGTATTTGAATAGAATAACAAGACTTAGTTTGAGCAGTTTCATAGTAGATGTGCAAACAATGTAGGTAATGTTGCTAGGATTAAATTGTTAAAGCAAAAATCTTCATTATTCCTTTGGTTATTCTTTCCTGAATTTTTATCTACATAAAGGCAGGCTAGGATTGCATTACAAAGTAAACATCTTATTCAATAGATATTCCCTTATTCTGGCATTATTGTCCCTAATATTTGCAGAATGCCTATTGTGAAACAGCTGAAAGAACAATAGGGGAATTTTATAGAGAAAATAGCAATGTTTTCTGAATTCAAGACACTTGCTTTTATAAAGTTTCAGTGGCCTTATCATCTTTGGGGGGAAAAAAAGAAAAAAAAAAAATGGAGAGATTATAAGCATATTTCCTTCTTTTTTTCTACTGTTGGCTTTCAAGGAAAGAATGAAGTAGTACTGAACCATTTGTAATAATATATTCTCTGTATGCTTGGCTGGGACAGATCTTGTAAGTGAAATACACAAATAAAAGACCAAAGGTTAAGGAAAAAAAAATTAAGCAGAGTTGTTCTTAACTAGTAAAAAATAGCTGAAGCTAAGCAAGAGTTTCTAGGCAAAAATTGATTTCACCAAGTCCATGTAATGTTTTGTTATTTTGAATCAGTGCTTTGCTACTGTGGCTTTTGCGAGCTGAATTTCTGATACATAATGTCTCTGCTTTCCATTTTGTTGCTAGTACCAGGAGCACGATGAAGCCTGCCTTGCTGGAGTAGCTCAGATGTGCATTCGGATGGGTGATATCCGGCAGGGCGTAAACCAGGCCATTAAGCATCCCAGTAGGTTACTAAAAAGGGACTGTGGAGCTATTCTGGAGAGTATGAAGGTATTCAAATAAGTTAACAAAGCCTAAGCTTAAGTATGTGAATGCATTAAGATACTTATTCGTTATCATAATTTGCAAGTGATACTACAATGATTTTCAATATTACAGCAATTTTCAGAAGCTGCACAGCTGTATGAGAAGGGACAATATTATGACAAGGCAGCATCAGTGTACATCCGGTGTAAAAACTGGTAAGTACAGGTTGCAGGGAGGTGTTTCGTTTGTTGTAACAGAGGACTTGATGTGGTGGAATCTCTTTGGAAAAGAACAAGTCTGCAAATGTCTCTCTGATTTTGTGGTTCCTCTCCCCAAGCTTGAACAAGAACAGCATTCACCTCTCAGAAGCTTATGTTGGTTTAAATATAGTCTTACTGGAAATGGGAGACTTCCTTTTTTTTCCTGTTTTTCTGTCACATTAGCTGCAGTTTCCAGTCCTTTTTGCATGCATGCATGTGTACCTTGTGTTTGGTCATTTAATTCATGCAGTTTCTTTTAAGTTCATTAAATTTTGTTGGTCATCGGGTACCTAACTCAGACTTTGAATGTTCAGACAGTTGGAAATTGTCCTAACTTGCTTGTTCAAATGGAGTCAATATCTGTTAGCTGTCAAATCAACTAACAATGTTCTGTACATTATTTTAAAGTGGAAAGCGGAAGCTTACAGTGGAGAAGTACTATTTTATAGGGAGATTCTGAGTCTTAGTTGTTATCTAATTTCATTTTATGCTGTTTTAATAGGAGAAACTGAATAAAGCAGAGATCAGAAAGATCCCCTCTCTATCATGCAAGTGCTTTAAAAATTAGGTTGGACTATTATTCTCATTTACCATGCAAAAATTTATCCTGCTGTAGAATTGTATCAGCAGCATCATGGTGAACCAAGAGGACACTGTTAAATATGAGTAGCTTATGTATAGTGATTGACTTGATGTGGAAGCTGGGAGGGGCATGTTTTGTTTCTTCAGGCAGAAGTTAAGTTCAGGTCTCCTGAAGTCTTAAGGGAATGCTCTGCATTCTAGGCACAGAAGGGACATTTAGGACCTGCCTCTCTTCAGCCTCACACGTGCTTTGCTGTATTGGATGTTGTCATTCAGAGGATTTGCCTGTAATTGCCTGGAGTCCTCTGCACAGCCTATAGCTGAGGCTTAAGCACACAGTCACAGGAGGCAGTACAACTGGACTGGTACTGGTTTCCTTTGTACTCTTGCTCAATCAGTAAGGTAGTTTTAATACCGTGTTGCTTCTGTAGATGAATTGGAGACCAAAAGTGGCACTTCTTATGCTCATAAAAGGTTTCTGTGCTCTTTAAGCCCATGCGCTCATGAAGCAGTCTGTTACTTCTCATTCTGCTTCCAACTACTCTTTAAACATTTTAAAGTGCCTTCAAAGCTTATACGTTATGTTCAAATACTTTTTTTAAACTTCCTTTTCAGTATTGATATAAATAATGCCTGTTCCACCAGAGAAAAATGGAAACCAGAAATGTTTCTTCACTTTGTCTTGTCTTTCCAGGACAAAGGTTGGTGAACTTCTTCCTCATGTTTCATCTCCAAAGATTCACCTACAGTATGCAAAGGCCAAGGAAGCAGATGGCAGGTGTGTTTATCTGAATTTATAGAATATATAATAATTATTTATGGCTTATGTTATTTCTATAAAATATACTAAGAGACAGACTTTAAATTTTCCTTAGAACATGCTGGTGAAAAACGATTCAGAAATACCCAAGTATAAATATTTTAAACATAGTCTAAAGAACTACCGCTATCATCAGAGACATAGTTTTAATTGATTTTTTCCCATCTAAACACTATTGTCTTTTTAACAAAAATTATTGAAGGCCTCACGGTGCTGCAGCAATACAGCATTCCAGTTAATGGAATATTGAAGTTCAGTTTGTTTCTAACAACTCCTTTCATAAAGCTGTGATTTTTAAGGTCCTTCATAATTGAAATAATCATGGAAGAATTTTTTTCAATCTGGAAGCAAATTACTGTTACATCTTAATAGCTGCTTTTGCAAGGCACTGAATAAATTGAAATTATTGGCTAAGATGATAAAGACCAAAGCAGGCCTTTGTCATATCAGCCAATAATCACAAAATTTAGTTTTCCACTTGTCACTGCCTGTACAGAAATGGAGTTCAGAATAATGATGGCTTATAAGATGAGACAACCAAGGCTAAATGCTTGGATGGATGGGACTAGAAAATATTATTAGTGTTAACTGCATAGTTTAAGAATGAGAAATTTCTTTAACTCATTTGCAGAACAGAAAATAGACTCATTTTTGAAACTGTGCTACTTGTTATCTGTTTGGATTTATTGTTCTCTCACTCCCGAGTGAATTAATGTGGAGCTGATAGAACAGATGAATTACTTCTAAGGTATACAAAAAGGGGTGCTTGACAGAGTAAGTTAAAAATACTTCTGTGGTTTTCTACTGTCTCAGCAAGAAATGTACTCCCAAGAGAAAATAATGTGGAGAGAAAAGAAGTTAGTAAATAGAAAACAGGCCTATTTATGCAAACTGAAAAGATGTCACAGAATAACCTCTCAGAAGTAAAATACTGTATGTTTCTTTCATACCATACTGAAAGGAGTTATTTAAAAATTAGAAAAACTGTTGTGGAGCTGTAATTTTTCAGGTACAAGGAAGCTGTGGTTGCTTATGAGAATGCAAAACAGTGGGACAGCGTAATCCGACTGTGTTTGGATCACCTTAATAATCCTGAAAGGGCTGTTAATATTGTGAGAGAAACCCAGTCTCTTGATGGGGCAAAGATGGTGGCCAGGTAATAATTATACGTTATAAAGTTAATAATTTCGAGAGCTGTTAACTGTTCCTTTCTTCTGTATTGTTGCCAGAGGATAAAACTGTGCTCTGTACAGTAAATTGAAATTTTTAAAAAAAGAAATCCTATAAGCTTGTAGAATATATAATATTTCCTTGAACACATTCTTAATACATCCCATAACTTACATCAATCTGACATTGCCTTTCCATTCTACTTAAGTAGTGTATCACTCAAATGGTGATTGCATTGTCTGAGTTAGTGATTTTCTAGATATGGCTATGGAGAACACAATAAAATTGCCATATACGATTTTCATATTAACTTTTTTCAGGAAGAATATTCTTATATATTAGTTTTTATTGAACTTACAGCTTATGAGATGGGCAGTTAGAGTTTTAAAAGCATGGAAGAGGTCATACAGATCATGCCTGTTGGAAGTTGGTGAGGCATGCTGGTGTATCAGACTCAGTTACTAGTGCTTGGTTAATGACTATATATTTCAGTTTAGTGATTTGAGTTCTTTAAAATTTGGACAAGTAAACAGGTACTACTTTATTTCTTTCTATCTCTTCAATTGAAAATTACATCAACCTGAAGTAGTTTAGAAAATAATGAAAGTTTGCCATGCTGTGTTATTTACAGTAAGTTAATTTTAGTAACCTATTTAAAAGATAAAATACGTAGATACAAAATTAGAAACATATCATACTTGCATGCCACAAAATACAGGATATTTCTTAAAGTTTGGAGCATTTATTGTGTTACCTAACTAAGGTATTAATTTGTTCATTCCAACTAGATTTTTCCTGCAGCTCGGTGACTATGGTTCTGCCATCCAGTTCCTGGTCATGTCTAAATGCAATAATGAAGCTTTCACATTAGCTCAACAGCACAACAAGATGGAGATTTATGCTGATATCATCAGTGAGTATTCCAGTTTAATACTTTGCGCGCAGTATGTTTTACTGTACTCTTACTTGGTTTAGACTAAATTAAAGTGATAAGAGAAGGGGTGTGTGGTTTTGTTTCCCAGCCCTTTCCATTTCTTATTTTCAATCACCATTGGCAGATTTGGCATCCTGTTTTTAATTCAGGTCTATAAGCTGTGTTTCACTTCCAGCTTAGGTGTTTTCAAAACCTTAGCTGTGTTAGAGCTCTTTCTGTTTATCCACAGGGGTAAAACGTTTTTCTGGCACAGCAAATTTTCCTAGAAGAGCTGAATTTTATCGCCTCTTTTCCTTTTCTAATGGTTCCAGCTCTTGTCTTACGTATTTGTGTCACTTGTCTATTGTTTATTTTTATCCCCCCCCCTCATTTATGGCCTCCTGCTGTCACAGTAGGAGACTAAAGAGGGCCTTGCAGAGAAGCTGACTTGCACCTCAGGCCATCAAATCACTCAGTCTTGATTTGCAATATACATCATGCTCTTCTCTTATGTCTAGCAGCCTTGTTTATGGAAAGTTTCACATAAGTATCTAACAAACTATCTCATCTTTTCAAAAAAACATTGAAAGTTTCCCTTTAAAATCTTCCTTTAAAAATGCATTTTTGCTAGGGTGGGGTAGCTACAAAAACTTCACAGCAGTTAGCTTGGTGATACCCTATTACAGCTGTTTGTCAAGGTGGGCAGTGTTGTTCTATTATTATTCCTTCTGCTTTCTTCCTTCTCTCCTTCCACAACAGCATGGCTCAAATTGCAATCTAAGTGGGTGGAAAAAGGTTTTAAACCTCACTTCAGAGAAGAGGCTCTCTTTATGTGTACAGTAATATGGAATCTTGGTTAGAGGACTCAGTTGTATTCCCTGCTAAATGGTTAGATAGCAGCTGATAGTCTTTTACTATGCACTATAGGTATATCCTCATATTCTTAAGCTGTGAAAATAATCCTAATGATAATATCACTTTTTCTGTTTTATTGTTGCCAAGACATAATTAAAAGAATAAGTAGTATGTCATAGGCCATTCTATTATGTTTATAGAAATCCCATTACTGTGTGAAACCCATGGAAACAATAATTTCAATGCATTTATTAGGCCCTGATGTCTGACATTTAGTCTTTTAAGTAGGAAAAAGCATACAAGATGTAATTTGATTCTACTTGGCTTTGGTTTTCTCTGTATAACAGGAATTTCTTTCTTTGTTAGACCCTTTTCTTACTTAATAAGAATATTGTTATCATGGCCTTCTCTCTTTTGCAGCTTCCGAGAGCACCAGCAATGAAGATTATCAGAGCATTGCTCTGTATTTTGAAGGAGAAAAGAAACATTTTCAGGCGGGAAAGTTTTTCTTGTTGTGTGGCCAATATGGACGGGTCAGTACTTAAATGATAAAGGAGTGATGGTTGACTGTTCATAGAAACTGTTGAAAATACTGTACTTCCAAATCAAGTTCACTTGTAGATTTTTATCTGTCTTAACTGATACATGGACTGATACAAAAAGGTGTTAAAAAGCTAAGTAAGGTATCTGTATTTATAATTTGATTCTATGAATCATACACTCACACAGATAAACTTTTCATAGCAGTAGAGGTGCCAGATGGATTAAGGTCACATTACCCTCAGTGAATTTCTAGGAGGTGTAAACATCGAGATAAAAATGTGTAGTATATTTGCTTGACCAATGAAGATTTGGTTGCCGTAAAATTTTGTTTTTTAAGTTTAAGTTTGTTAAATAGTGTTGCACACCTGAACATAAACAGATCTTCAAAAAGAAGGAAATGTGTCAATTGGCAGGCAAGTCTGTCAGCTGATACTTGCTAAGTGTTTGACTCCTGCTTACTGAGCTCATGCTAAAGAAAGTTCCTGATTTTTTCAGATTACAGCCATCGTAGGTGACTGCTCTTTCATCTAGAGCTACGGAGGCTTCTAATGCCACATTAACCACAGTTCAATGAAGATATGTGCCAGGATTTAGCAGACTTGACTCTTTTTTTTCTCAGGATGAAAAGCAGCCATTACCTGTATAGCATATATGGCTAACTGGATGGCTATAAAATACAGTTCATCCATTGTGCCATTTCTTTTTTTGTTGAAAGACAAAGAGAAACAACTTGGTAAAAATGAGAAAAATGTTAATTTCATGTATTTCAACGTAAACTCTTTTTCTACTTCTTTTTAGGCATTAAAGCACTTTATGAAAAGCCCAAGCACAGAAGACAACTTGGCTATTGAAATGGCAATTGAAACAGTAAGCAACTTTGATAAAACAAAATATTGCTTAGCTTTTCAAGAAGTTTACTTTCAGCATTTTGGCATTTTCCCATCATCAGTTGATAAATAAATGTAGCTGGAATTTTTTATGAAAAGTCTGCTTGTGTTGTATTTTTTCTTTTTTCCTCACAGTAATTTCTTCTGTCTTTATTTAATAGGTGGGACAGGCAAAGGATGAGGCCCTAAAAAATGAACTGATAGATTATCTTACAGGAGAGAATGATGGCATGCCTAAGGTATTGTATTTTTATCACTGCCGTTGCATCCTGTTGCTGTACTACGAGATCATTTGAGTTTTTTTTATCCTAAAAATTTTGGTAGACACAGATTGCTTTTTAAGGATTACTTTCACTGAGGAGTGAGGCTTATGTGATCATTCTATGAGTCATTTCACCCAGTAACTTCAGTTTCAGAAAGGTGAGAAAGCAAGTGTCTGAGATAGAATCATCTTTCTCTAAACACTGTAGAGACAGCAGAGGAGATCCAAATTAATGCTCACACTGACAAAGAGACAGATGTTAGCTGTTCAGATCAGTTAGCCTACTGGCAGTTGTCTTTGGCAGATGGTCAGGCAGCATGTGTGTCTCAAGACAAGCAGCACTACTGATGTCTTGCACAATGGGGAGCTGGTCTTACTGTCGGAGTGGAAGAAAGTAAGGTAGTAATTAGGGAATGAAGAACAAAAACACATCAACTAATGAGATACAGTTATTCAGCCCCCCCCTTGATTTCTTAATCATAGAATCATGTCTTCCAACCCCATGTCTTGGGTTGGAAGAGACATCAAGGATCATGAAGCTTCAATCCCCCCAGCCACATGCAGGGCCACCAACCTCCCCATTTAATGCTAGATCAGGCTGCCCAGGGCCCCATCCAGTCTGGCCTTGAACACCTCCAGGGATGGAGCATAATTAAGTAATTAATGACTGTGTTCTTAAAAGGACATTAGCCCAAAAACAATTTGGAAATGTGAACTGGAGGGAGAATTTGCCATTGAGATCACCTGAAAATGTAAATGCTTCCTGTGGATGCCCATATGACAATTAAACCCTTTAAAAATCTAAAAAAATCCCTTTTTTTTTTTTTTAATTACTACAGTATTTAGTTTAAAGTCTGGGTTATTTATTCTTAGGATCAGTTTAATCTGCAAATACAGGCTACAGTTCTGTGAAAGAAAACACAGAGTTTCTGTTCTGTGTTGGAGAATACAGTTCATATTGAATTTATAAGAAAATGAAAGAACAGGAAGTACGTAGGAAAAAGATCTTTGCTGACAGATTTTGATGTATTAGTACCAATACCATAGTTCTGGTAATAACAGAAAAGGATGGCTCAAAGCATTAGCAGGACGTATACTAGACAAGGAATAATTTTGACTATGTTGACTTGATGTGTTTTGTTGGGTTTTTTTTGGTTTTTTTTTTTTTTCAGGGAAAATAAAAAATCTCCACTGTAAATACACCATTAGGTATCAGAACTGCAGCAGTTGAGGTTAAGATGATAAACAGCTCTTCTGTGAGGTAGACTGCTGGTGTGTTATCATGTCTGTCTGAGTTCAAGCTATAGAAAAACAGGCTTCACAGAGCACTTCTTGTTTTGATGTCCATGGAAGTGATGGTACATTCAGTCATATTTGGGTTTGAGTTCACGAGGAAAAAAGAGTGGAAAAAAAGCCTTCAAGTTTAATTGCCTGTCACAGGAGAGTTTGAGTGCAAGGAATGTGAGCCAAGTGGAGCCACAGCCATTTTTGTCTACCTATGAAAGCCAGACTTCAGGTGCAGACACTATGGTCTGCAATTCATTTCTTAGTCAAGGAACTTAAACTCTTGTATGAAATCAAAGTAAATACAGTTCAGATATAAAAAGACATTTATGGAAGAGTAAGTTCTGTCTTACTGAGAGGAGTGGGATTTGGCAGTAATGAAAATGACACAGTGTTGGCACAGTAAGGTTATTTCACCTCTTATATTACAGATGCGGTTTATGATTCTGTTGTGAGGTTAAAAATCTCTGTCCTCTCAGCAGAGTGCCCAGAGGCAAAAGATTTAATGTTAGCCTTCCAGAGACGTTAGATAGACAGTTGATGGCTACACCAGCCTTGCTTTTGCAAAATTAGAAATTGGGAAAAAACAATTATGTATGTAGGGTTTTTTAATTCACATCTTAATATGTGTCTGTAATTTGAAGTTTGAACTACAAAAAAATTATATGAGAAGTAAAAAGTAATGAAACAAAATAGAATCCATCTGCAAGAGACCAGAAGATAATGAAGCCATTAGAGACATGGTACAACAAATCTCAAGGGAGCCTATAAGCAGGAGGGGAGTCAACTCTTTGAAAAGGTAGATAACAGCTGGACAAGGGGAAATGGTTTGAAGCTGAGGGAGGGAAGATTTAGGTTGGATGTCAGGGAAATTCTTTACAGAGAGAGTGGTGAGGTGCTGGAACAGGCTGCCCAGAGAGGCTGTGGATGCCCCGTCCCTGGAGGTGTTCAAGGCCAGACTGGATGGGGCCCTGGGCAGCCTGGTCTAGCATTAAATGGGGAGGTTGGTATGAAATGTGTGCGTGTGGCAGGGGGGTTGGAGATTCATGATCCTTGAGGTCCCTTCCTACCTTGGCCATTCTGTGATTCTGCAATCAGTGTAAGCAAAAGTAATTTTGTATTTATGCTGTAAAGTGGTTGGGCAGAACCTGTCCCATCCTGCCTTTTTCCTGTTGGCAGCAGCCTGCCCCACTGGTTGTGCATAGGGTTTGGAAAGGGAGGTGAGCTGCTGTGATCTGCATGGTGAAATGGTTCTGAAGATTGTAGGCAATATTCAGCAGTTGTATGAATGCCATAATTACTGTCTTTAACATTGTTTTGAAATTCAATGTAGAGCTTTCTTTTTCTCGTTTAAAAGCTCTTTCTTGTTCTTCTAAACACTTTAATCCAATCTGCCATAGTCTCTCTCAGTGAGTAGCATCATTTTACTTTATCGAATTGTAACTATTTGTTTAGAAAACAGATGTAGAAATCAATTCTCCCTTATCCTTATTCTGCTGGTACAGAGCTGCTGCTTCTGAAATTACCAAGAGGGGTGTTTTAGACAATGGTGGCTTTTCTGCAGTAGTGTTCTTGTAAAACTGAGCCTAAGAGCAAGTTTAAGTAGGCAAGCAGCAGAAACTTGCTAATCCCTTCAGCACTCATCTTCAAACCCAGCAATCGCTCAGAGTGGCCTGGGTGCTTTTTTCAGCCAATGTCATGTGGCTTTAATTTAGCACCATATTATCAAAAATATTATATTAAGCATACGTTTGCTGCACAGTTGTCTCATAATCGGCTAGTTTGTAATGTGTTATTACATTGACTCTTGCATTGTTGACTTCAGCATGCTGAGATTCTTGATTTGTCATGTGCATTTTAGAACTTTCCAGGAAGCATTAAGTAGCAAAGTTCTGCTGTTCTGTCTGTGCATGTTTTCTAGGCACAAACGTTGTAGAAAGCAAAACTAAGTTGAAATAGCTATCTAAAAAAAATAGCTATCTAAAATTAAGGCCAGTTGGAAAATTAATTATTGGAATTCCAAAGATTTTAGGAATTGTGTTGACAATTGAAAATTCCTTTCTTTATTTATTGCCTTTTTAATGTCTAGCATGAAAGGTTAGAAAGTAAAACATAAATCATTTCTTTTACTCACCTTCTACTTTTGTATTTTCTTCCCCGTATGGCTGCCATGTGAGTTACTGAAATCTGTTCTTTAAGATGCAGTGAAGGACGTGGCAGTTCCCACGTGAGGCGGCTGCTCTGTCCCGGGCAGGAGAGCAGGGAGAGGAGCAGCCCAGCAGGGCAAGTGCAGACACACCGTGCCCACACCAAGGGGTGTTGGGAACAGGGAAAAATCACCCCATAGCCCACGCAGCATCATAATTTTCTTGTGACCCCACTCAGGGAACTCAGGATAAATAATATCCACCGATACGTGCGGTTGCATTTGCTTCTTATCCAGGCAATCATTTCAATGCTGTTAAACTACCGCTCTTACAACCTTCTAACTTTTGACGTGTTTAAAATTCTGTTACATCATTACTTAAAATTAATTATTCTTGCTCACTTCATGTTTTGCCTCATAAGGGAAGTTAAAGAGAAGAATTTGACTCGCCCTTATTCTTTCTGCATACTGGTCTTCCTTGCTTTTATTTCTGATTTTTTTCTTCTCTTTTGTCTTGCTTCCTGCATCTTAGATAGGAAATTAATCTTTGCAGTCATTTCTTTATTGGGGAATGTGTTTATACCTTTCACATTTCTTATCCCTTGAATTTCTTGATTCCTTTTTCTTTTTTCGCAATGTGTTTGAGACTTGTATACAAAAGCCACACAGTGTTCTGGAGTACAGCTCAAGTAATTATCTTTAAAGAACTTGTATACAGCTTAAACATAAAATATACATTTAAGTGTTTGGTTTTACAGATAATATCACAGAATTGGTTCAGCTTGGTTTTGTGTTTGTTGCTTTTGTTCCTCACTAAGCTGCCCCTAAAGCTGCTGATGTGTTTTGTTTCCGACTTGCCTCTCTTTAACTGGGGAGCATCCCACTACGTGCTACATTTCAGATTAAGTTGGCCTTGATTAACAAAGCCAAGGATTGTAACATACAGACTGCACTTTTTTTAATCTCATTTTTGAAATCATTGCTAGAGGTATAAAATAGTGCCCCTAAACCAGATATTTTTTTTCATGTAACGGCTCCTCTTCCTTGAACGTGAGGCCCTTCTATCCAGAGTTGTATTTCAACTGCATTTTTAGAAATAAGAATCTTTTGGTCTCTTGTCAATTTTCTTAAAATACTTACAGAAGTCCAAGTCTTAGGTTGACCTTTTTTTTTGTACTGGTGTTTGGGAAATCTAAGTCTGTTTTAAAAAACGGAAGTCCTGGTTGTTTTCTTCATCTTGTTTTTTGAAGTATTGGTTTAAAATTATTTCACCAGTTTTCTTCACATTGAACTAAGCTGTTGGATTGTCACTTCTTGGGTGAACCCTATGCTGCATTTCCCATTCTTGAATTCCACAACATAGTGACAGTACATAGTGCAGCTAATCAGAAACGTTACACGTTTTATTAGCCGATCGTCCCCTTAATTTTCAGTTTTTAGCTGCCCTGGCCCTCACTCACACTAAGCTGTGTGTTCACATGGAGCTGTAACAGTGCCCTCAGCAAGGGTTTGGAGTCCTCTTCTGCCATCACAGGCAGCACCAGCCTGAGCTGTTGGTTCTCAGCTCAGGGGCCTCACAGTGAGTGCGGTGGGCAAGAGGAGGAAGGGAACGCATGCTTGGCATTGACCAGCATTAATTGCTTTTGTCTGATTTAATTAGGATGCCAAGTACCTATTCCGCTTGTACATGGCACTGAAGCAATACAGAGAAGCTGCTAGAACTGCTATAATAATTGCCAGGGAAGAGCAGCGTTCAGGTAAGTCAGGTTTTTCTGGTAGCACAAATATGTGATGCTGTGGCCTCACAGTGCTGCAGGTACCATTGTCAATATAGATTATGCTATAAAGCCTTACTCTTTTGGTAAATACAAAGCTTTTAATTACATTCATTCCATTTTGAAATAGCTTTTTTGAAAATATGGGGATTCACAACTGGTATTAAATGCTTGGAAATAAATAAAGTGATTAATAATTTCAGCATTCTTTTTATTCAGTGATGGAGACTGCTTGAAACTTTACTTTTCTGTGTAACAGATCTTAGAGTTGCGGTTAAACTACACAGAGCTTCCAGCTTTGGATTATGATCCTTCAGTCTTTGCACGTTTCAAATTTCAGTAGATGTGTGGAGGAGGTGGGCTGTGCTAAAGGGTCAGATACCTGCGTGCCTGAGCCTTGTTCTTGCCTGAAGTTACAGAAAGAAAAAAAAGGAATAAGAAGGGACAGGGCTAGAAGCAAAATAACTGTCTCCTCAGCTGGCTGCTTTTCCCATGGCAACAGCCCTACCAAAACACTGCTTTCTTTTCATTACAAATAAGTTATGAAAAATATCCATAAGGGAAAAGCAGCAGCCTCAGGAACTGGAGGACAGTAATGCCCATGGAAATTAACATTAATGGCCAAACAGCAATGGGCTGAGGCTGGGGCCTTGACAAATATGGTCTGCCAGGGCAGCACAGCAGTTAATAAAACATTAGTGCTGATAATGTAAGCAGGAAATGTACAGGCTCACAGGTTTGATTATTCTTTAGCTTCTTTGAATCTGAAAACGTGTACCTAAGTTGAAATGTCCCATGTTGTAGTTCATATTCACTGCTTGCACAGATGTGTTCAGAAACTGTGTCAAAACAAGCCCTGCATTTTTCTCAGTAATATCACGTGTTCTGCAGCAACTGTTTCCTCTGCAGAGGCAGTCAAGGGTTTTTCCCCTTTCTTCAGAAGATTTCAGCAAGTTTGATTTTGAAGTTTTTTGATTTTGAAGTTGAGTTTGGCTGGTGAAACTTATCCTGAACAATCCATTTAAAATTCTGTTTCAGTCTGTACTGTTCAGTGTAGACACTTTGGGTATGCCATTTCCTACAGAGTTTTCCCTGAAGTTGTTTCTCATGTAATACTCACGCGATATTAAGACTGATCATGCTGTGACACACAGTTCCAGCAGCTTGATTCAATGGCAGTAACAACACACAACAAGATGCTTTGTGCAGATGGAGAGAAGCAATGCTTGCTGAAACAACTAAATCTGAAGTTTTCCTTAAGTGCCTCCAACTGCAAAGAACATGACTTCATTATACTTTAATAATGACAAATAAAGAATACAGGAAGAATCAGCTAGCTAAGAGCAGTCTGACCATACTGAACACATTTTAATGCTGAATCTAACTGCATTTAGAAGTTAATGAGCTCCTGTGGTTTCCGGACACCCCTTGTCAGTGATCTGGAATCTGTGCAATGCCACAAATTAACATTCACATTTAAGTTCTTTCCCTGAAAGGTCTGGGGTTGGTTGGTTGCAGAGACAAGGAGTTGCCAAAGCAAATGATAGTTTTCTTAATTAAAATTATCTTTGCTCTGCTCTGTTGTGGAAGCATTGTCTCTTGGATACAGCATCTTCCATTTTTAAAGTTTCATTATACAAAGTTGTTATTCACATAAATGTTTTGCTACTGTCTAGATGACTTCAGCAAGAGTATTTTTTTTCTTATTTCATTCCCTGGCTGATACTGGTTGGGATCCTGAAACAACTGCTTATGACTTTGCAAAGAAATTGTCACGCAGAAGTTTTGCTCTAAGAATCAATGCAGCTTCAAGTTAGGCTTCCTTACATGTTATTAGGTTACAAAAAAAAAAAAAAAATTACAATTCAGTGTTGTTTGTTTTTAAGGAAATTACCGAAATGCACACGACGTTCTTTTCAGCATGTATTCAGAATTAAAGACCCAGAAGATTAAAATTCCTTCTGAGATGGCTACAAACCTTATGATTCTACACAGCTATATTTTAGTGAAGGTAAGGAATCAAGAAGCTGAGTTTTTACACATTGCACAGTCTCTGGTTTACTGAAGTGTACGTGTGGGTGCTCTGTATCCATGAACTGCATTGCCATGGAGGTTGCAGAACGGACTCCAAGCGCAAGCTAACGGTGAGCTTCAGGAGAATCCATACCTGTTTGATGCTTCTGTCTCTTTAGACTATTCTTTTTAAAATGCTGAATAAAACCTAAGTATGGCTTCCTATGCATATGGCATTCATACTGAAAATATGTGCACTGCTAGTACAATTATTAGTCACAAGCAGATCACTGCTTTTCTTTAATTGAAATTAGGCAGGGCAGCCCAGGCTATTTCTGGTGGCCATCATGTGGCCAGTCAGGAGGAAACCACTCAGCCTGTGGCCTTCTTGCACCCCCCCTGCCTGCCAGCCTGCTGCTGGTGGACTGGAGAATAGAGACCTCTGGATAACAGCTCCCATTAGTCTCTGGTCCTTTCTCTAGAGCTTAGTCCACGTGTGCTCAGTTTCACTAACAGGTTTTGGGCATGCAGCTAGCTCCCCAGAGGACAAACACACCAAGCACAGGAACTGCTCTCTGAAGGCTGCAGTTAATTCAGTCTGTTTGTTGTATTCCAGACTCACGTGAAGCGTGGCGACCACATGAAGGGAGCACGTATGCTTATACGTGTAGCCAACAACATCAGCAAGTTCCCATCACGTGAGTACTGACAGCATAAACAAGTGGGCTGTGCTCTGCAGGGCAGTTCAGGAGTCATTGTTAGAAGTTACCTTGGGGTGCTTCCACAGGGTGGAAGCTCCTCAATAGAGACCCTCCAGGAGGGGTTCCTCAACCAAGGTTAATGATGTGTCTTCAAGCACCATAAGTGCAGTGCTAAGAAGCCTGAGCCATGCATAAAGTCTCAGGATCGATCCAATGAACTGATGTTCTGTGAGTTTTTGATCACAAAGTTAAATAGCCTTCTTTTGAGAAGGCTGCTTTTTTGGTATGTGGAACATTTAGAGGGAAATTTTCCTTGACACTGCTGTCACGTATGGCTGTGGTACTGATAGTGCACCTCTCCTCACCTGTGCATACACAGGCTGTTACATGGGTCAGTCTGTCTTTCCTGGTAATTCTCAGCCAGTAGTAATCCAGTCAGTGTTTTATCTTTTTCCAGCCAGGGTTCTCAACACATCGCTATAATGCAGACTTTAAACAGCATAGACCAGATTCAGGAGAAAAGGTTATAAACAAAACAGGCTGTGCTGCAGAGGTACCAGGAAGGAAGAGGTGAACCCATGGTTCTTGTGTGTGATTACAGGGATTGCAAAGACTTGTGCAGCTCTGTGATACAGAAAGATTCTGCCATCTTTCATTGACGTCCTAATAGCGCAAAGGTTTTAAACAGTAATATTAGTAAATAATTATTGCTACTGGTTCATTTTGTTGCAGACATTGTACCCATTTTGACTTCAACAGTAATTGAGTGTCACAGAGCAGGATTGAAGAACTCAGCCTTCACTTTTGCTGCTGTGCTGATGCGACCTGAGAATCGAAATAAAATAGATCTTAAATACAAAAAGAAAATCGAAGCAATGGTCAGGTAGGCAGTGTTCAACTGTACTTCCAAACATTTGCCAGGCATCAAAAGCACTGTGAAAGATCTGTGTTCAAGTTCAAAGAGCTTGAGTTTTTATTTGTGTTTGTATCTTACTGCTTAGGCACCCAGACAAAACTGAGGCAGAGGAGCCAACAACAGCCTGTCCCTACTGTGCATTCCAGCTCCCAGAGTGTGAGCTCTTATGTCCCAGCTGTAAAAACAACTTGCCCTACTGCATCGCAACGGTGAGCGCCTCTTCTATGCTGTGAGAATGAACACAAAGCTGTTTTTTGTTTTTTTTTTCCCCCCCATCTGCACTTTGCTAATAGGTTCAGACTAAGGCTTGGCTGTTCTTTTCAAGCTGTTAGCAAATCAGTGACACTCAGGCCTCTGGGGCACTTCCCATGTTAAGTAATGGGCCAGTACTGGTTTCAGTATTAGTGATCTTGACACAAATGAGAAGCCCTACAGTTTCTGGATTCTTTACAGGCTGTTGAGAAGGAATGGCGTACATTTCCCAGTGAGAGAGCCATGCATCTCACCCCTGTCATTTCAAAATCCTTACACTGCAGTTAGCTCCTGTACATGAACATTTCATTTCTACTAGGTTGAAGAGATTTATCACACTAGAATTACAGAATAAGTACAGATTTACTAAAGCAGGAAGCAAATTATAGAGTTAACATACTTCTCTTTTAATATTAAAACTAAAGGATCAGTATTACAAAAAATATTAATAGTTTTTTAAACCATTTTACTCCATTGGCTTAGCAGAATGCTAGGATCTGTGTACATGTCTATTCATTTCTGTTTCATGTATGTAAGCTGTCTCTTGGTTATGGTTCCTTTACATCACAGTAACATCATCAGGGCTATCATTTTTCTCATACCTTTTGAAAGTGTCAAAACAAACCATTGCTGCACAATGTATTAGAGCACAAATTGTTAAACACAGTTCAATGCACTGTTGGGCTTTACGATGTTGACCGTCATACATAAGAATTTTCTGCATCAGACTCCAACAGGAAACCAAAATTAAAAATAAAAAAGCTGTTTCAGCTCTCCTGCTATGTTCACAGACAGCTGAGCCCCTGGGCTCCACTCGCATGGCTTTGGCTTTGCTGGCATTATTTGAACCTTCCGCATCACCAAAATTCCCAGTAAATTTACAGTCACCTCTTTCTATCCATATATCTACAAGGGCAGTATAGAATTGCCAAACTAAAATAATTTTTAAAGTGATAATTTCATTCTTAAGTTGATAAAAAAAATAAATATGAACTGTAGTGAAAACCTTGTTTATCATTTAGAGCTCCTTTTCTAGGTACAGTATTTACACATTAAGCAAAGTAACACTGTAATGATGTGTGGTTTTTTATTCCTTAACAAACCCTCAGCTTCCACTGCTGAGACCTTTTCCACAGTAACAGACAGAAGCTGAACTGCCAGGTGTAGCAGGGGGAGCATCTACCCATGAATGACTTCTTTCTCTTGTGTGCAGGGTCGACACATGGTATGGGATGACTGGACTGTCTGCCCACACTGTGACTTTCCTGCCCTCTATTCAGAATTCAAGATGTAAGTTGGCATTTTTTTCTTCTACTGAAGGATTCCGGTGTTCATTCCATCTAACATATTTTTAAGACATCACTTTCAAGTGAACCAGCCCTGGGTGCAGACTTAGAAAGCACTCATCACTTCAACTCCTCTGGTCTAGGGCCAGCTGCTTTGGTCATGGTCTGCTGCCTCTTCCTGATGCCCCCTCAGCCATCAGCAGCCTTTCTGTTGGGGCTGGCTCTCAAATGTTTAAAAAATAAATAAATAAAAAAATCAACAGCCAACTCACCTTTTCTCCAACTACCCCAGAACAGCTGCTACTCCAGCCTGTATCTCTTACTTTGTGTTCATTACAAAACTTACTTTCAGGCCCAAATTTTTGATAGTGTTACAACCATCCTTTGACCTCTTGCCCCTCTTCCCTTAAAACAGCATGTTGCAAACTGAAAACATATGTCCCATGTGTTCTGAAAGAATTAACACTGTTCATCTTAAGAAAATAAATGACTGCACACAGTACCTCAAACAAGATGACATGGATGGCTAAGTTCAGGTACGTAAGAGAGCTTCTTTTTGTGGGTTTAGTTGCTGAAGTTGTAGAGTTTTATTTTTTTAATTAGATAGCAGGGCTCATTTAAGAGGGCAGTAGCGGTGTTTCCCAGCAAGAGTTTAACTTACAAGGCTGCACCTTTTTTTTGCTTCATTTGCACCAAGCAGGCCAACAGTGGCAGAAGGCCTTGTGTTCTCATATTCAGCATCAGTTCTGAGCTTTCATTGCTTTAGTTTCTGGTAAACAGTTCTTAAATTTTTAGGTATTTTGTTCTGGCTTTAATTGCAGCTATAACGTTTTAACACTACAAATTTTGGAAGTAAATCCCTCTCTGCTTTGCTCTTCTATGGCTGTGGGGTCATTTAAAAGAAAAAAGGCCTGATACATGCAGGAAAGTCAGAACCTCCACCAGAACATGCTCTGCCCTTAAGCAAAAATGGAAATCTCATGTGAAACACATTTTATTGTAATTCTATACACTGCTTAATTGCTGTAATGTACAAATATGCAGATTAGGATTTACTATTTACAAGATTTCAGTACATAGTAACAGGGGATTTATTATAAAAACAGTCCTGTGAAGACTTGCATAAACACCAGGTAACTACACATCACATTTGTACCATGTTCATGCACCCTGGTGCTTGTTCTAAAGAGTAGTTATGGCTTGTAACACAGCACGTTTGGTACGTACAGCACTGCCCAAAGTGAGGAGCTACAGCACCTCTATAAGAGGAGCATTTTCAATGCACTGGTTCTGTATCACTAGATCAGTTAAATGTTCCTGACAGAAGTTAGATAAACAAAGCCACCACCTCCAGTTTCTGTTTAATGTCTTGTTTTCTCTTTTCTTTTACCTTCTTTTTTTGTTGTTTCTTCATTTTTCTCTCTTTTCAGCGGCTTGGAAGACTTCACCTTTTTTTGCTGCAAAGAGAGTACAGGGAAAGTTTAGAATTCCAAGAGTAACCCAGCAAAAGGTGTAAATCAAATGCAGTGAATTAAAAAAAAAAAAGAAAAAAAGGGGAGAGCAGGGGGAAGAACTTCTCCCCTTCCCTTTCAGGAATCACATTCTGAAGTGCAATGGAATACAGACACTACAACATCATCACAGTTCCCTGGTTTAGCAACAGAGGCAGGGAAGTTTGCTGCTGCTGTCTGTAAGGACATGACCAACACTTGTGTTATATACATTATTTAATGTGTTACACAGATGTCTCGCTGTGGTCCAACATTCTAGCAGAAAAAAACAAATGAAAATAAACTTTTTTTTAAACACTACTAAAAGTCAAGAGCGTAAGAGATAATGCATTTAAAATCTACTCTGGTTTTTGTTTGGTTTTTGATTCTGATGTTACAAGTCCCAGAAAGTTAACATAAAAAGGAAAAAGTTTAGTTTGGTAGTGCAATACTGAGGAAGATAAATCACCTTAATCATTGCATCGCTTTCAACAGTATCTTGCTCCTCTTCATCAGATTGGATCTCTTCCACATTCAGTTCTGCATTCAGTTCAGAGGTCCCCATGGATCCTGACTGCCGTCTAGACATCTTCACAGAATGAAGGGAATATGGAGTCAGATGCCCCTCTTTGTTGTAGGCACGTGTAAAAGCCGCCTTGACCTGTTAGAGGGGAAGGAAACGCTGAGCATCAGCATAACTAACAGTTTATTTGTATATTTACAACTTCCTTTTCAGTTGAGGTAAGAACTTTACCTGCAAATCTACAAATGGAACAGTGAGTCGAATATCTGATTGCAACTCTAAGTCTTTTCTTTACTGGACTTCTTATAAAAAGTCTTACCAGAGAAAACTGTCCCTCACTTCTGAAATCATGCCTTACTCTAATCATCACTTTTTGGCACTACATCATTTGTGAACAACTGTCATCAAGGATGAAGTACAAGGAAAGGTAACATTTCATCCAAAATCTGACGGACCCACTGAGAACTCCCTGAGAATGCATTAGTTTCACAAAAAAGAGCAAATACTCCCCTGGTTTTATGGTTTTGTTGCCATTTTTTTTAATGTCTTAATAAAAATATTTTTTAAAGTAAAATAAGTATTGTTACTTATGTATGTAACCTACGTTATGTATTTTAAACCAAAAATGGCCAAAGTGGCCAAAGCAATGCCTCTTCACTCAAAGCAGCCCAAGGCCCAAGGTTGGACACCCGTGCTCAACTCTAAAACAGCTGAGGCTGCATCCCTTAACAGAAACCTTGACAGCTGAACTGCTATGGATTTCCGCATTCAATTAAACTAGAGTTAATAAGATGATGCATTTGCATCTTCACCAGCCTTCAGCAGCATATCCATACCATAACTATCATTGTAAGATTTCTTTACAAAAGATGTGAGAAGAAAAAAATTTACTAGTAAATCTTACCTTGGGATCCAGCTTTGAAAAAGGACTGGGTTTACCTCCCCACATGCTTATTTCCATTATGTTTTCAATATCTTCTTTTATCAGGCAGTAAGAGTCCATGAATGCTATAGCATCTTGTACCCCATCTGCTCCAAAGGCTTTCAGTGGCTGGATGAGTGCATCGCGCAGATGAGACAAGTATTCCATATTTACTGTCCTCTTGCATGCCTGGGTTCTTTGTCAAATTGAAAGAGAGAAGTAAATCTGTAGAGCTCAACACAGCTCTTTTCTACACACAACCTCTAGTTAGTCCCTCAGCAACTGGATGTTCAGCTGCGTTAAGAGTTAAGCACAAGCTGAGCTGTAGCATTTATTTTGTCACACTTGGATTAGGGAAAACCTGATGCAAGGTATTCACCACTCAAAAACCCAAGTGTTTGGAGAAACACAGCCCTAACTTAGAAAGAAGTGTCCTCAGTCTGACTGTTGTCCAGAATAGCAATATAAAAACATGACCAACAACCTATGAGGATACTCCTGGAATATACATTTAAGATTGTACCAAGGACAGCACAGAGTTACTGGCAAGTTATGAGCTACCGAAGGAGATGTTTCTGTTAACATTCACCAAGTTATCAGTACTACCTCAGGCTCATGTGCATTGCCAGTTCTTGGATGATACGTTCGTGTTTGCCCGTAGATGAAAATTTCCCCAGCCAGCTGGGAAAGACAGGAAACTGGGACATGTAACCTCTCATCAGCTCCCCAGGAAGAACACTTGAATAAATAGCCTGAAAAAAAATGACACAAACTTACTTAGAACACAATGGATTTCATCTCACTAACACCCACCCATACTACTCCACTTGTTTCACTGAAAGCAGCTAAGTGAATAGAGAGAGCTCCACACTACAAACAGTTCACCTTAAGACAATCATGGCTGCTTGTTTCTGTTTATCCCTATTAGATTACAGCTTCATCTCTTGTACCACCCTATTCATTACCATGATGTAAAGTATCTGTGAAGTGATGACTTTTTAAAAACCTTTTTTCTTCCTAAATGGTTCGTTTCTCTAAATACAGTCACACAGACAGCTGATTTCACACAAAAAAGCACTATCACCTCCAGGCAATGGACACAGTACAGCAAACACTTCACACAGCTGCTAAAAGATTTAATTATGAAGCTATATAACCTCAAACAGAGGTCCCTCCCAACTTGTGGTACAATACATTCTCTGATGCCAGTCATGGTCCTTTAAGCATAAAAAAACCCAACCCAGTAGCCTTGTGGCATACAGGAGTAATGACATAAGTTTAGATGTTTCTACAGTTTACAAAGAAGGTTTAAGTTTCTTCAGTGTTTCAGAAGACTGTTTCATGATACAGCATGAGGTCATCCATGTGATTTATAGGAAGCTGCTCTACTCCCCAGCAGGACAGAAGCATACTACATAAAGCATAAACTATAATAGGTCATCAAATTACACTGACATTTTGAGGTTTGAGTCTTATACACTGCACCACATACATAAAGCACACAAAATGAGTGTTGAGTGCTCACCTGTGTTGGTAGAAGGTTCCAGTTTTGCTTGGTACGAATCTGTTTGTCCACCAGATCACCATCACATATACTATCAGCAGCTCTACTCAAGAGCATCAAGTGTTTCTTCAGATCTCCTCTGGAGGAAAAGAAAAATTGATTTTATCACAAAGCAAAATATATACAGAATGGTTTTAATTTAAACTTTACTCTTTGAGAAATTCTACATGAATTTAGGGTATGCAATAACTCACCCAGCAGCAGCAGGTTTCACATGCACATAGTTCTCTTGGACAAAGAGAGGTGCTAAGGAATAATCATGGAAGAAGAGATCTGATTTGTCTATAAGAGACATACGAGAAGCCTCCTCTCCAGCAGCAAAAACCTTCCGGACAACATCAAAAGGGCCCTAAATGATAAAGGTATTTCAAAAAGTGGGTTGCAAGGCAAACAAACTAACACTCAGCACACTGTCAAGAGAATTACTATAGTGACTGCACACAGCAGTACCTGGACTCATCAGCACAAGCTCAGTGCCTAGTATTGTCCTTTTAAATGTGCTTTTTCAATAGTGCTTTGCCAGTTTTGAGAACAGTTCTAAGATGACACCAATCAAAAGGAGAAGTATGAGATGAAGTATGCATCTTATAGAAGATACCACATCAAAATACCGAAGTCAGTGCTGGATTAACTGCTGACCCATTCATTGCCTGTGGCAAGACTGACACATATTCAAAACATCTGACAGCACCTTGCACATCTAGGCTATCAGTGCTTTACTTCAGAAGATGCTTACAAACCCAGTAATTGTACTGAAATATCATTATACCAGTCAGTCCAATATTTTACACATACCAGTTTGATATCCTTTTTGGCTCTGCTGGCGTCTGTTCTGGCCTCATCGTAAGTCAATGATTTATCTTTTGTACACCACATATTGAGATTATGCAAAACCTAGAACACGAAAGTGACAGTGTGGTAGCATAAAACACTTCAGAAGAAAAAAAAAGCCTGATCTCTATCTGCTAATGCTGAAATGGCACTGACCTGTCTAATGTCTTGATTTGCTGCCAGGATTATCTCGTTCATAGCAGGTGGTGGAATTTTCAAACCTTCTTTAAATGCAATAGACATCATGGCACCCTGTAAAACAAACAGTTCTGAGAAACTGACAGATTTCCTATTAATGCTTTCCCTTACAGAGCACGTTATCAGTGTGCTGGGTTGTTTGTTTTTTTTTTATTTTATTTTTTTAATTAAGTATAATTTAAACTGTTTTCTTTACAAACATTCAAGTCAAGTCAGTCCTTGACACTGGTATGAAAAAAAAAGATAAAAAAAAATCCCTGAATGTAGTTAAGATGGACATCTATATTTGAATGGCTTTGAGACACTTGAGTCTTCCCTCCCATAAAGCCAGACAACCCCATTGGGGAAAGCAGAGTAACTCAGTGAGGTGACCTACTAAGTTTCCAGCAGTGTTTTCCAATTCTGTGTGAACTGTGCCTCATAGAGATAAGATTGCTGCTGGTAATTCAGTGCAAGCCATGCAGCCATCTTTACCTTAATCTGTTCTAGACGTGGTCTCTGAAAACGAAGATCAAAACAATAGTGGACCAAGGAACGAATTTTCGGATGGTTTCGATCATTACACATACAGATGATGGGTATTTTTGTGTGTCTAATCAAACCAATCAATTCCTGCAATTTAAACACATTATAACAATTGCATCAAGTACCTCAGAAGATGAGAATGCTTAAAATGTCATATCAAGCAGCATTAGTCCCTGCCTTAAATCAAATCTTTTTAAGACTGAAGTCAATAAACCAGCTCTTTGCTGTAACTGTATTTCCATAGTGAAAATGCCCCTTTTTCCTACTTTTTCTGCTTGTTATTCTCTTGAGCTCTAATAGTACTGATGTCTAGCCAAAGACCAGTTTGACCCAGACTGCACCCAGAGGGAGCACCCATCTTCAACTATTCCCTGTCAGAAGCAACGAGGAAGCAGAAGTAAAAAGACCGACTGTTACCTGCTCAAATAACTCAGCCCTGCACATTCAGCTTAAAGTTAGCATAGCAATCTTTGGCTGTTTTAATGGAGGTGAGATTCAGTTCAATTTCAGATCATGCAAGGTAAACACCTGTATCTGAGCTAAAGGTCTCTATGTTCTTTATCAAAGTACTGCACTGACCATTGTCTACTGAAGAAGGTAACTGTCCCAAGCTAGATTACAAACCTTCCACTGCAGGTAAACATCAGCTACAGAGAACCTGCAATAAATTCACCTTTCCAAGAATAAACATCTATGGTGCACACACCTGAGCTAAAACGTTTGTGTGCTTATTTGTTTTGCGGAGGTTAGTGGTTTTGTTTCATTTGTTTGTTTTTTGAACTGTCTTTTTTCCCCACTTCTATCACCGCATAATTTTCACACAAAGATACATTACTAAAACAGGTCAGTGAACCATACTCTGGAGGGACTGTGACCCTTGGCTGAGGACAACAGACAGGCATGAAACATGGCATGCACTCTGCAATGGCATCAGCTAATAACTGTAGTAGTTTCACCTGAATCCCTCCTCTGTCTTCATTGCCTGCCATACCATCCACTTCATCCATGATCAATACATGCTTCCCGCTAACTGATGAGGATGTGCCTGAAAATGAATATGGACAAGAAAATGAGATTGCAATACAATCTTTTATTCCTAAGGGAATAAAATAGGGTCTTGCTCAGAGTTTTACCCAATCTTTTACACATTATGAAAGCCCAACATATACAGCTGAAGCAGTGATTAACCTTTTGTCCTAGCTCTACCAATGTGCGTATATGAAGTTTATGTTCGCAGAATAGAGCTGTCTGTAACTCATGTCACCATCCAAGAATTAAGTGCTAGGCAACAGAAGAACAACTGCAGAGTCCTTCAGCAGGTTGTGCTGATTAACAGCTTACCCTCTTAAAAACAGGATTTAATCCTATGTTGAGGATGAATTAGCACAGCTTACTACATCAACCTATTTTTATTTGAGCCTGATCACTTCCACGTGATGAGCACATCTAATTCCTAACATGATTGTGCAGTAATGAAGCTCTGTCCCTCCGTAACTGCTCTATAGCCAAGCCCACCTTCCAACAGACATACCAGAACAGAAGTCTTTGATGCTGGTGTTGTTCAGTGATTCAGCAACTACTTCCTTTAGACTGTTCTTACTTCGAGTGTCACTGGCATTCAGCTCCACGTAGCTGTACCCCAGCTCCTAGTCCAAACATACAAACCATACAGAAAAGTCAGACCACACAGACTGGTGAAGAACATCAGCACACTCAATTTGAAACAGTATTTTCAGAATTCAAGAAGAAAGCTTTCGCAACATTATTTCCAAATCTAATCTGTGGTTTTGATTCTTTTCTCCCTTTACCCTTTAAGTTCTCACACTGCAGAAATACTTACAATCAAGCACAGAACAGACACGCCAAAAAGAAAACTGTTCCACCTCTCACTGTACCCCCATCCCCTCAAAAAAAAAAAAACAAAAAGCACAGATTTTGCTGTGAAAGATAAAACTGAACTGTCCCAAGGGACAGAAACAGAACCATGAGCCAAGGCTGGCTAAACTCTATAGTATCTCCAGATGTGTATCCAAATCTCACGCACAGAGTCAGGAAAAGAAACACGCCACATCCCACAGAAAGCTGATGGAAAGAAAAGCTTTTAAGTATTTAGCAGCTAGAAAATACACAACTCCCTCCACAGCTGCACCACTTCACAGCAGGGCTTGTCTGCCTGCAGTCCCTGAAGGAACATTAACCAGCTGCTCCTTTATCAGCAAACTCTCCCAGCACAGGCATAGAGCTGCAGCAGGCTACTGCACACAGCTTTATTATTGTAGCTCGGGTAACCCAATTTTGTTAGTCTTGTCTGAGGAGCAGAGCTAAGCACTCTGCAGAGAGACCTACAGCAGCCATGCTAGAAGCAGAAAGGTTGCACCAGTGCAGAAATCAGCACAAGTCAGCACACTCAGCTCCAGGTGTAGCAACAGCCAGGGAAACCAGCTCTGGGTTATCGACCCTTGGGTTGGCACAGAGCTCTATGGCCTCTGGAAATGGGGGGAGGGATGAAAGAATGAGAAGGTTGAAGTTATTTTTAACATTTGAATTGTAGAGTAGGTGAGCCTTATTTCCCAGTACAAAAGACCAGATAGCTGCTAATTTTTCCCAACCCCTGCAAGCTAGCAGTATCTTTTTAAGAATTCTTGAGATTTGTTCTTAAGAACAAAATCATCTGTAACTCACTACAGTATCACTATTAATAACTTAGCTTTAAAGGCATTTCTACCATATGGAGTCCCCTGCTGACTGCCATGAAACAGTGGAACAGAACGTTGCACTGAGTTTGCAAAAACTAAATTCAGATTTTGAACCCAGTTCTGCCAATTTCTCTCATCCTAAAGAGACAGTCAAGTCTGGGAAAAGGTACCTCTGTTAGTTTAAATAAATAAATAAATCACAAGTTTGCCAAAGGCACTTCCAAAAAGCTTGCCAGAATTCCAGTGCCTCACCACCCTCTGAGAGAAAAGTTCTCCCTAATATCCAATCAAAATCTTTCATTTACAGCTATTACCTCTAGTACTATTACCATGCTCCCTGAAAGAGACCCTCTCCAGCATCCTTGTAGGTCCCCTCCTTTAAGCACTGGAAGGCCACACTGAGGACTCCACAGAGCCTTCCTCCAGGCTAAACATGCCCACATCCCTCAGCCTCTCTTCATGGAAGCAGTGCTCCAGCATCTGACCATCTTTGTGGCCCTCCTTTGGGCCACCTCTAAGTCTGTTCTGACTAGGTAGAGCTAGGCTGCGAGCAGAACCTGGTAGTTCAGGCAATAATCACTGCACACATCCATACAGAGGATCAGTATAAAATAAAGTCTTGGGAACCAATTTTTAAATTTGAAAACTAATAATTAACAAGGACTCACCTTACAAACTAAAGAAGCTGTGGTAGTTTTACCAACTCCAGGTGGACCAGAGAGCAATGCTGCTTTAAAACTAGCACCATCATCTTTGCATCCAGGTTTGTTGGTCTTTGCTGTAAAAGAAGATTCTAGGTTTTACATACATATGCAGACTGCACATTTTATGTAAACCTTTGAAGATATCAACCATTACAGGAGTTTCACATCTACGGCTTGATGAGAGTATCAAAAAATAAAATATACATGCGTCCTAAGCATATGGGCAAAAGCAGTTTAAACTGTACTGGATAAGATTGTAAACTGAAATATTAATGCAATATAACTATTTCAGTAATTTTCCCAACAGCAATATCATAAGAAACAACACCACAGAAGAAACCAACTACCTGTGACAGCTGCAGCGAAGCTTAAATACCAGTTTCTCACAAAAGAATGCCAGTAGGGTTACTCACTGCACATGACAGTGGCTACTTGTCAGAGAACCTTAACCATTCACCTTGTTCCTTACACATGAAGCCAGCCCTCTGGACATACTGCTAGCCCACATTTTCCCCATGTGTACAGACAGGTTAGCACTGATGACTATTTCTCTCAGTGAAAAAGAACTGAATAGCCTGGATGCTATTTACATAGATATTACTGCTAGATCTTTTTCATCTGCTTTGGAAAACAATCACATTTAAGAAAATACCACACAGTATCTTCAGACAGAAGTAGGGGGTAAGTGAGCAACTGCTTCAACAAAACACTCAGGCTCAACTGTTTCTAAAAACCTGCATCTGAATTTAGAGTCATTCCTACTGTGTAGAGCTGCTCTCCTGTCACAGAGGACCCCCACCGGCATATGGTACCAAGCAGTGCAACTGGCACGGAAGAACAGAGAGAAGTTAACCATGCTCATCACCTTGTCCATCTTCTGAGGCATTCTTGTGCCAGCTTCGGAGCCATCGGAGGAGTTTATTGGCACAGCTTTGCTCACCCTGCTGTCCAATTATTGCCTTAAGAGATGCAGGCTTGTATTTATCTACCCATAGTAATGTCTCTGTTTTATTTTCACTGCTCTCAGAAACCAAGGTCCCCTTAGGTTTGGGGGCTTCTTTCTTCTCCACAGTTTGATGTTCAAAGTCCTTAAGCTTTCGAATGGCAGTAGCTTCTTTCTTGACAGATTTGAAGGTACCTCCCTTTTCAGGTGTACAATTACTTTTCTTCCTATCAGCTTCCCTTTTGAGAGGACTAAAATTCCTTTTGCCAGACTCGGTTTTCTGTGGTGTCTTTTTATGTCTTGACTCTGCCTTCTTTGCCTTAGGAAAATTAAACAAAAATTAAAAAAAATAATAAAATTAATTAACATGCTGTGCTTGAACATATGCAGAGGCACGCATAAGAAAGTCACAGAGCTTGTGTACTGATAAACACCCCAGAGTAAATTGAAGAATATTTTCTGAAAAATAGACTACTATTAAACAATGCCACCAGGTTATGTAGCAGAACCCACTACACAGAAGTGTTCTGGTCAGTCCAGGAGCAGTCCAAGTTCCAGCACTCTCCTTCCTCACTGAGCGTGATGTATTATGAAAAGAAACCATTTGAAACCAATGACTGTCAGGCTGTAGAGAACAGGCCATCCATCAGACAGGTACAAAGCAGAAGTGCAGCTCTTAAACAACAATTCCAAGTTTCATCACTAAAAAAAAATTTAACACTAGGAACACTTCCAGGAAACACATTTTTTTAAAAGTGAAGCACTCCTCTCAAGTACACACTTATAAGAGAACTACAGCAGATGTCATTTAAGAAAGCAGAAAAGGTATTTAAACCAAAACAAACAAAAAGGGAGAAAAAGAGAAAGCAATCAGTACAACTTCAGAGCTGCTTCTTGGAATGACAGCAACAGTATATTTACACATGATAATTCATGTCTGGCCACATCACAAATAACCGTGCAATATCTATGCCAGACATAACACATTTTTTACAACATTTTATCAGCCACTACAGGCTAGATTTAATTGTACATAAGATCTTTAGTATGGTTTTAAGGTTTTTGTTTCTTTGTTTTCAGTAAAGTCTATTGTCTAAACACATGGTTACTTATATCTCTAACATGCACAAGTACAGTCTCTGTGTAGCAGAGCCTACAGAGGGGAGGGGAATCAACTCTTTGAAAGGGTTGATAACTGCCAGGACAAGGGGAAATGGTTTTAAACTGAGGGAAAGGAGATTTAGGTTGGATGTCAGGGGGAAGTTCTTTACAGAGGAGTGGTGAGGTGCTGGAACAGGCTGCCCAGAGAGGCTGTGGATGCCCCATCCCTGGAGGTGTTCAAGGCCAGACTGGATGGGGCCCTGGGCAGCCTGGTCTGGCATTAAATGGGGAGGTTGGTGGCCCTGCGCGTGGCAGGGGGGTTGGAGCTTGATGATCCTTGAGGTCCCTTCCAACCCTGGCCATTCTGTGATACCATATAAAAATCATAGAACAAAGAATTCTAAGAACTAAAGCCATCTAAGAAGATACAACAATCCCTCAGACAGCTACCTGAAACACCTAAACATGAAAAACAATGTCAGTGTATAAAAGGTTATAATAAACCTTATCAGCCCAAAGTAGAATTTTTAAAACACAAAATTTTTCAGTTTCAATACTTTTAACCTATGAAGTCAAGCTGACAATTACAGATAAGGCTACTGTTAAGAGAACAAAAGATCAAAGCACCCTGCAATTCAGAAAAAAAAATAAAATAATAATAACCAAACAAACTAACCTCTGTTTCAGCTGCCAATTCATACTTGGACTTCTTGCCTGGCATAGTTCGAACGAGATCAAATAGGCCATCCTCATCAATAATTTTTGTCCCTAAAGCTGATGCCTGGGGGCAAAAATAAGAATTAAGAGTACAGTAAACGAGAGTTACATAATTCACTTCAAAATCCTTTCAGCAAAGGCTACGTTTACAAACACAAAATAAAAGCAACAGAAGGCTGCTGTTCTTAGAGTGTATAAATAAAAATAAGCTGAAATCCTAATATGCTGAGTAACTTTTCCTTTATAACACACATTTGTAATGCTCACTCTTTGCAGAGGATATATGAAAAACATCAACTCAAGTAAATTATTTATTTTTGCTTCCACTTCCCTCAGGCACAATGCTCACCTTTTCACATTTAGACTGTCCGCAGTCTCGTCCCATAACCAGATAGTTTGTCTTCTTGCTGACATTGCCAGTTACTTTTCCTCCATACCGTTCAATCAGAGACTTGGCCTCATCTCTTTCAATGGACTCCAGAACTCCTGTAATTACGAATGTCAGGCCTTCCAAGCAGTTCTCAGCTCCCTGTCAACCATAACAGGGAAAATACCATTCAATGATGCAGATCTACAAATACTCCTTCAACCATGAATTGCTGTGGTTTTTGTTTTTGTTTTTTAAATCTTTACCATGTCAAGTGCTCTATGAAATTTTAGAAATTAACCTAATCTACCTAGCTATAGATAACAGGTGTAGAAGTTCAGAAACTATTGGAAGGAACAGCTCTCAACAATACTTCACACGTTGCTCACCTGACCCTATCGCATTCCTAACACTTTCTGCTTCAAGCTCAGCAATGTCAGTCAAAGGAGTGACAGCAACCCTCAAACATTAAGACCAGTAACTATTTTACATCAGCATGGCTTCATAAGCCAGATAAGGAATTTCATTTCTCAGTATATGTTCTTGTGTTCAATCACTGCTTGGCATTCCAATTTAGCTTCCCCCACACCCTTAAAAAACCTTCAAATAGTGTAGTTGATGCTTGCTATATCACTTATAACTAGAAGCCTATGATGCACACCGCTTCTACATACAGAAATTCTACTGTAACCAAGCTTACTTGAGGTATCTCTTTGGAACCCAGAGCTTTCGGACCCTCGCGATTGAGGAAGCTTCGGTAGGCCTGATAGTTGCTTCGTCTCTTTTCAGAGTCCTCAGGACTTATAGACTTGGGCAAAAGAAAAATAAAGATTGGTACATATAAAAACACATTTATTAAATACATAAAATGCAATGAAAAACTCATGGATCACAGTGTAAATAACTTTGCGCAACAAAGATACAGGAAAATTAAATGTCTGTTTTTATCTATTAAAAAGTAACACTAAAAGCCCGTGGGATTTTTTTGTTGCTGTTTGGAAAAGGAGGTTGTGAGGTTTTTTTTCTCTGGGGTGGGGAAAGTGAGAGGGGTGTTTATGATGTGATTTTTTTTTTTTTTTAAGTTATACTTTGTTTTATTTAAAGAATTGTACCCAATATTTATTCTCAGTTTTTATGTCTTTATCTGTATTCAGCATATATGTTTTCATTTTATTAATGGAGTCATTACTTTAAATTCACATCCAATTTGATTCCAGAACAATGATCAGTTCCTGGCATGCTATAGTACGCTATAGCAAGTAGTAGAAATGCTAAGAGTAGATTATAAGTCATGTAAGCTTTTTATTTTTAAAAATTTAATTCAGGTAATAATAATTTAAAAAAAAAAAATCATGAAATTATCAAGGTTGGAGGAGACTTCAAAATCATCAAGTCATCAACCCATCACCAGTGTGCCCACTGACCACGTCCCTCAGTGCCACATCTATACAGATTTTTGAATGCCTCCAGGGATGGCAACTCTACCATTTCCCTGAGCAGTCTGTGCCAATGCATCACCATTCTTCTGGAGAAAACACTTCTCCTAATATCCAGCCTGAGCCTCCTCCATTGCAACTTGTGGCCATTACCTCTCACCCTATCAAAAGGCGATAGGCTTTCCTCTCCCAGTTGCATTTATGTTATTTAAATGCGAAAAAAAAGGTATTTTTATTTTATGATTAAAAAGTACATTTTGAAGTTGCCAACAACTGTTGGAATATGTTCAATAACTTGCTACTGAATTAGACAATTAAGAGAACACTGATCTCCATTCCTATGTAAGATTTTAACAGTAAGAAATATATTTCAGAAACAGGACATTTCAGAGGGAGGGGAGAAGAAAGTAAGTGATGAGTCTTTAAAAGCATAGCATTCACAAAATCATCTATACTCATAGAAGTTTCATTTGCTGTCAAAAATGCTGCATTACACAGGTTTTCAGGAAGTTAAATGAGAAAAAAGCACTTCACTGATTTTTCAGCATTCATGCACATCTTAATGAGCATTAAAGAACGCTCAGTTCCTTGATGCACTTAACCTGTATTTTTCCAGCTAATTTATCTCATACATTTCTAGAATTTCTAGGAACTTGAATTGTACTAAGATTCTAAATTCTTAAGAATCACCCAAAATATACAAAAAAAGCACCTGGATACAACAGTGACACACATATAATAAGAACTGAAAATTGTTTTCCTATAAGCTCCACCAAGCCAACTACATTCACGTGAACAGCTCCTACCTCAGCCTTCTTGGGAGAAATTTTCTCCTTCTTGGGTGTTTTTTTCTCTTCTTTCCCCGTAGCATTTTTCTCTTTTGATAGTAAATTTTGAGTGCCACTTTCCTTTTTAGTAGCCTCCTCCTTCTGTTTCAGAGCCACAAGCTTTGAGGTAGGTTTCAAAGGCAAGGTTTTCTCTGTCAGTGCCCTTGCTATTTTACCAGATGACTGCGGATGTAAATTAGACTCTTTTGAATTTTCAGATTTAGTTTGTTCTTTTACTTCACCTGCCGAGCTTGTTGCTTTCGCTTGAAAGAGGCAGAGGAACGAGAGTACATAAGTAAGAACATACTGAAATTTGAAAACATTTCACCAATCCATACTATTAGAAACTCACCTCCTTGGGATTGTTTGTATCTTTCCGTCACATTAGGACTGCTCTTGATGCTCAACACTGTTTGCTCCTCCAAATCTCTCCGAGCCTAAGCAAACAAATGATTCAAGTCAGAAATGCGTGTCCCAAAGCACCATTAAGCCCAGACTCTTTGCTTTCTAACTGTTAAGTACATCAGACTGAATGACATGCACAAAAGAGCTGATCCCTACCACAAGTGAGAATACTATCAACAGCAAGGAGATGAGCAAATCCTACATCCAGCCATACACAATTGTTTTTTTTAAAATTCAAACAGCAGACAAACTTCCAGGTTACAGTGTTTCAACTCTCGTAGTAGTAGCACTAGAAGTGTTTGCAATATCCAAAAGAGCTATCCTAACTCTCAAGACCCTGGATGTATAACACAGGAACTGTTTTAATGTACCATAAGCAGTCCTGTGCCTCACACCACAAGGCGTAAGGTAACTAGGAAGAACTCCCATCACTGGGTTAGAGACAAAACTGAAGATCCCTGCTTGCCCCTTCTCTCTTAAGATGGAGCGTATTCTCTTCCTTCCTTTCCCATTGCTTCTCACCATCCTGTGCCCTTGACTCATTTTGCTTGACCTGGTCCTCAGGAAATGGAGGAGGTAAACCTGACCTAAGCAATCAGTCCTCAGCATGTCACTTCACTTCAGGTATTATAGAGACAAGCAGACCATTTCTGTGAAATGAGCAGTGAGGAATGTAAAACTTTAACGTAAAGGGTATGATCCATTCCATCACAATCACTGTTCAAATGAACGAGTGATGCTCTACAATGCATACATTCCCTTGGAACTGCGACTGGTTCAAAAGCAAATCTCAGCATGTTGTAGATGATTGCTCACTGTCCTCTGGAATTAAACAAACTATCTCACAGGAAAAAAAGAATCCACTGCGAGTTCCTAAATTCATAAAAAGCAAATTTGGATCAAGATAGTAAACTGTGAATGGTAGGAGAATGGAAAAATAAGGAGAATCATTCAACCATTTAAATCATTCTCATACTTTAGGTACATGCCTTCATTCACTGAGATTATACATGGAAACAATAGTTAAATCCCTGGTCTCAGCTGCAGTGTGGCAGTAACAAGGACTTTTTGCCAGACAACGTAGATTCTGTGACCCACTCACTATAAGATGAAACCTGCAGACACAGGTACACGTGTCACGACACAGATGATCTCCATTAGTAGAAGGAACAGAGGAGACAAAGTAGCTTGGATGCATCCACTGACAGCTGTGACATACTTAATTAGAACTATAACTTAGATTTACATTTCAAGAGAAACAGCACGAAGATACAATAGTGTTTGCTGTTCTATTACAAATGACATAATTTACTGACTGAAGAAATGCCATGAAGAAAGTGTAAGAAAAGTGAGTATGTTATTTTCATGCAAAAAAATTTTCTGCTATTTTTAAGACATTTGTGTGGAAGCCTCAATTTTAGACACAGATGAGGTGTCTCAATAAGATAACCCCTAGTAATACAATTTAAAAAAAAAATCAAAGTTTAAAAAGAATTCAACCTTTTTCTTCTGTGGTGTTTCATCCAACATTGCCAAAGTTCTAGCAAATTCTTCATCTTCATGCAGCTGTCTCTCCAGCTGGGAGGAGAGAAAAGAAGTTTTAGAGAAAAGAAGTTTCAGTTCTACTATCTTTTAAAACTCTCTACTGTTCAAGACAAAATATCTAAAATAAGATGGCACATAGTTGGGGGGGGGGAACACCCTACCAGATTGCCAGGTACAAACAAAATTTCTGAAGGTGGCACTGCAGAATGACTTGTTTCCCCAGAGATAACATAACTAGTGCAAAACTAGAGTTTGAGTTTGTTGCACCAGATACATTAATAGGCCCATACAATCTGTTTTTGAAGTTGTTTTCTGTCCCTTCAGATCTTTGTTTCACATAGCAAGGTGAACTCAACACATACAGATTCAACTGATCTTCAAGTAACCTCTTCTATCAAACATGGCCCTTTGGGGAAAACCTCTCTTCCTTAATTCAGTGCATCACTGTAAATAAATACTGACCGCTCTTCTAACAAAACAATAATTTCATTACTATCCTAATGTCTAACATGCCACAGTGTAAGATTCAAGCAGATGACTTCATAACAACAATTTGCCACAGGCACTGTTTTTATGTGCCCATAATGATTAAAAGAATGTCTTCCTTGTTTACAGTGAGATAGGGGACGGGCACAGATTACCAAACACAAACCAGACTGAGATAGATACACACCTGACCATGCACATTCCTCTGATTATATGTTAGATGATTACAGAGTTACAGTTACACAACTGTTGCTTTTGTTGGAATCACCTCAGTTTTCCTAATATATTATTTAACTTTCCAATATAATAAAGCCAGATTCATCACACCTCTGGGGATGCCAAGGATAAGACCA
This sequence comes from Perdix hodgsoniae, assembly GCA_035772895.1. Taxonomy (NCBI): domain Eukaryota; kingdom Metazoa; phylum Chordata; class Aves; order Galliformes; family Phasianidae; genus Perdix; species Perdix hodgsoniae. Next base: position 415,317 of record JAPSGF010000002.1, on the reverse strand, counting down.
TGTGTTGCACCTAAGATATCTATTTCTAAGGATGCTCAATACTACCAAGGGGAAATGAATAGATTTTCTCAGAGTAAAGCCAACATGTATGACAAGTGTACCTTTGCCTCAAGGAATAAAACATACACAATTGCAAGGAAGCAGAAAATGAGTTGTGTGAAAAAACAAGATTTTAGACACCTGCATGGGTAGAAACAGTCTGCAAACAGAAAACAGGTGAAATATTCTATTTACGTAACTGAAATAATGCCTATAAAATCACTGCCTGACTATGTTTGCACAAATCTGCAAGAGTTCAAGCAAAACAGAGGTGCGTGCGCACATGTAATTTATAGGTACACAGAGAATCTATCTTCATTTCTTAACATGTTAAGTTAAACAAACTGCCCCTGGCATACAGCAACAGATTTATACAGCTTTTACCTCTGAATCTTCTTCAAGCTGCAGTTGCCTAGCAATGGCCTCATCATCTAGAGTGCTGTCTCCGCTTTGTGAAGGCTATATATAAGAAAAAGACCAATGGTTCAGTTTCCTCAACATTTTATAGAAATTTCATTTTGTGTACTTCTAGAAAAGGACTGGTAAGTAGACATGCAGCATTTTATCCCTAGCTCCCTAACCCATACGCTTTTGACCAGGGCTGTTTTCAAGAGATTTTACTATTCAAAACAAAACCCATGGTGTAACCTGTGTATCATTTCTTCAATTAATACTAACATCTCTAAAGCTACCACAGCTGGTCAGCTTGACAGGGACAACAACTACGCTGTCAATTTTGAACTTTCTCCACACTTCAGTTGATGATTTGTTATTCCGTGAATACATACGCTATAAAGATCTGGAAAAAAACATCATTCCTATTCCCCTTGCATGAACTCCCCACACCCCACCTTCACCCTTTTCTACACTATAAGCTACCTCTTTGTTTACTCCTCTCAGAAAACTGCTGTAATATTTTAAGAAAAGTTACACAGGAAAAAGCAAGTAAGAAAGCACTGCTTCGAACTCTATGCTCTCTTCTCAAATATAGAAGTACTACTCTACAATTGTATTTGCAGACTTGATATGCTTGTACGTAATGTCAAAATTACCCTTACACTCCAGTGGTTATGAAAAAGAAACCTTAAGTAGTACAAAAAGAAGAATCTTCTGAAGGTCATTAAAGCCATTTGGTTCTGCATTCAGACACACTAGCAATCCAAAGGAACACCACCAGTACTCACTTCCTTCCTTTTACTCGCTACCAGTTTCTTTTCTGATCGCTGGACACTTCTTGTCCCAAAGTAATCAAGAGCTGAGGTGGGAGTCAGTTTCACTGGAGATAATGGTTTGGTTTTAGCCTGTGTCTTTACATCTCCTTTTTTCACTGCTGCTGTTCCTGGACAGCTGATTGCTGATGTCCCATTCTCCTTCGGTTTCAGGGAAATTCTCTTCTTGACAAAATCATCCTCTTCATCTAAATATGAAGAATATTATATTACTTTTGACACATGGTTCTTATACCATCCAGAGAATTACTTTGGTCAGGTTGCATTAACACAGACCCTAAGAAAATACTAGGCATGTTTAGAAGTTGATTTGGAGCAAAAGAGGGATAATGAATAGCCACAATTCCATAACATATACTTAGCATCTAAATAGCATAGCTAAGCCTGAATAAATCAATTGCTAAAATAAAGCTACAGAAGTCTGCAACCTGCATAAATACATTCCTTCTTATTTAGAAAGGTCTGCGGAGTGCCTTTCCCTCTTACATAAGGTAGCATATCAACAGAAATACAGGTCACTGAAATCTGAACTGTCATCCAATTGCACAGCACAACTCTTGAAATAATATGTAAAATAAATCTAGCTTTGTGTTTCATTGGTTTGTAGTATTCATTAGCAGATCACCTAATATATGCTTTGAACACCAGAATACTGTACTTACAAGCACTCACAGTAGATTCTCACATATGATTATAGGGCATGAGTAATTACTTAGTTATTTGTCAAGTCCTGCTCACACCTTGTGAATGCTTTAGCAAAACAAGCTGTTAAATTCTCTCTGCTTAGTCACAGATTATAGAAGCTATTCTCCATCCTCTGTATTTCTGCAATTAAACTCGTTGTCCTTCCAGTACACCCAGAAGCATCTCAAAGAAATGCAGCCATTTCAGAGAAAGCAGGAATCACACAGGAGTTCAACACACAAAGCCAGATTCTTCAATTAATAAAAAAAAAAATAACACCACCAAACACAGGAGGCAGAGGAAGCAGTATACACAGCAGCAGTAAGTATTAGCCCACAGATCACTGAACAAAAACAAAACACAATTTTAGCTCTTAGGATTCACAGAATCACAGAACGGCCCGGGTTGTAACACTGAAACACTGACAACAGAAAGAAAGCTTGCTGGTCTTCCATTCACTCTGGATCTAAACTCTTCACACAGTTAAATCAACAAAAAAAGATCACCGAGGACTTCAAAGAGTTGCACGTCACCTTGTGAAGCCTTGCTGACAGTTATACAAATGAAACCCTATCACTGAAGCATACAAAAAGCTACGAATACCATTGCCAAACAATCAGATTAATGTAACACCACAGAAAACAAACACCTCTGGACAAACTTTTTGATTAGCGATAAAGGCTCTTTCTTGTGAAATCTTCTAAGAATTCAAGAGTGCAAAAGGCATAGGAAGCAAACTGCAAGTAAAGCTCTGAACTGAACAGGCAATACAAAAGGAATAAGGCTCACTGACTGGGAAGAAACAGAGGCAGTCTTATTTGCATGCCTCTAACCGAAGTCTGGTTTTACTTCTCAAGATGTAGATGTTTTGACACTCACACAGCACATCATGCACAAAAATGTTCTAAACTGCTTTATAATTATATTTAAATTCACATTAGAATTGCTATCACACATTCATTTTCCAGCCACTAAGTTCAACTCCCATATTTCTCATTCCAAAAAAAAAAAAATTGTATTCTTTATCGCTTCTCTAAGTTTAAATTACACTGTATGCTTGCTGTCTCTATTTCACAGAAATACTAATTACAGATCTCCACTTCTGGTTCAGTGTTTCTCAATAGATGAGGGCAACCCAAGCATTTTAGGCATCAGCTGTAACTTCCTGCTCCTGGTCACTTACTAAGCAGCACATAACATAAATCAACAGGGATCCTGACTATTCCTGTGAAAGTTCAGAGAAAGAAAAATAGAGCAAAGTATTCAAGGGAAGAAATTGGTTCAGCGGTTAAATCAAGAATGCCCGAAGATAAAAAAAAAAAAATAAAAAATTTGTCTAGCAGAAAATGGAATTTCAGCCAATTCAATTCATGAGGCAATATATGAAAGACAAAACTGAAGCCCAGGTCCCTCTGAAAGCTTCACTATTCTCAGTCCAATTACGCATTTTGCTCAGGCAGCTGTAGATCCTTTACTGCCATTTAGCTCACTTTAACTATTATCTATCTGGGAGAGTCAGACACCAAATGCTTTAGGCTCCTCATCTACAGCAGCGTGAGGTCTGGATATGAGACTGCTCATCTCAAACCCAGTTTCAGAATTTTGCTTCTTTTGATATTTCTAGCTTAAATGAGAAAATACATTTGCAGGAGCAAAATGCACTTATTAGTAAAAACAAGTTCATGTCAAAATAATTCCATTTACTTGTTCAAGAAAAAGACATTCGGCTGACCAACCATGAATGTGTTTTGGTTTTTTTTTTTAATCTAAAGGCTGCTACCAAGCTGGAAAACAATCTTTATTTACCACTGCTATCACATAACCTGCATGCAAGATTGAATTTTTTTCCTTATTCACTTGTAACCACTTAAATAGCAATATAATAAAAACAACAGGATATTGCTTTCCCTCAATTAGAGGGAAGTAGAGTAAATATAATTAACTTTTAATTAAAAAGGATGTGGATTTGAGTCATTTATGATGCCAGTACTAAGCACCATGGATGACTGGAGCTTTGCTTTAATTATGTCCTTCCTAGAAACAACAGAATTGGAAGCATTTACACACTGCAAGTGCTCAGCAAGAAGAAGAGGCAGCACTTGGACAGCCACATATAAATGTAAATAGAGAAAGATGGACAAGAACACTAAAATGGTCATTAGGAAACAAAGCCACTCAGACTGCACTAAGTGGCATCCAACAGATGCTTTATCAGACAGGTCCTTGGACTGGTTTCATCCTGGGTTCATGAACTTCCCAAAACATCAGAAGTCTACCTTATCTCCAGGCATCCCTCACTTATTTCTAGCATGTAAGAACCTGAACTTTTTCACTAAAGCCATAACACTTCTTCCTTGTGCATGCCTACTGCTACAGAAGCCAACAGCATGGCTGATTAATCAGCTGTACACTTACAGTTCCCTTACAAACACAAAGGTGACCTAATTTACAGCCTTAAAAGTATTAGAGGAGTCCCAGCACCGTTACTGGACTGCTCAGATCACTGTTTCTCACCATATGACCAGTTCTGTGCTACAATAGGAGGAAGACATTCCCATTCATAGAAACTAGACAACAATTTCTGGGAAAACAAAGAGGAAAGTTTTGAATTCAGCTGACAAAATAGGTCAATTGCAGATTAACAGCATCTTTATAGCCCTGTCTTACAGAAATTTCTAGGTGAACCGTTGAGATGGGACTGCAGAAGTCCCTGCCCCACCTAAGGCTAAGAAATGGGAATTCATTTTATCACCAAGTAGATGACTTTTACTTCGTAGAACATTTGTGTAGCAGCACACTACTATCAGGATACTATTTCCTGTTTATATCCACACACTTAGTGTGTGCTATAAAAGGAATGCATACCCGGAACAAATACATCTGAGGTTTGGGTTTTTTTCTACCATTACCTCTGAAGACTTACAAATGCAAGCTGAGGACACGTACTGTAGCCGAGTTTTCTGGAAATTAAGTAGGTGTAACAAAGAGAAAGACACTCATGTGATTAATGGAACAGATGTGCATGACAGCCAGGAGATTGCTTTTAATTATTTTTGATACAAACACTACACATGAAGCAGGGTCCTTCTGCTTTAAAAACTATTTTGTGACACCTGAACATACCCGACTTTCATTTTATAGCAGCACAATAGTCAAGGTCAATTAACTAATTACTGCAGCCTATTTGCAACTGCTTGGTAGTGCTTGGTTTTAATACCGACTCCAAAAACAAGCAGTGCATCTATACAAGGAATAAGCAGTATGTAGTAGGAAAAATGTATGTTAAACATAAAAGCTTGCAGAGTGTCACATAAAGGCCTTCTACACACAGCTAGAGGATAGCATCCTTCCCAAAAGTCACTCCACTACTTGTGTAAGATGACAACACCCTGGATATTCTTCAGCTTTAGTGGTGCTACATCTGCACAAGGACTTCAGATGGCTCCTGTCCTAAAGAACTCGCAGTAGGTATTACTGCCAAGCTGAAGCTCAGGGTGGATAAAATGATGCTTGTATTTACTATTTTAAGCACACATTTACCACTACTTACCAGTTTCAACACAAATTAGGACTCTGCATTTTGTATTTAACTTTTGCTTAAAGTAAATCTTTAAGAAAGCTATGATAACTGTCTCTCCTAGAAATGTATTTTCTATCACCCTAATCTAAAATCACAGTAGTTCCAATCCATATTTCAAAAACTGGTCTGTGTAGTCGTTTAGATTTCCAGTGTCATTTGTCAACAAGCTAGTTGATTTTACACACTACAAACATGTACTTTAAACCATAATTGTTAGTGCTCTGCCTATATCCTCATGTCAAGTTTCCATTCTGTTATAAACATTTAAAAGTCTACCAGAACCACTCAAATACCATTCTTCTGAAATCAATTTACATCTGTTGGAATTTTCCAGTTAGCAGACATAATTTCAAGAAATTGTTGTATTTTTCACTGAGGAAAAAGGGTTCTGGGATGCCAGAACCTTAATGGAATAACTGCCACACCTAATTGGAGTAATACACCTCAGTGCCAAACTATATAGCCACTGAAACTCTTTCATCCAGTAAATACCAAATGAAACTCTTAGTCAAATACGCACATTTCTGTTTTACACGTATCTCTAGTAAGACATTTTGGTGCCATTAAAATATTCCGCTTCCTGATATATTTTTAAATCTAAAAATAAATGATCGTCACCATAAATAATCTGCAAACCACTAATTAGACCAACGCCCTTTAAATTAAATAAGCACAGTGCCATAGAAACTGCTGCATCCATCATCCTGGCATACAATCAGAAATTATCAGTCCATTAACACTTTCCAGTTCATTACAGAGAGCACTTGAACTGGTTAATTTCATCGTAAGAGTATCTGCTTTGGGAAAATAAAACTGCACGTCCCCTCCACGCAAGGAAGCTTCTTGTTCTGGTTTACTGTCTGAAGTTACCTGCATGATAAGCACGTTCAGTGCTGTCAAAGTAACAAGGTGGAAGAAGAACCTCGAAGAAAATTCAAGTGGGTACAATACATGCTCAGAAACCTTAAAACTGATATTTGTAAAATAAGGAGGAGCTGTAATACTACTTTCTAAGTACAAAACTAAGTTTTCTCTACGAAGCTTCTTCAAAAGCCTAACAGGATTAATAAAATTTTATTTAAAAAAAAATAAATGTATTTCATGTGAAACCACACCTCAGGAGAGGTAAAAGGTCACTCTGTAAGAATGGCGAAGTACTACTCCAAACTGCAACTCTTGACTCCTTTAACAATAACTACATGTTAAGAGCTAGGCAGACTTCTTTTTTTTTAAAGGTCAGAGAAGTTCCCATTCATTATTATAGGCTAAATAAATGATGGTCTGTTATTTTCTTAACACAATGATTTGTTGAATATAGCTTTATTCCAAGTTGACTGTGTAAAGAAAGACTGCACACTCCTTAAGAGATACTTTGAATTCTAAAAGCAATTTTGCTAGTTGGTTGCATTTTTTAAAACACTAAGCCTCAAAAATCCACAGAAAAGTTGTAACTTCAATGCCCAGGAGCTTAACTAACTCCAGAAAACTTAGCACTCAATACAGCAATAACTATTACAAAAGACAGAACGAATGCATATGCTCTATAAAGGAACTGAAAATGTCCCTATTAACTGGCTGTATCAGAAGATCTAAAGATATTTTCAATAAGTGCTATGCCTTTCCCAAGCCCACAAGAATCTTAGAAGCGTAACAGTTACAGAAAGTCCATGAAGGAGAGTGTGAACTAGTGAACTTCACCTGGCTGATTTTATCACTCAAATTGAATCTACTGAGTATTTAAAATATGCTTACAGTAATGGGTAAGTAGTGAAAAAAAATTTAATGGGGAGGGTCTAAAGCAAGCCATTGAAACTGGAAGAACTTCAGAAGTTTTGCTTTTTATTTTCTGAAAAATTATATATAGGTGAGTGCAAAGTTTACTCCTAAGTAGCTAAGTACTTCCTCTTTTACAACCCTAAGTTCTAGCTTATAATGAGCACTCTTGTACACAACGCACTGCCCTAAAGGTTCATTTACACTTACAAAAAATGCTCTTCTTGCTATTTCTGAATTATTACAGGACCCCTTGGTTGTTCTGCTGGTATTCACAGATTCATGCAAGGAAAAAATGAGGCATCTAATCAAGTTTTAAGAAGTACATCGAGCACCTAGGCGCCTAAATAAATTAATTTCCCCTTGGCTTGCTTCTACACACTTTTTACACTGTTCTCTGCAACACCGGTCCCTGCTTCTCCATAGAATTTCTCCCAGAACCCATACTATCCTTCCTCAGGTGTATTTTAAGTCAAACTTCCTTGAGATTTGACTGACCTTTCATAAAGTCCGATAAAGGGAAGCTGCTTCATGAAGACCTGTTTTACCATTTTCACTCATTTTCCATAAGCACAGCAACTCCTGTAAGTACATACAACACTAACATTGCACAGAACGTATAAGTGAGATTTTTTACTTACCTATGAGATGTTTCAATGTGACACATGTTTATGCACTGACTATCTGCTGCTACTTTTAACTAGTGGTTGGATTTGGGAGATTTTTGGTCACTAACACCAGCATTTACTCATTTTTTTCCCTGTCTTCTCTTTTGATATCCTCTGTATGAAAAGAGTTGATATTCAGCCAACACAATGGCAAGCTATGCTTTTTTTTGCCCTATATTCAAATCCTTGAGGAATGGCGTTCCAGTAACCTGCCATCCTACTCACTTTCTATCAACCTCCATTTTCCTAACTTCATGAGTAATCCAGCCTAGCACCTAGAATAAGGTCTTATAAAATAAATAATTTTTTATTTTACAATATTCAGACTGTCAAAGCAATTGCTACACATACATAAATACTGTTGCAGAGTATATAAGAAAGATTATTGTTCACTAAAAGCAAATTAAGTCACAATTCCTGCCAAACAGCCACTTATGATGAAACCAGGCAAGGTTCATTGCATCATAACAACAGGTCATCTTCCACAAACAAAATCCAAGGTTCCACACATCTTTAAAATAGCACTGTTTGACTATTTAACAAGTACAACAAACATCTGGATTTCTCCCAATCCCCTCTACTGTTCCACCACAAGGCAGGCTTCCCCACCCCACAACTCCTTGTTACCTGCCAGAATAGCTTTACTTCACCCCTGGCTATCATTAATTCAAATAAGCATTAAGTTTGTTTCAGTAACAAAGTATTTCTTACAGAACCAGAGAGCAATTACTCCTGCTTTATTTTTACCTTTCTAGAGTAAGTAAATAAACTTCACAAGCTAATACTTCCACTCTTACACAAACCAGAAGCTAATTCCTGCAACAGTATTTAAGAAAACTGTATCCCACAAAGTTATACAGGAGATCCAAAAAGAAATTCAAGACATCACAAGAAGTTTCAAATGACACCCCCAAAGAAATATAACTGGTTGAGATAACTGATTACCAAGTTTCCAGTGACTACTTGACACCAGAAGACATTTTCAATCACTTGAGGACACTGCTCCAAACTCAGTGTTCCCAAAGGCTACGTCATTGGTATCTTTTCTATACTCCTATTCTTTTAAAGGATACTTATCCCAAGCAAATAGCTGGGTCACACACTTGACACAAATCTCTCCTGAACTCCAATAAGCTGAAGAAACAGTTTATACAGATTCAGTATAAACAAAATTCAAGAGTTAAGTCTCAAGATTATAAAGATGTTGTTTCAGATGTAGACTAAGTCAACCTGGTGTGTACTTAACAGTCTTTACATAAGAGCAACCTTGATCCATGGTTTTCAGGGATTTCACTAATAACCTTGACCAGCACTGCCATTATATCCCTATGAAGAAAAGCTTGATTACACCACCTAGAATTGCATCATGAACCTAATCAGTATTTTTTGTTCTACAGGAAACCAATCATTTATCTATTTCAAGGTTAATGCTATTAAATATTCTTTATAATTTATTAGGAAAAGTTATCAAAGGAAGTTAAGTTTTGAATAAAAGATAGGGACAAGCAAAATGAGAAAAGTGTTTGGGATAGCTCAGCAAACTGAGTTCATCTCAACACATGATACAGTACAGCTAAATGCCAGGTCAAACATCTAGGACAAGTAAAATAAGCACAATCCATCTTAGAAACAGAGATTATGAAGACAGCCCAGAGGAGGAAAGAGGCAGAGCAAAGGAAAAAGCCAGCTGAGTCACACCTCTAATTGGATGCCATACCAAACAAGACTCAGAGAGTTAACAGAAGAACTGGAAATCTAACACTTATTAAACATGTTTCATCCAAGAAGATTTGGATTCAAGACTGCACTGGCTTCCATCAGTTTCTAGGAATCTATACTGGGAAAGAACTGCAGCTAGTAAAGATCTCTAGAGCACAAAACAAAAGTGTAAGAACTGGTAGTTAAAGCCTCAGCTAAACTCAGGCTGGATGAAGCATGGAATAAGACATAAGCAGATACCCTGCAAATATAAGAAATACCTGTGACCAAAATCTGCCCATACAGTGTTGTAACTCTAGGAAATACTACTGTTGCTTTTGCACAGGTGATCTGAGTATGGTAACCAGTACTTGGTATCAAAATACTTAAGTTTATTTGCATTACAACAAATTACAACAAATCAAGGTGAAGTTACAGTAGCTCCAGTGCAGAAAAATATACTCTTGTTAAAAGCAAATCTGAAAAGCACACACGTAACAAGGTAACATTTAAAGTAAGTAGCTCTCAGCTCCGAGCAGTGCACCATTCAGAAGCAGAACACTTTTAGTCTTTACCTTCCAGAGAGGAACTGAATCAAATTTAAGATGCTTTCAAATCTGTGTTATTCAGCCAATCACGAATCAGAACCTTAGTGTCACAATTTTAATAACTGGATTTTTTTTGCCTGCATATACAGTCATAACCCTTAAGTGCCACTAAAAGATCTCTTACAGAAAATGCAATGGGATAGTAATTACTAATAAAAACATAACCAGAAGTTGCAAAAATCCTTGCAAATATATCAAATACTCTCGGGGAAAAAAACAAAACTCTTCACATGACTACACATGCATTCACATACATTCAGCCAAATGTTTTCAGATGCCAAATGAATTCTCTCCCCAAGATGTACTGAAGTATTAAGTTAAACATCAGAACAGCTGTTAATTCGCTACCACAGATAAATTCCACAGTTCCCAAAACCTGAATATGCTCAATTCACAAATAACACAAGTCTACATAAGCTGATCTTTACCTGTCAGCCAATACTAACCAATACCAGCAACTTTTCCATAACATCTCAAATTTAATAAAGGAAACTGCATGATGTGAAGAAGTAACTAGCTGTAAACAGAACAGCTTCATGACAGAACAAAGAAAACCTGAAAGGATCACACAAAAAGCAACACTGAGAAGTGATACTAAGGAACAGTGACCATACAAACAGCCACCACAACAAATTAAGATGCAATCATCTTACAAAGAAAATTTGTCCTTACTTTCCCATTGAAGGGTATTACTTGAGTTAAGATTTTAGTTTGGGTTCAATGCTACAGTTTCTAAAGAGAAGATTAAATCTAAACAAAAATTCTGCTCAGGATACAGTGGTTAATCACTGAACATTTTTTCCAAAAGGCTACAGAAGACCTGCAAATGATCAAGAACAGTTAATGATAATTAATGGTAAGTTATATCAACTCATTCCCACAAAAAGCAAAAACAGCTCCATAATTTAGAAAGCTGAAATCCAAGAGACAAGCATGGTATATACATGGCATATGCAAGTTTTGTTGTTTTTTTTTTTTACCGTTCATTTTTTCAAGTCCTGTTCTTCCTAAGAGGCCAACAGACAAATAATGATTAAAAAAAAAAAAAAGAGAGGGAAAAGAGAGTTTTTTTTTTTTGCAGTCACCAACATATTCCGCAAAGTTTAAAGTCATGGAAAAATCACACACAAACTTAAATTAAAATCCAGATTTTCAAGCCTAGCCTACTTACAGTAACCAACAGCCATTTCACAAAATGTGCTACTGAACAGCTTAACTATATGAAAAAGGCATCTTGTACACAACTGCCTCCTCTAGAGCTATGAAACAAATAGAAACATTCCAGCTTGTGAAGTCATATGCCTAATTCAAGCCACTACTCAGAATTACACTGTTCTTTACAATAGCAGATGATAAAATTCAGAAGTGATTTTTGTTAGCTTAAGGAAAACAATCTTTTGTTCTCCACATGAGGTCTTATTACAAGTATTTAAGAGTACATCAGTCAAACAACCCTATAATGCAACCCACCCCACTACAACTGCACACAAAGCATCACATTTCCATTACCTGTCTCTGAAACATAGACAACAGGATGCTGCTTTAGAACTTTACCAAGTTTTGGAGCAGCTGATTTCTTCTCTGATGCCTTCTTGGTTTTTTTCACAGACTGCACCTCCTCTTCTGAATCTGTATTTTGACCACAGCATTAGTGTACATTTCTTCCATATACAATACAAACTTTAAGTAATAAATCTTCTAACATCAGTTAATGTGTTCACATACAATCAGCTGTGTTAGAAAAAGGTATTACATGGAAGGTCAGAGCACAGCCTCATTCTTCTAAATTTTTTGGTTGTTTGTTAAGAATAAGGAAGTGTTGTTACACATTTACGAATGGCTGCACCTGTCTAAAATCCCTCCCAAAAAATGAGTACAACTGTCAGATTACCACAAGAAGTTTTAAAAATAAAAATTATAAAAACCACCCACACCTCATCACAATGGACCTTCATCATAGATTCATTAGCCAGATTAAACTTATAAGGCATTATACTGTGTTGGCTTATTCCACAATATCTATTTCAAAAAGCTACCAACAGGCTAGAGCAGATAAATGAGGTTGCATTCCTTGATTTCTCAAGAGAACACTGGTAGGCTGCCACTCAGCTCAACTTCCTCTACATCCCAAAAGCTGCCAGGAGGACAAATCAATCCCACTGAAGATGACATATGCCAACATCCAAATAAGTATGCAGGACAAGCTGAAGCAGCAGACACAACTAGCATGTTTAACAGAAAGTTACACTTCAAAGCCTAGCTTTTTCCACATTAAATCCTAACATATAATTAAAATTACAGTAACAGAATATGTATATAAAAACATATTGAAAAAAAATCCATGCCCAATTGACTTTATTATCTAAAAAAAAAAAAAAATAAATAAATAAAAAAATCCATCTTTATGAACTCAGAGCAGTATTTCTCTTCCCCTGTTGTTAATGGGCAAAAGTCAGCAATATCCGACAATAACAGTACTAATGTGAAATTGTGCAAATATTTAAAGGTAGAAGTTGAATTATGTATTACCTTTGTACTCCAACTCTAAACAGAAATATTTCTACTGCTATTCCCTACAACAAGTTGTTTGTAAAACAGTGTATTTGTACACATCTGCCTGCTTATAACAGCATCATTCTGCAGATGTGAGTCACCCCTTTTCTTCTACAGAGGAATTATTCTTCTACTAAGTCACTAAAACTTCAACATAAAGTCTTCAGTGGAAGAATTGTAGAAACTCCTGCTGTCAGTTTGACAGTTTCACAGATGTTCAGAAGACAGCCAGAGATTAAATGATATCACAGGTAGGAATAATGTAGAAGTTCAAAAACCCTATTTTAATTTCACTAATCTGACAGGTTAATGGCTTATTTGTGATTTCTTTGTTGCTGTTTATTTGTTTGCTTTTAAGTTATGAGTGCTGTAAAAGGCAACTTCCTTATTATGACAATATTTTTAGAAAATTATGATCAGCGTTTTAAATAACGGAAGAAATATGTTCCATATGATAAATTTAAAACTATGGGATTGAAACATACCAGACCTCACACACATACTGAAATACAATGCAGCATTTTCAAAGCCTCCTATAGTACATTTATGCAATTCCAAAGTTATAGTACACAACCAGTCACCTGTATCCAGGGTAGGATGTCATTTATCCTAACAGGGCAGGAAAAACTACAAGTCCCTATAGTCTATATATATATATATATATATATCTTCATAACCACAAGGTTCTGGAATTTTAATAGAATTAGCTATTTGGAGCAGTTTTTATTTTACTTTTTAAACAGAGGCTTTGTTAGAAATGCACATGCAAGGCACACACTCTCCTCATCCATCATTCTTAACTATCAAACAATTATTACAGTGAAGCAATAAAAGTCACTGGTGCATTCAAAGATACCTCCCTCCCCTAGCAGGGCTGACTATAAAGTGTTTTTAATTGCATTTACAACAAACCACATACAGCTTTCTGTCAGATGTAGCATTTACCTAATCAACTATTATGCAAAAGATAGAAAGGACTATTCTGAAATAACTGTGAACATTACCTGAATCATAGATTATTCTTTTTTTCTTGTATGCCTGCTTTTGTTTGGGAACATCTTCACTGGGTGAACTCTTCACCTAAAAGAAACAATTCATTGGCTCAACCAGCAAATAGATCCTCCCAGCCTTTAACCAGCTTATATTTATGAGATTAAAATGATTTCTGACAGAAATTATTTATGAGTATTACTTTTAAGAAGAATCTTTTCCTAACTCGTGGGTGGGAATGGAAGAGGGGCAAGGGAAAAGAGATGAGGAACTAACTGCACTAGCAAAGTTCAGCATGCTCCAAGTAAACAGTAGAAAATTACACTGATAGTAAATACTCCACTTTGATGCCAATTAAAGGAAATCAAACAGATTTTCAAGCTGTTCCAAGTTTTTAAAGCTATGACTTTAAAAAACAACGATACAAATAATTGCATAATCAAGAAATGAAGCACCTTACAAATAAGAAAAGCAACACTCACCTTTGTTTCCTTTCCCCTCTTCTTCCCACTCGATTCTTCTTCCCCATTTTTGATCTTCTCACTCTTTTTCACAGCCTGGCACTCCTGTCGCTTTCCAGGAGGCACAACGCCAAAGAATTTCCGGATATCCTATTGAAAGGACAAACACTTTCATAAGTTTTTAAATACAAGTAGCTCCTAGAAGTTTCACACTGCAAAAGAGCAGAGCATTTGAAAGTAAGAACATTACTGTCTCAGCAGCTCCTGTTACAGTATTTGTTGATCTACAGGCTTTTGCTCAAAATTACAAAACAAAGACTGAATAGTTGCGTCAGCTGCTCAGATACTGCACAGCCTTTCTCTTGTCTCTCAGTCACAAAAAAAAAAGGTATTTTTCCCCTTTTGACAGCCACCTTATACACTCAGACTCTTTCATGAGCAATGAAATGCAGTGACTTCAAACAGATGTCTGCCTGGGATTGCTTTTTCCCACTTAATCATCACAAACTGAGCCCAAAGTATTTTGGTAGTTAACGTGACCAACTTGGGCGTGATGTAGAGTGTGAAAAGACAAGAAGTACCAGGAGCTACAAAGCAGCCTACTGGCAGGACGTACCATACTGTCCACATTCTAAGAAATACAAGGCAGTGACTCTGATCTCACTAAGAAAAGTTAGCTAGCAAGAAGCAAATTAAGATTTCAATAAAGAGATAAGTTAATTATATTACAAACATAAGATTCCAAAAGGTGGATTTTGGAACCGTATTTTCTTATCCTGCCATAGAAAAACCATAAAAAGCTTTCTAAATACTCAAGACTAGAAACTGAAGCTACAATTAAAATAAACACCAGCCCCCACACAAAACCCTATCTGACAGCTGTTTATTAAACTAGTATTACAGCATCATTAAAAAAGAAGCACAAAACCTGTACCTCCTTGGTATCACCACCTCCAGGGATAGCAGCCATTTTAGCTATAAAGAAAGCCTCTCGTATGGCCAAAATATACAGCACGTAAGGGCTGTGGCTACCCTCCCCAGGTGATAACTATTCCCTATTAGACAGCAGCAGCTGTCACACACCCAGGTAGTGTTATCCCTCTTCCAGGGAACTTCCAGTAAAGTAGTAAATGCTAAAGAAAACATAACGTGAAATCATCATAAAAACATGATCAATGATTGTGTCTGCATCAGGCTCCTTTTTTCTCACCAGTTCCCTCACAACTCAGAATTAGCAGAGCTTATTAGGCTGAAAACCAATAGAATAAATAACTTGAAAGCATAAAATGGGACACATTCAGATTTATTTAGCATGCTTAGCTTAAAGCAATTTTCTAGAATCAGAAGTGTTATTTCCCTAGAAATGCAGTCTGTTTACTTTTTACCTGTGTATGTGACTGATCCAGCAAATGAAGACCGGTAGACTGAGAAGAATTCCTCTTCAGTAAGACTGTACACATTTCTATCTATGGAATCTGCTTCTCGAGGCATCAATTTTCAACACTCAGCTATTTTACACACACTCCTCATGCCATAGTCTAACACTCTGAAATTCTGACCCCAGAGTCAGAACGTTTGAGCAAAGCACCTACTCAAAAAGACCCTAAGAAGTTATGTAATAGATTCATGGCCCTTTGTTTCCTTTCCCCTCTTCTTCCCACCCGATTCTCCTTCACCATTTTTTCATATTTCATTCTTTTTCATAGCCTGGCACTGAACTGCATATGCTCACTCAAATGAGAGAAGGCTGATAGCAATGTAACATTTCCTCTGGGACCTGTGTCCTGTGTGTCAGTGGAGATGCACTCACCAGCACTCCATCAACATTACTGACTTCTTATAAGGCAACACAACAGAAAAACTGCTGACAGTTCCCACTAGATCTTTTACATAGCAACATAACTTAAGCACTACAACACTGCAAATCAAACTGACTTTAGATTAGGTGAGATTTTCATAGTGATAGATGTTAGTTATAACTTTTAAAAACAATTATTCACCAAATATTTTATCACTAGTAACTCCATTCTAGTAATTTAACTAAATACTCTTTGAGTGTGCTGATCTGCATTATTATTAGACTGTTTTGTTACGGGCTGATGGAAATCGTATGGAAATACCATCATATCCTGGATTCTGAAATGAAGACTTAACAAAGGAGATGCATGAAACTCATCTGCCTGCCCCAGTTTCTTCCACTACTTTCACCACTGTTCCTCGACTGCTAAAGCCTGAATCATACCACATAAATTCTTAATTTCTGTCTCATCAGATCTCATGATTTTTTTGTTTTGCTCAAAGCAGCATCTTCTAACTATCAAGCAATCAATCACCACCACACTACTTTTTCCTTGAAAATACTGTTGTAATATAGCAACTACAGATTCCAAAACTGCTTCCCTGTGCTAACACAACTCTGTTATCTTGGCTACAAATTATCAGTCCTCAGAAACAGCAGCACCTTTCCTTCTGTATTTCTATTACTGTATGAGTGTATTAAATACCGTAAATGTAACCACACAGAAGCCACCATTTCAGGCCATTTCTGAATAAAGGATTTTATTTAAGTAGTAAATTTTCATTTCCCATATGGACAATCTTCTTATGAGTGACTAAACTACAGAGCCCTAAGCTACAAAGGAAATTCAGCAACTATGTACCATCTTCTTCAATCTTCAGTTATATATCCCCCAATTTCCTCCAGTCATCCTACTCTTCAGAAGGAAAAGTAACCTTGTTAGCCATTGCTGGGCTATAACAGATGGTGAATTCGAAATTGCGTGGGAGACCAACATCACAGTGCAACAATAAAGTCATCTTTCAGAGAAGTTTTTATCTGAGATTCATAACAGATTTTTATGCTATTTATCAAGGGATGCCAGACAATTCATTGCACCTGCTGCAGAAATGAAGCAGTATATGTATCTATCAAAACGACTCCAGGACATGCACTACGTAAGCTTGGTTCCCAGACAGTATTGCCAGCCACCATCCTGGTCTTACCTATTTAACATCCCGTGACCAACTATATTGTTGGTATATAATGTCATTCACACACAAGTTCACCGTTTGGCAGAACAGCACGACTGCCCCAGGCAATCCTCTAAAGAACTAAAGAGCTGGGGCTATACTAGTGCAGCTCCCCGGGGTGCTTCAGCAGCAGCAATCCTATGCAGAACTTGGAGCAGTTTCACGCAAATAACAGGGAGGGTCAAAGAAATTACTGCTCAGTGTGACAGTTTAGAGGCATCCTAAATCACAGCTACCAAATAAAGGATTCTGAGCCACATCTGAGCATCAAACTTTGCAGAGACCTAGCCACAGTCCCAGCCAAGACCCAATATTTCTGATCACTCCCATTAGATTGGGGTAGGTAGGTAATGCCTAAGACCAGGACAGCCTGAACAGCTGTGTTCATGTGGGCTGCCTTCTGCTCAGCTATCTTCCTAACTGCACAACCTCAGTACTGGCTCTGCAGTCTAGCTCTTGTCAGTTTTGACTATTGTTTCAAATCCTCAGTCTTACAAGACAGCAATGAATCACAGTAGGCTGCATGTTTTCTCTTGAAAGATTTGCATACACCCATTTTACTAAGAATAGAAAGCGAAACCCATTTGTTATTAATACTAAAGGGTGGTAAACCAAAGAGCTTGCCAGGATAACTTTCAAGACTTCAGTAAATATTCAGTTAAAAAAAAAAAGTCATAAACATTCCATATTGGTTTTCCGTGACATTTTTTCCTGCAACAACAGCTGCTCCAGTGTTTAGATGATGGAGCAATCCCAACAGCATCAAACTCTTTAAGTAGTGGTTTTAAAAGACCAGTGCCCAATAGAACAGAATACTTTCCAAAAGAACATCATACAAATATGTCTGCACCTCTGAACTACATTCTGAAATAGAAAACCGAATTTCACCAACTCAGCTCCATGACTGCAATGGGAAGCAGCACAACTTGGAGTATTCCGTAAGTGCCTTGCTTGTGCAGGATAGCTCATACTTATTTACAGTCTATTTTAGTGCAAGTTCTGCAAAAACATCAGCTCTGACATCTGGCATCTCCAGAAAAATTGCATTACCTAAAATCAATTGTATAACATCACTTTTAAGTGATTTTAAGTGATTAAGAGTTTTAACATCACAGTTAAACCAGTCATTCCTGCTTGGATAACTATACTGAAGTTAATAGTGGTAACTGAGGCACAGGTACCATACAGCATTTTTAGAGCAGAATCACAGTTGCAGCTACACAGCAACTTATGCCACAGCACTGGCCCAGGACTGCTTCTCTCAGCTAGAGGCAGCTCAAGTGGCCCTGCTCCCCACCACACATCCCCTCAGCTGTACCAGTACAGCTCTTCACATAGGAACTGGGTCAGGCAACTAATTTAGGTAAAAATTGAATCCCTTCCCCCACCAATCAACTCGTGTAACTGCACACATCAGCTCAGCACAGCTGATAAGCTGCAGAACCAATCTGACAGGGGACACTTCTGTTGGGCACTACATGATAAAAGTCTGTTTGTAAGAGCCCAGTATTACATCCCAGCGTGCCCCAGCTGCTCCTGAATATCACAGAGCAGGGTACAGGGATACTGACATCACTGTTTTTTTGGCCTCTACTTCCACTGCTGCAGCACTGATGGCTGTACAACCACTTCTCTTCAGCACTGGAAAAAAAAGAACACGGACTGAGGCAACTCATCCTTTCTCCATGCTGGCAGTCTTCCTCTCTTCTAGGAAGTACCAACACTGAGAGATGCAGGACATTCAGAAGCAGAATACCAGAGGGAAGGGAGGGTCTTCCAGGAAGTTCAGCTTCCTGACAGGCAGTGGCAAGGGAGGCAGCAAATGCCTTGTTCTGCTGCAGAGCTTCAGCAGCCCATGTGGGGCAGCTGGTGACTTAAATACCACAGGTAATTTGCGTCAGGGCTCTTAGTGCAGGCAGACACGGACAGTCCTATCTGGGCTGCCCATCAGTGCCTAGCATTGGATAAAAGATATTAAGATCTATGTGAAAAGTCTAAAACCAGATCTGAGCCAACCTGGCTTTGTATAACGTTTGTTAGTTAGGGCAGTACAGAACTTGCACCGAGATCCCACCTGAGCAGAAACCAATGTACGCGAGCAACAGATGATACAGGAGCCCTTCCTATAATGGCTGTGTAAGCGGGCAGCGCTTTGGAAAGGACACACGGGGACACACGTGTGTTTACAGTTTCCATCCCATTAGGGCTGCGTCCTCCATTACTGGTAACCACATCTACTTTCAGACTTTCAAGTACTTATTTTTCTGCGTACGCAGTACAGCGCCCCGCGCTCTATCAGAAACGCGCCCTCACGTCTCCGGCCTACCACAAGAGGCGGTGAGCGGCCGGGCAGGCAGCGCTGATGGGGACGGAAGCAGCGCTGGAAGGCGCTGCTCTCGGCGCCCGGTACCCCGCCGCGTCCGCCTCCGGCTCAGGACAGTACGCCGAAGGCGGCCGGTTCCCCGTGCTCTTCCACACGCGGGACCCGGGCCCGCAGGCGGCGGCCTCAGGGCGGGAGCGGCACGGCAACCGCGGCACCGACGGCCTCCGCACCTCAGCGCGGGACCCAGTCGGCAGAGAGCCGCGCCGCGCGCCAACGGCTCCAGAGGCACGGGGGCTGCAGCCGCACGCGCCGGAAAGGCGCGCAACCGCCACGCGGCCCCAGCGGCGCGATCTGCGCAACGCCGCCGCCGCCGCCCCCCCACCCCCAACGGCGGGAGCCGCCCCCGCGGCTCCGGGCCCGCGGCCTTTGCTCAGAGCCCCGGCCCATCGCGGCGCGCGGCGGCGCTGCGCCGCTCCGCGCGCTCACCATGCTGTTGGCGGCGGCGTCGGTGACCTCGCTAGCGGGACGCCTCCGACTCCATGGCTTCCGCCCACCCCGCTCCCCGCAACCTTCGCGCCAACTCCCGCCACCGGGCGCGCGCCGCTGTCGTCACAGCGCGATGGGCGGGGCGGGGCGGGATGGGGCCGGCCGTGCGGGGCGGCTGCTCGGCGTCGGTGCTGCCGGAGGGGAGCGCCGCGCTTCTCAGCGCCCGGCCCGCTGGGAGCTGCTGGCTTTCTGCCGGTTGCTCGGCTGGCTGCCCGCCATCCGTCCAGGCCTCGGGGCGGACTTTCAGTTTCCTGTCGTTTCCTGTGTCTCCGCTCGTTGAACGGTGGGGGGGGGGGAACGCACCGAATGCACGCGGGGAAACGACGGGAACGTCAGGCCTCCTCTCGGCGTTCGGTGGTTCCGTTCGCTGGAGCCGCTCAAGCTCGCCGCTGCCAGCGGTGGAGAAAACGGGGGGACAGGCAGGACTGCCAGCATCTAACGCGCTGCCGCTGATTTAGGAAGCCGCTCACGAAAGAGCAACGAGCCCAAGGCTCAGCGCGGCTCTGGGGACCACGGCCACCTGGAGCCCGGGTTCTGTTAACGTTAGCATAGCTTGCAGAAACAGATTTCTGCTTGACACCTGAAAGAGCCAAGTGTGGCCCGCAGCACAGCTGCGCTCATGGCTACTCTCTGCTTTCACCATGGGAGCTCGGCTGTAACGGCTCGGCAAACAAAACCGGGACCTCTTCGGAAAAACATCTCCAGCAGTATGTTTGCATTTATGTATTTCTTTCTCATTATGTCATTTTTAGTGCCGTGCCTGTTCCTGATAGGAGAATTAAAGAGGAGTTGAAAAGGCTGACATTTGCAAGAGCCGCACAAACTGTTTAAGCAATGCTAAAAGAATTAGTGCAGGTGGTTATCTCTGTGTGTATTTGATAACGCTGCCTAGAATAACGTCCAGCAGAGCAGTATCTGCTTGCAGGCCTGTGACACGGTCGTGTTTCTTGGAAGGCAGGAGTTTATTAACCCTTCACAAAAAGATCAGGGTACTTGTAAGGTACTGTTGCTCACTTCTCTGTTTCTGTACCGCTGTGATACCACTGCAAGTCGGAAACGTGCTCTGCTGCAAGAACAAACCTGAATACCCACTGGTATTGCTGTGTGCTTTGCAAGATAAAACCAAGGCAGAATCCTTACCGATCCTATGAGTGATCACGGGTTATGTTTTAAGGGCATATTATCTTACTGAAAGTACTGTGTTGGGTTTTTTTTTTTTCAAGTAACAAAAGTTCACTCAGTGTCATCACCCTCCATACAACCAAGATAAAAAATAGAAAACCTGAGTTGTTTTCTACCTTTTTGAAAGAAGGTTTGACTTTTTCTACTGATATTTTCCAAAATACATGAAAAAGTGTTGAGGTATTAACTCAAGCTCTCAGCCTCTTCCCTGTTGAACAAAGCCAGTCTTACTGTCGTTGCGATGATCAGTGAAGACCTTTTCATGTTTACTGAGAGGTTATTTATAAAGAAAATACACCTTCTTATATTGATAACTGAAACAGATTTGTCCATTTTCCTTTTGTTAATATTTTCTAGTCTCTTAAAATTTTTGTATTCTGACATGTTGGTTCATTTTGGAATTGAAATGAAATTTCATTGAAACTATCTTAATGTTTTTTTTACTGGTACAAAAAAATTATAATAATAATAAAAATTATAATAATAATAAATTTGTTTTGAATTGTAGGAAATAATGAAAGTACAGAACAGATAAACTTGCAACATAGCCCTGATACACTTCTGAAGTCCATAAGGCATGGACTTATCATGGAAATCCCATGTTTCTCAGCTCTTTTAGGGGCCAATACATGTCAGTCATTTAAGAAATCTTTATGATGTATCATGGAATAGAGATATTCTGAGCTTTATGTGTAACCAGAGAAACTCAGAAGTTAGGAAATACCTTAATGAATACAGTTATCATAGTACTGTGATTAGGAAAACAGCAAGAAAGTTTCCTTCTTTTTTTCATAGCACTAATAAACATTAAAACATTCATTTTCTAGATGGTTGACTATATTTCATGTGAATCCTGTAAGAATATTCTCATTATTAGAGTCCATATTAAATATATGTGTATATATATATGTGTATATGTATCTTTTTCAAAACAGGAATTTGTGTTTTGTTGCAGACCAAAAATTCCAAAAGTTCTTTGTAAATCTATGATCTAGTTTCTATTGACATTAGGCTTTCTATAGCAGCCATTGCAATTATGTGTCTTTAGAAAAGACTTTTATCCCATCTCAAACAGTTTTTGCTGTATAAGGTGAAGATAAGTACATTGTGGAAGACAATTACATAAGTTGTGCTTTTTTGGAGCCCTCAGTAGGCCTGAGCAGCTGATGCTAATGTAAACATCACTTTTTTTTTTTTCTAAGTGAACGTTCTAAGTCTTTTCTCTATCTTCATTTGAGTATCTAGGCAGAAAGGGTGTCCTCACTCACATATGCTAACACTGCATACGTTCAAAACTCTCCTGCTTGCAATTCACATGGTCCAAATTTCTACAGATCAAGCCCCATGTTTCCAAGCTGAACCCATGAACTGAGAATATGTGATCAGTGTTCAAGTAAAAAGTTGGTTTCATAATTGGAATTGCTTAATCAGGACAGAAGCAAGAATAGAAATTTGACAGATGAGAACTGTGCTTCCCAACTAATGCAGTGTCAATGGCAGATGCCCTGGAGACCGCAGCTTCTCCCAGCCTCAGTTCATTCCCAAACCAAGGTTATTAAATGCACGGTTGGAGGCAGGAAACCCCACTGTGGACATCCACAACAGCATTAGGGCTGGAGCCTGCTCTGACTTTGCCACCTGAGCTGGTGCAGTAATTAAATACTGCCTCTTCTCTTCCCCTCCAGCTGCACCCTCACTTCTCAGCAGTCCCTGATCACATCTCACTTGGCTGTGCAAATTGTTTTCTGATTTAACAGTCACAGTATTTCCTTTCCCCAACTCTTTGCTCAGCTAATCACATCTCTCTTTCAGACTCAAGTCACAATATGATTCTCCTCAGTTTGCTTCCTTTTTATCAAGTAATGTTATAGACTAACCAGTTAAAATGACAAAGTAGAAAGAAAATAAATTCAGTCATTTTCAAACCTCGATTAGGGCATGCTCCGAGTCATATAGATAATAATGAAAGAAATACAGTTAGTAACTTAATCTCAATTAAGCATCTGGGAGCACAAGCCTCTGCTGTGCCCTTTGCATCTCATGCAAATGCACAACACCATGTTTGAAATAAGGTGCAAGCCGTGCTAGCCCTGCTGTAGTTGCTGGGCAGAAGGCTGTCGTTTATACTTTGTCAATACAGTTGCCCCAGTGCTTTGAGCTTTCATGGGTGCTTTGAGCTCAAGCATACGTTGATCATGGAATCTAACTACTGTAGCGTTACAGTAGCATCTTTAATGACTTGTATTTCAGTTTTGCTTCATAGTACAGTACACACAGTTGAATTTTAAATGCTAAAACAGAAGGATTCTGTTCATGCAATAATTAATCCAATTAATATTTCAAATGCTATTCCATATAGTAAAAAAGGAACACGTCAGTGTATACTGTAGATCCACTTGGTGCAAGTCCTAGCTACACCTCCCTTTCTCAAACTGCCTCTGTAGGATCTTTGCAGAGAAGCAGGGAACGGGTGCTGAGGGAGTGCTGGGTCTGCTCTGTTGGACAGATTGACATTAGGTGAGCAGCTGCCCTGCCGCTGGAGATCTGCAGTGAAGATATTGGTGGGAGCTTTCTCCATCACCTAAGGTGAAACTGCCTCTTGTATAGATGCTGCTGAGATGTGCTTACAAAGGTGCACTGAGGTAGATATAGTTTTTTGTTGTTTAACTTAAATACGTCAAATGTCTTCCATCTTCCACTGTTTTAATTAAACTGAAGGTATGTCAGAATGGCATTATGCTATGCTGGAAGAGACACCTGTGCTGCTTGCAAACATGCTCTCACAGGCAGCAGGAACAATAAAGCAGCTGTAGCCCATCTGCCCCTCTGGATTTTTATCTCCTGCATGTCAGCAGGGCTAATTCATCTGAGCACAGTGCTGTACCTACGTGGTAAGTTGTTCCATGCTCAGATTTCCGCACACGACTGTCTTGCAGGTACAGATCCATTGCTATCGAGCAACTCTGATTGTAGCATGAATACATTTTATATGGCTTTATCTGAAGAAATCAAGACTGGCAGGCATCAGCCTTATGGTATTTATTAAATTTACCAAATCTTCACATGCGTAGTTTAGCTATAATTTGAAATATGTTAAAAGATGAGATTATAAAATACTGTCTAGCTGCTCTGTAAGATATTCTCTGTACTGATGGCCCAGCCGCAAGATTATTAAATTAATAACAAAATAACATATTTCAAGCCTAATTATCTTTGCTAATTATTTTTATTTAAAGAAATTAAGGGAAATTGCTTAAGGACTAGAACAAACCCGTGTTAATTTCGTACTGATGCTGTACATAGGGCTGGACTTTTATAAGCTATAACAGCAGTCGTGTGTATTTGGAATAAATTTAGCCTCGCCTTGTGTTTTTACGTAATTACTGGGATATGCATACGTATGTTACTGTCTCTTTGTAGCCACAATTCTGTCCTGCTTCTAGAAATAAACTGTATACTAATGCTGTATGTTACATTTCTTGCAGGCAAAATTAAACTCTGGGAAAAGACCCCCAAGCCCTTCTGGCACTCTTTACAATTTAACATGTGAGTCATTAAAAATTTAAAACCACACTTTAATTGAGGGCTTTGTAATTAGAATTCTGTTTCTTCCTCACTTCCTTGAAATACAGTTTCTGAGAACAGAGAACAGGACAGCTTCTTAGCACCCTGTCACCTGTATGTTCCCAAGCGAGCGACCAAGCTTTCTGTTTCGCTTGGGTAACCTATTTTCCTGCAGTAAGAACACAGCCGAGGTATCTCAGTGACCACACAGAGGCCACCTCCCTAAAAATTACGCTGTTCTCTGACCCACCCCAGGTCTCACAGTTCAGGCTAATCATTGACAGGGCTTTTACAATCACAAGCTTTTAGTGAAGCTTTGATAAGACACTCCAGCAGTTAGCGGCAAGTGAAGACAGCCTGCACAGCAGGGATTCCAAGGAATGAATGGATTTTTTTCAGTATCGGTGAAGGGAATCTGACTTTTAACACTGGCATTATAAAGCAGCATAATGCGTGGCCGACAGCTGAAGAGATTTGTTGCTTTTTGGACATTAGTTTTCATAAGGATAGTTGCTGGGCTTGCCGGCGAGGGAAGATCTGTGTGGAAAAAGGACCCCAACTCCAGTCCTGTGAGTGAAACACAGATGTTTTTGTATGACACTTTCCCCACAGAGTTTCTCTGGGGCGTAGGGACGGGGGCATTCCAGGTGGAAGGCAGCTGGAGGAAGGACGGGAGAGGACCCTCCGTCTGGGACCACTTCATCCACACGGAGCTCAGAGACTCTGACAGCGCAGATGTTTCCAGTGACAGCTACACCTTGCTGGACAAAGATGTGTCAGCCCTGGATTTTTTAGGAGTTACCTTTTACCAGTTTTCAATCTCATGGTCAAGGCTTTTTCCCACTGGAGTGGTAGCAGCGCCTAACAAAAAAGGACTCCAGTACTACAACACCCTTATTGACTCTCTGATCTACAGAAATATTGACCCCGTGGTTACCCTGTACCACTGGGACCTGCCCTTGACACTGCAAGAACAATATGGGGGATGGAAAAATGAATCGGTCATTGATATCTTCAATGACTACGCCACCTTTTGCTTCCAGACCTTTGGGGATCGTGTTAAATATTGGATTACCATCCACAATCCTTATTTAGTTGCTTGGCATGGGTATGGCACAGGTATTCATGCTCCTGGAGAGAAAGGGAAAATAACCACTGTCTACGCTGTAGGACACAATTTGATCAAGGTACAGTATAAAAAGGGTTTACAAACTAATCTTGCACTGTCATGGGAAGTAATGGGAGAAATCAATCATGTAATCTATGCTAAAAGATAATAATGAAGGAATGTGAAAATACCAATGAATAGCCCTCAGCTGAGGCAGTCTTTAAAAGAATATTTTTTTAATCTTCATGTTTATTTCACTGTAGTCTCAACAGCTAACTCAGTAATTGTTTTCAGGTGCTTGTTTATTTTTCTATTTAAATTTCTTTTTGCTTACGGCATCTACCTATTAAAGATCACAGGTTTCCTTCTTTATTTGTTTCTTTTAGTTACACTGAAATGACTGTTCTGTCATTCAGCCACACTAAAATGACTATTCTGTTAGCTCATACAGAGATTGTTTTTCTATTTGCATATGGGATAATTCTACTACTAATAGAAGATATGTTTATACAAATATGATTAGTTCTGGCTTAGTAAGATCATATTGTGAAATGTTTATCACTGACCTAGCAAAGTCATCAGTTCTTGGAAGGTAACAAACATCTCCTTTACTATTTAAGAGTTTCAAAATTACATTAGTCCCATAGCAATTTCTGCATTTTCATTTTTATGTGAGTGTTATTTTATGTATCAGCTTTCTTCTACAGAATTAGACATCCAATAGATTTGATCCCATGATCGGTAGCTTCAACAGCTTCAGTACTGGTCCTAAGTTCATAATACTCTTTCTTTGAGAAGGGCAAGAACAGGAGTCTCAAGGTTATATTTTTAAGGAAAAACGTAGAGACATTCATGCTATTATCAAGAACTTAACAGAATTTACAGCATCTCTGATTTCATTCCACAGAGTAGCTTGTTCATATGCTTAAGAGTTTGTATTATTTTCTTGTGCTGCAATTTAACACGATCTCTAACAGCAGTTTAAGATAATTAACAATATAAATACACCTTTTTCATCTGTAGTGCTCTAAGTACTTTAAAAAGCAAGTTGTTGTCCTGTCTGCTTGAGAGAAGCGAGTATAATTCTCCATAATTGCTCAAGCAATTCCTCGCTGTCATAGAGACCTTTTCTACTGCCTACCACACATTATAAATGTAATTAACAAATACATCTGAATGTATTTGTTACATAGAAAGAAGTATGCACGTTGGGAAATATTAATTAACAGTGTTCAAAATTTTCTGCAACTTCTATTTCTTGTATTTGCTTCCAGGCTTGAACTGGAGAGCATCTTTTTTTCAGAAAAACTCACACTGCAGTCACTAGAAGTTTTACACAAAAATGTCATCAGGTGTCCAGATTCAATCACTGATTTTAGACACAGCACATGAATTGACCTAGCTTCAGAGATTTGTGGAGCTGCTCAAAGAGAACTGGTGCCCAATCATTCTTGTTATTTTTCAAGTGCTACATAAGGCATATTTGATACAATACATGTAAAGGATGTAATGCAAGTATGCGGTATGGCTTGCCTACATTTCTGAGTGGCATCATTGAAACTAGGCTATCAGTGTCTGCATTTTTCCACAGTAAAATCCATATAAACACCACATAGCACAAAGAGAGCAATACCTCTGCTGAAGAATCAGTTGAGTGTGCCAGGAAGCCAAGCAGAGCCAGGTCTGATACACAAATTACTAAGTGAAGTTTCTTGGTGAAGATTATTTAACTCAGACTTGTTCATTCTAGCTTTAAAATCTATGCTTCTGAGCATAAAACAAATCACTAAGAAAGAAGGATTTAGTGAGACTTTGTGCAACACACAATACATTATTATTGTGCAGAAGTTATTTTCATGTTGTATCTTTCTCACAGCACTGAACATTACGAAATGTCTTAGCAGTGTTCTCCAGTGGCACTGTAAAACTCCTGAAGATTTTAGGTTTTCTTTACAAAGAATTGTGAATTTGTAGTAAAGCATCTGGAGTGTAATGCTTTGTGGTTGGAGGTGGAATTGAAACTCTTGTGGAAACTGTTGACACAAGTCAACACATCTTATAAATAGAGATAGATAGACATTTCTTAATAAAACATAGTTAAAGCCAGCGTACCACATACGACATGAGCGGTATGCTTTTCAAGACAGGTAGCCAGAGTCTTTAAGAAGAAATTTATTTTAATTCTTAACTAACAACTTTAGCAGATTGAAGAAAACCAACAGCTTAAAACTCAGATATATCGTTGGGGAAAAAAAAATCCACACATTTTAGAACCAATAAAACAATGATCTGCTTCCACGAATGAAGGTCATTGGGTAAGTAATCATCTTATGAAGGATTTTCATCAAAAGAAGGCTTTATCTGTTCTCTTCAAGCTCAGAAGACATATGCTGTTCCTAGCACAAGGTATTGCACATGCTGTGTCAGCTGTTACATGTGCTTTCTTTCTGTGGTTTGCACTCTTCTAATGAAATGGCCCAGATGCACCTTCTAAGAGCCAGCCCTCTTGTTATTCAAGACCCAGAAATAAGATGAGCTACTGAATGCAGACACAGGGTTGCTAAGCAGTGCGCTTGGAGTTCGGCATTCAGAAAACAATATACAGATATCAATGTTTCCATCTAAAATATATGCCTGTATATATTTTACACAGTATGTCATAATGCTGCTGATCATTATAGAAGACCTGATAGTATTCACATGGAAATGAATAGGAAATATGATGTTTGAAGCTTTAAAATTATAAATGGCTAATATTCTCACTTAGGTGAATCTCTACTCAATCAGATGGTAGTCACCAATATGAGGAACAAGTGAAATCGGATACCACATGGAGAAAAACAGTCTGCATCTCCTTTTCTTATTAAAAGGGACTGTCCTTCACAAAAGCAACGCTGAGGTGTGACTTGCCATGTGACACTTGAGAGGCATATCAACAAAATACAGAAACAATGAATTAGCTTCTGAGCCCACTGCTGAGGTAGGGAAGAAGAGACTGCACACAGGAAAAAAAAATAGATGCATTTCTTTGATTTGCTAGCAGTTACATTGGAAAAAAGCAGAAAAATATGAAGCAGTTGAATCACTGTCACTGGAACTAAACAGATATTTATCAGATCAAGATCATTTATCACCATTTTCTGTAGATCTAGTTATGTTCTTTCTATGCTTCTTAGGCTGAGGTTTGTAAACACTACAGACTACAGACCAGCTATCTTTTCTTCTGTATCAGTGTCCAGGCAGTTCTGTCCTTTCTGTGACAGGTAGAAACTGACTTTTTTTTTTTTAATACTGCGTTTTTAAAACTGTTCACATTCCCTTCCTCCTTGCTGAAAAGTGCAAGAGAAAGCTAGCAGAACAAGGAAATCATGCTACAATTTTTTTTCATTGACATGTTTTAATAACACATTCTTGGAAAAGTACACACGTGATGTCTACACACAGATCCATCACATCACAGATCAGGTACCTGTCTGTGCCTGGCTGAGTTACTCCTAGCTCTCTGGTAGCAGACCCTGTGCCAGGATCTCATCACGGACACACTATCACCTTTGGGCTCTTTGGGTGAGCGTGTCCCTGAGAAGTCCCACAATTCATTCTCCTTAAAAATAAATTTCTGCTGAAGGAATCAGGAATCATTTTATCTCTAAGTCCACACAGACACTTTTTTCCCTTTCCCTCCTTAGGATCTTGAAAGATGAAGCTATAGCAGTGCCCATCTTTCTTACAACAGGAGAGGGATCGGTGTCCATCAAGTATGGCTCTAGAGAGACAGCAGAATTTTTATGCTTACAAATGTCATTGCCAGAAGATTTTTCAAACAGTGTCAGCCATCAGTGATGACGGTACTTTACAAGGCTTGAATAAGAAACAATTCATACTTTTCTATACAATTTGTTGTTTTCAATTTAGCTTACTTACACTTCCTGGAAACCATCAGGAAACATGCAAACCAAGTGCAGAACGGCTAACGCTCATCAAATTCCATCATAAAACTTTCAAACCACCCCTTTACAAACTTGATCACCTACATGTCCACAGCCCTTTTTTCCTCCACAAGGACTCGGCTTCAGAGTCAGTTTGCAAAAGAAAGGCGTTATCTCTACTGACCACAAGGCAACCTTACCACAGACCAAAAGCGCCTTGAACCAAAATACTCTCCAAATAAGCCCCCCACTCCTGCTCTGCTTCTGAAGTGATTTTTACACTCATCATCAGACTGTCTATTCTAGCTCCTCACTCTTTAAAACCCAAACAACTAAACAAAAAGGAAGAATCTCCTTATTAGGATTTTTTTTAAATTCTCTTGCTGGCCAGAGCTGAAGTAACTCTACATTGTTTTGTGTATTCGATATTGAGATATTCTTTATTGTAGCAAATCTTATGAATCTGAAAGTGTCGATATTTCTATGATAAGCTTTTTTTGTCTATACAGAAAATAATTTACAGCAGCAGAGTTTGAAGGAGCATGAGAATATTTCAAGAGAGAACAACACTATTGTCTTTGTTTTATCAAATTGAGTTGTTCTATCTAGCATTTTTGCAGGGTTAATAATAACTGGCTCAGCACTCTTGTGGCTTTGAAGTCTATGGAATAATTGCTATACTAATACCAGGACAATATGCTCAAATTAATGTCATATGTATCTAGAATAAATACCCAATATTGATCCTGCATTCACTGTGTACTCAGCCTTGACATTTGTCCTTGATCTAACAAGGAAAGTGAAAGATTAGGGATTAAACTGTAACTGAAAACAAAAGATTAGTCAAGATTTACTCAAAATAGTCATCGTAATGTATGATACAGCTTTTAAATCAATGTTTATTTCATGTTTCATCTTACAAAACAAATGCTAATTATCAGTCGGTTCCATCAGTAACAGTTTGCAGTTAGAATACATCCTTTACCTGAGAATGCTAAGCTGCTTCACAGACAATTAACAGCTCAAAACAGAATTATTGGCGAGCAAAAACTATTGCATCTACAACAACTGCAAAAACCTTCAATATAGACCAGTCACTTTTTTTTTTTTAATTGGGACAGCCATTGGAATTAGGAGACATCAGTGATGCATATGAATTTGTGATGTGAAAATCCTACCTGACTCATGCTAGATGCACATATTTCTATTAGAGTTCTGCTCCTGTAAAACAGCACCTGTGGCTGCTTTCACACCTGCAGACAGTGTTTTAGTAGCAACTTTATTTTTCTCTAATCAACTTCCTGAAATTGCATATGCAGCCAATCAAGTCTCCCTAATAGTCTTTTACCTGTCCGTAGTGCATTTTTAATTGGTTGTTTTTGGGCAAAGCCTTCTTCCTCCATTTTATTTAGAGGTACAGGATTGCTAAGATTTACCAGATGCCCCTGTCCTGCTACCTGGCTGTGTGAAAAACACAGCTGACTTGAGCAAAGTTTTTCTTGTCAAATCAACAGAAACGTGTCTCTTTCATTAAACAGGTGTTAGTAGGCTGTGTCTAGGGGAAAATATTCATTAACTACATAAGAAATCAGTAGAGGCAGGTAAGTACAAGCTAACACCAGAGTAAGGCAGGCCCTAGCAGCCATGTGGGGCTGGAGGGACCTCTGGGAGGGGACAGTGAGGGTAACTGCGGGGATGGCACTGGCCACATAGATTTTATGGTAAGACTAATAAGAAATCCCTTTTGTAATATTATAACTGTAGCTTTCAGTTTTCTTCATGAGTACAATTTTGCTGGCCTCCCTTTAACCTGCATCTCAAAGGTTAATGTTGCTTTATCAGTACTTTCAAAGACAGACCTTGAACAAATGTTACAAGCATGACCTTAGAAACCATAAACAACTGATACACAAAATTTCACAAGCTGTCATTCCACAGTACTCCTGAGTTTAACCAAATATCTACCTGACATCAGGCCTTTTTTTCTTTTTTTCTTTTTCCAAGCAGTGCATTTCTAGATAAATTAGCTGAAATTATTGTCAAATGTAAGCAGTGCTGTTTGGCTTTGTAATGGCAATCAAACTCGTAGAAGTGTTTCACAATATTTCTCCTTGTTTTTCTGGGTGCAAACAGTCATTTGCTTTAAAGCTTAGTGTGTAGAGCCATACTTCAGGAGCAATGTAAACCCTGAGTTATTGGACAACTCATCAGCAGGGGGAAGTGTCAGCTCCTCTCCTCTATCACATCCATCTCCAGAACAGCCAGAGCCATCCTTCTCTGACACGTGCAATCTCCTATTTTCCTGTAAAGGACTCAGAACACTGCTCGTGGCTAAATCTCCAATACATTCATTTTAACGCACAGACCATAAACATTTTGACTTATGCAATCTCTTAACTAAATAATTAATGTGACATTCAAAGGTAATTCTGGTGTGTGACAACGTTAAACTGTCTAAAACACGATGATGATCTGAAAAAAATTGAATTACAATGCAATACAGGGTATGTTTTCATTGCCACTAATACATTTGGCAAAACTTGTGTCTGTCCTACAGAAAGCATTGGTTGGCATCACCTGAGTGCTGATAGGTGCCATAACCAATAAAACTTGGGAAATGCAGCTGTCAGATTTCCTTTTAAAACCAAAGTGGTGCTGCTGTCAGAATGAATACTTCAAAGGAATAAGCTTTATTCTGTTCTGTTTTATATACTGTCAGGAAAATTGTAATTATAGCAACTTCAAAGAAGAAATGAACTGTAAGCCTGGATCAAAATTCCCACACTGTGAAACAACATTTTGTTTCAAATTTTGCAGCTGCAGCTTAGAGCTTCCTCCACATTTTGTACATAGGATACTTAAAGTGGAACACTTGCATACTTAGTGCAAATTCAAACAAATGAAAGTGCATCCTAAGAACAGAACAGAGGGGATGTGGTCTGATAATAGCAAATTCAGGTAGCCCCCATAGCACAAAGTCAGTCAATAGCACAGAGCCAACGCTGACACAGGAGACATAATTTGAGATATATAATTAGTGTAAAAGCTATAATTACAGTTTAAAATTTTAACTCTACCAACAATCAATGCTTTACAAAGAAAGAACTAGCTGGGACTGTGCAGATCACTGATATCCCACTGTCGACAGCTGTTTGGTCTAAAATTAGCTATAAGAGCCATTTCACCTATCTGCTGGAACATCTAACCTTCACACCTATATCAAAAGGCAAAAAGCCAAATGCATCATAGCAACAGAACACAGGAGATGCTGAGCATTACCACCATCTAAAGACCTTGCATTTTAGCAGATACTGCCCAGTGCGTCTCTGCAGGGTGACTGTTGTACCTTAATCATTCAGTGATATTGACACAGAAGTCTGCAGCAGATCAAACTTAGCTACCTGTCTGGCTGGCTGCCTACACAGGCACTGATTTATTAAATAGCAGCAATTCAACCTCGTTTTTCTTTTATCAGGCTCATGCAAAAGTCTGGCATAACTACAAGAAACACTTTCAACCGTATCAGAAGGGATTGATGTCCATAGTCTTGGGATCCCACTGGATCGAACCCAACAGGTCGGAAGATGCTTTAGACATTTCTAAATGCCAGCAGTCTGTGGAGAGAGTACTTGGATGGTTTGCTAAACCCATCCATGGGGACGGCGATTATCCAGAAGATCTGAAAAACGAATCTTTTTTGCCACGCTTTACTGAGGATGAAAAAAAGTATATAAAAGGAACAGCTGACTTCTTTGCATTTTCCTTTGGCCCTGATAACTTCAAACCTCCGAACACTCTACCAAAAATGGGACAAAACTTGTCGCTCAATCTGAGGGAAGTACTGAACTGGATTAAACTGGAATACGACAGTCCTCGGATCTTCATTGCAGAGAACGGCTGGTTCACTGACAGCCATGTGAAAACCGATGACACCACTGCCATCTACATGATGAAAAACTTCATAAATAAGGTGTTGCAAGGTTTGTGCGCAACTGAGCTGCTGGATTCTTTTTTGGATTTTTTGTTTGTTTGTTTGTTTTAGGAAAACGTTAAGGATAATTTCGCTTTTTAATGATTTGATCTTTTTTTAAAAGACATAATGGCAACTAAGTTAATTATTAATTATTTCTACTGTGTAAGTACAAGCCCCAGATCAGGATCCACTGGTGGTAGTGTTGTACAAACAGAAAAAATATGTAGTCCCCGTCCCAGAAAGCTAAAGTCCAACATCTGGGTACAAAACTGAGTCAGAAATGAACGTAAACAAACACATAGCATATCACTTTTCACTGATGACAGCCTGACTGTAAAACCTTTGTGTGGGCACATACCTTGACAGCAGGAAAATAAGGCAATGACAACAGGCTGTCACTGTCACGCCAAGCCCCTACTTCAATGCCAAATGCACGGAACTAATCAGCAGGAGAATGGCAATCATTCTTCGGGATTACGCCATGCCAAGCAGAAGATAACGTGTTTTAAATACACAGGTTGAATGTTGGTATTTTCACTTCAAAAAGCCAGAGGGCAAGATCTGCTCTCTGAAGGCCAAAGATTGAATTTTATATAAAACATTAATGCTGTAGATATCTGAAGCCTCTGCAAAACCTCTATTTTTCCATTTTGGTGCTGGGGGGTAGGAGACACCTATGGCTTGGGTGCCAGCCTCAGCTGAGGCCATGCCCTCCTGCACCATGTACTGTGTGCCACGCTGCCGTGGTGGGTGGCCCAGGTCCTTCACAAAAACCTTTCTAATCCTCAGCAAAGGGAAAAGATGTGAAATCAGAGTGTCTGATCATCACCAAACAAAATCAAGCTCCTAATGAAGGTTGTCTAGATAAAGTTGTTCCGAACTGTGAACATCACATAGCCCAGTATGTATGACACAGCCTGATTCATCCCAAATTTGAGGTTACATTCCTGTATTTGGTTTGATATTTAAAATATTGCATGGCCACAGAGGGAAGCCTAGAGGCAGGACTGCCTTTGAAGATGCATGGCAGGTAGATTACTAGATAAGAAAATGCAACCCTCTTCTGCAGCAGATTTGTCTGTAAATAACCATCTGTGGGCCCACGCTTCTGAAATGTTTGGGTCAACTAAAAACTACAAGAATTGCAACCTGTATTTTTACATATATATCAATACTTCAACCTGTTTCCAAATACAGAGTAACCTCTTCATTAAGGGCTTTTTTTTTTTTTTCTTTTCTTTTCTTTTTGTGAAGGAAATTGGGTCTAATCAACAATAACATTCCAAATATATTTTCCTATTTTTACTGACAGAAAAATCTAATCTAATATAAATTAGCTGCTTACAGCAAAATCAACTTGATCTGTTTAACTACAAAACATCATTTGTATAGGCCAGATTGGAATGGGTTGGTGGCTACTGACATGGCTTTTGTGTCAGAGGAGAGTGCTGAAAGCTTTGCACTGTGTGCTTGTAACTTATAGTGCAGGGAATCATGAACATAAATTGCATAAAATCACCATTGCTACGAACAGATCCCAGCTGCCGTTCTTGAAGGCAACTGAAATTTATCTTTTACAGCTGTTACTTTCCAATACGTATGCTAGAGTACTAAATATGATATAATATAATAATGAATGTTAATTTCTCTTACGCAGCTATTAAATATGACAACATAGATGTGTTCGGTTACACAGCCTGGTCACTCCTTGATGGCTTTGAATGGCAACATGCCTACAAAATCCGGCGTGGATTATTTTATGTGGATTTCAAAAGTGAAAAAAAGGAACGGATTCCCAAGTCATCTGCACTTTATTATAAACAAATCATACAGGAAAATGGCTTCTTCCCAAGAGAGTCTACACCAAGTGTTCAAGCTCAGTTCTCCTGTGATTTCTCCTGGGGTATCACTGAGTCTGTTCTCAAGGTAAGAGTAAATAAAATGCAGAAATGACCACTGGAGGCAGAACAATTTTGAGCTTACTCCGTGAGTAAAAGACTGGGTGTACCTTTCATTCTGAATCTCAGTGCACACTGCACACCATCTTTTTTTTTCCCAACTGTTTCCCCCAGTACCTATTTCAGCTTTAAATCTGGTAGACAAGATGACCAGTGTGTATGGCAGCGTTGAGATAACTCTGTCATCACATACAGAAAAGCAGTCCAATGAAAAAAACATTAACCACCCCAAATACCAACAAATCTCTGTGATTAATCCTACTTATCAACAATTGTAGGGAACAAAAAGTAAAGCTTCTATATATTCTGTTAAGCATTCTGAGTAGATATACAGCACAGGAAAGTCCACTTCTTTTAAATAATATTTTAAACTTCAGTATATTATGCTACAAATCGCACAAAAGTGTTAAAAATAACAGTAAAAATATATCCTTTCTACATAGATACTTGTTAACTGATAGAAGATAGCAGAGATGGAATTCATACTAAGCACTACACATTGTTTGTGTCAGATATTTGCACAGGCAGAAAGACTACCAGTAAGAACAGGGACTGGACTGTCGTGCCATGGCTGCACAGAACTGACCTTGGCAGCAGTGCCAGAACAGTCCGTGCCCGCCTGTTACATTCCCTGCTGCCTCTGCAGAACCACCCTTTGTGTGACCGCTGAGGGAACCCATCTGGGGCACTTATTTGTGTGAAAACAGTGTATGTATACTGGTGGAGGGGTCAGTATGACTTCATTTTAACATACTGCTTTCCATTCCCCAGGCAGAATCCGTGGCATCCTCACCCCAGTTCTGTGATCCAAACCTCTACCTGTGGAACATCACGGGAGATGGGCTCCTGCACAAAGTGGAAGGAGTGAAGCTAAAAACCCGGCCAGCACAGTGTACGGATTTTGTCAGTATTAAAAAGCAACTTGACCTCCTGGAAAAAATGAAAGTCACCCACTACAGATTTGCACTTGACTGGTCGCTGATTTTACCCAATGGAGATTTGTCAGTGGTCAACAGACAGGTGCTGAGGTATTACAGATGCGTAATTAGCGAAGTGCTAAAACTCAACGTCCAGTCTATGGTCACCCTGTACTACCCAACGCACGCCTACCTGGGCCTGCCGGGCCCTTTGCTGCAGACAGGAGGGTGGCTCAACCAGTCTACAGCCTACGCTTTTCAAGACTACGCGGCTTTATGCTTTCAGGAACTTGGTGATTTGGTTAAACTTTGGATTACAATAAATGAGCCTAACCGACTCAGTGATGTCTACAACAGGAGCAGCAGCGATACATACCGGGCAGCGCACAATTTACTAATAGCACATGCCATGGCCTGGAGAACATATGATGAGCAGTTCCGGTCCTTCCAGCACGGCAAAGTGTCCCTGTCCCTGCACTCAGATTGGGCCGAGCCTGCCAACCCCTACTTTGAATCCCACGCCAAAGCTGCCAACAGGTTTCTTCAGTTTGAAATAGGCTGGTTTGCCGACCCCATATTTAAGACCGGAGACTATCCAGCTACGATGAGGGAATACATCCACTTTAAAAACAGAAAAGGCCTCTCACACTCTTCACTGCCATCTTTCACAAGTGAGGAAAGGAAGCTTATTAAAGGTGCAGCTGACTTCTATGCGCTGAATCACTTTACCACACGATTCGTGATTCATGAGCCCCAGAACGGGAGCCAGTATGAGTTTGACCGTGACATCCAGTTCCTGCAGGACATCACCTGCCTGAGCTCCCCTTCCCGGCTGGCAGTAGTGCCCTGGGGAGTGCGCAAGGTTCTGAAGTGGATTAAAAGAACCTACGGTGACATAGATATCTACATCACAGCAAACGGAATAGATGATCAGTCCTTGGACAACGATGAGCTTCGGAACTATTACTTAGAAAAATACGTACAAGAGGTTTTAAAAGGTGAGTCTGACAGATTCCTCAGAGCTGTTTTCATGGTACAGACCCAGGACCCAAGCTTTGCCTGATGCCGAGGCAGATGTGGGAAGGGGCCTGCGTCAGAGTAGGCAGTTACTCTGCAGTTTGTAGGAGATAATATTTCATGAGAAATGCAGCAATGCTGTGTTGTTAGGCTGAGACTCAGGCAGTTATGGAAAGGTCCCTGAAAGGCATTGGTACCTGAACCATGCAGCCAAGGATGTGCAATACTCCCCTACACTATTTCCCACTGACAGACACCAAAGACTTCCCTGGCCAGGCCACAGGATGTCCAAAAGCTCCTCTGGGGCACCTGTCCCCTAACACAGGCTGCACATCCTGGCTCTCCGGGAGCTAAATATGTGAAAAATGAGGCAGGTCTTACTCACAGCTAGCCAGGGCTTCAGATTACTTCTGGACACTAACAATAAGCAGAGCATTTCTCCTCCAGTGCTTAGCACTTTCCCAATTACTACAGAATTGATGAACATTTGCTGGTTTATTTTTCATGCCGATTTCACATTACAAACAAGGGGACAAGAAGTTATTCTGCTGCTACCCAAAGGAAAAGGTCATTTAAAGGGCGACCATCACATTGCTCCAAATTCAATTTTCAGATAGTGTGATACTTCAGACTATTCATGGAAACATCTCCCTAGTTTACAATGCTTTTGCTGAATCTGGCTCACATCCTCAACTATGCTTTGTGCTTACATACGAATGAGAGATGTTTACTCACCAAGGACTATTATTTATGATTTCATTCAAGTATTTTTCACCGAGTGCTTGCATGCAGCAGGGTAACAGTCACATATCACAAAGGGTTGAGCAGCTGGGTCTGGAATAAGGCAGGAATTTCATCAACACCACTCTCAAGACCCAGCTGGCCATCTGCACTCCATAGGTCCTGCAGGTGAGTTCGCAAGAGCAGGGCCTTGCTTGTACCAGAGAGGAAAACTCCCAACTCTAAACCTGCTCAGATGTGCAGACTCAAAGGAAAACAGGTTGAGAGACCTTCCATCTTCTCAACTCTGCCTGTGGGAGCTGGCATCCTGTTACCTTGTAAAAGCAGCACTCTTACCTCCAGCTGACATTAGAAATGAAAAGCTGGGAACATCAGCACTTGCACAAAAACAAGATATTACAACATGTGGAGGAATGATGGCAGTGAAGTTCATCTCACCCTCATCTACATCCTTTTCTCAATGAAGTTATCATCTGAATTTTAAGATCGCTTCCTTTTCACATCCTGGCCCATATGCAAGGAAATAAGAAGAGCAGCAGCACTCAGTCTTGTTGGTCTCCTCAGTTACAGCTCTGAACTGCAGGCCTGGTCCCACTGCCTAACACAATGCAGGAGGTGGGAGGGAGGCTGGCTGGCACTTACTGAAACATTCCCAAGTGCCATTTATGCATGCAGACATTCAGAGATATGGGCTACATGCCTGTGCAAATCCTCTTTTCAAAGGTAGGTCCACAAAATTCCCAGGTTCACACTTTTTTGGAACAATGATGCATTGTTTCTAATTAATACAGTGGAAGCTGAGTATTATTAGAAGCAATAACTGCAAGTGAATATTTTATGATGTAGTTATAGTCTTTAAATGAAACTATTTGAAAACTTAACTCACTACCAGAAAGTCTGCAAGTCACACATAATTCTTTCAACAATATTAACTCTCTATTTTTTTCCTCCTAGCATACTATGTTGACAAAGTCAAGATTAGAGGCTACTACGCATTTAAACTAACTGAAGAAAAATCTAAGCCCAGATTTGGATTCTTCACTTCTGACTCAAAAGGAAAGCCTTCAATAAAATTTTACAATAACCTGATAAGCAATAATGGCTTTCCTGCTGACTACTCTGTCTGTGATCCATCCAACAATGACAAGCAGTGTAGCTTCTGTTTGTTTGTTTCTCAGAAGAAGCCATTAATATTCTTCACCTGCTGTCTTTTCTCCACTCTAATCTTGCTTTTAACTATTATTGTTTTTCACAAAAGAAAAAGAAGAAAACGTTTCAAGGCAAAGAGAATCCAGCGCATCTGTGTGTCACTTTAATAAGGGGGCACGAGCCCACTTTCAACAGGATTCATGACTGTGCATTCTACAGAGGACCGTGTAGAACAGGCAACTGCAGAAAAGCACTATGTGAGTCACTCCAGTTATGCACACCAAACACCTCAGTTGAAAACAGAAGGTAACTGTATGCACAGGAAAACAAGCTACGATACCTGCTTCTGGTGAAATCACTTTTCTCCACTTTCTGTATGTATAACGAAAACATTATGCCTTTCCTGTGCCTTGGAATAACCTTAGAAACTGTGTGACTTGAAAAGAGATATTAGTCCGTAAGAACTGATGTGCACTTTTATACAAACTTCTTTGGACCAAAACTTCCTGTGATATATATTCATGCTATGAATTATATTAAACATGAAGATGCAATTGGTAGTTTACAAATAAAAGTGTTAGCAAGCACCACATGGGTAAGTGCAATCACTATCTGTAACTTCGCACATTTGGAGCAACAATCTAAACACTGTCACTTCCAGCTGCCCCTAAACACTGAAAATAGCATCAAACACAAGGTAAGTGATGCAATTTCTTTATCTATTGTTATACAAGCATACAGAACCTCAATAGTAAGACCTAAGACATGCTTATCTCCATCTTGCAGAAACAATCCTACCTAGAGAGAAGCATCCAAAGCAGTCACCATTTCCAGCTGCTAGAGTCAAAGTCCATACACCCACACAGAACTACCAGGGTACAAAAGTACACTGACACTGAATAATTAAGGCAGCTAAATATTGTGGATCCTTATGCACAGCCAACTACTGTTGGAACTCTGCATATATCCTCAAACTAGTACACGTGCAACCAACTGAACCCCCATCACCCAACCTTGAATCTCAGTTCATAAATGCATGACTACTCCTTCAATCTATTTCAAGTAGTGGCCAACATCACAGGAAGCCGATTTATTCAAAAGGCAAGTAGTAGTAAAACCATGATTCTTTTGAACATGAAAATACTCTGCCAGAACAGCAAATGGCAGGAGTATTAGAGATGCACATGTCCATTACCTGGACAAAAATCTTCTGGAGCCCATGCAGACACTTCCATGAGCAACCCACTCTGGGAAACTGCTTTAGAAGAGGGTTGGACTGGATGACCTCCAGAGGCCCCTCCCAACCCCTACAATTCTGTGCTCACTGTGTAAGCCAACATAGAATTCTGAAGACTGACTTAGCGGAACGGCTTGAACACAAGAAATTGTTCAAATTTCATACCTACAAAGTTCAGCTCAGTGGTATAGCACTCCTACATGAACTGACAGCAGAATCACTCAGTAACTTTAAGTACTTTCCCTTTGCATGCAGAAATGTTTCCCTTGTTATCAAGCTTTAGCCAATTATACCAGTATTTTATGCAATTCTTTTCAAAGCTGCTGATAAAAGTTACAATGTATATTTTAGCATAGCATAGAGGAGCACAAAGGTCACAAAAAGACTCCACATTTTAAAAGAGAAACCAAGAAAAAAAGTGTAATCCACAGACAACTGTGAATTCCACTGTACCTGAATTCTGATGTAGGTATTTCAGTTTTCTTAATTCAGTGTTGCTCAAGCCACGTAGGTCATGTGCTCAGGCTTACTCTAACCCTGCATCCAGGTTAAAAAGTCTTATAAGTTGTATTTAAACAATTTGATTGTTTTCAACATATTTCAGATCTGGAATTTCTCTCCAGAATCTCTACACGGTCATCTGCTTTTGTAATCACTGGTTTGAGGTTTTAAATAGTAGGAAAAAATGCTAATTTCCTGCCTTTGAAAACAATGCTTTTGCTATTTTTTAATGTTATGATTTAAAACTACCACCCTGGGGCTTTATGTGGCATGAGGATTTCAATCCATCAGACTTCTGTTGATCTGAATGTTCAGCGAGAAGTAACATTACACAAGACTACAAACATCCGGGAAACTATTTACCATGACTATGTGACAGTGTGCTTCTCCAGATGATGAAGACCTTCAGTAGATCCACATTACTATCATTTAGATCTTAAAAAAAAAAAACCAAAAAACAGACCAAGATATGAAATATATTTTATTTTATTAAACCTCTGATCTTGTTCAGTTTTCGTATCACATGTCCCAATCCAGTACGTGCTGATATGCTGTCTCATTTTTTGTTTTGTATCGTTTTTTTTTTCAGGACCCAGACAACTGTAAATAAAACGTTAAAGAGCTTTTAAAAAAGCTTCACCTTGCAATGCAAACATGACATTCAAAAGCTTACAGACATAAAACAAGTTCATTTATCTGGTAGTTTTAATACAAAACAAGAATTAATAGCTCCAAAAAATGTGCCCAACTTATTCAGAGAAGATTACTTGAAAATGAGTAAATGCTCAAAACTGTATAATAAAGAGAGAAGTTGTTCTAGTTCTTAAAGAACTCTGCACAGCACTGGCAATCACTTTTTCTGTAGCCTGTAAGCACCTGATATCTGGCTGCTGCTAATAAGATTTAGTTTATGAAATTCACTTCATCAGGATCCTCTGTCTCAAGCTCTGGTTCAGAAGGCACACGTTTATCTGAAATGCAACTCAGCCTGTCTCATCCTACACAAGTTATTTATTTGGACCACATAAGGAACCATACATACCTGACATGCATCAGATTCCTCTAGCAGTTAGAATTCTTAAACATCAAATCCTTGTGCTCAATGTCAGTAACAAATTTACATTAACAACTATTTATCACTGCTTATCTGACTTCTGTTTACAACCATTTACATAACTATGCAGAAAACCCTAACATGTGAAATGCTATCCTTTCAATTATTATTATTATTATTACTTTATTTAGAGAGAAAAAATAAAAGGAAAGTCATTGTATAACTAGGAGTTATATATAAGGAGGCCTCAGTCCAAGAATCTCTATAATAACTGGAAATTGTTCTTTAATCCCAGGTCAATTGGTTTTCAATTCTAATTATCATCCGAACTAACATTCATGCTATAGAAATAATACGTTCAGACAGATTTTTATTGCGACAGCAGCATAAAACAACGTTATTAAGAGATGTGAAGTTGCTGTCAAGAGGCTTAAATTTCAGGATATAAAAAAGGTTTATAAGACTGCATCCCTGTAGTGAACACGGTAAATCACGGTATCCCTGTTGAAATAGAAAGACTTTATCTAGCCTCCAGTTCAAGTCACCATCTCCAGACACTTGCTTCTCACACACGCTTTCTCACATCCCCACCGTTCCCAGCTCCCATATTCTGTACGCCATAGACTTCAAGATGCAAACAAAGGTGCCATGTTTGTCCTCAGCAAGAACAGAACACACCTGACAACCACAGCACATTAACATACAAGATAATGCCAATCCATGTAGGATAACACCAACCTATTTTACTCATCTGCCTGCTGTACTGTTCCTTTCTCAGATACGTAGATACCATCCAAGAATTTCCTGATATCTTTATTCTTGACTGTAGTGGCTTGCTGGATCAAGGCAGCTACGAACAAAGCAAAACCATTAGCATAGGAGATCCAAAAATAGTATCTCTAGTATTTAACAATAAAATCATCACTTGGAGGAGGGAATTATCAACTTGAAATCATGTCAGTTCTAAAGAAAAAAGTATGCATTTCATTCAGCGTATCTTGGCAATGAGGCATGACGCAGAAACATCTGAGCTGTCATTTACTTCAGCATTGGAGAAAAAGAACAGAAATTGTTTGCTAAACCAACATCTCCAGATAAACTCAAACATATCATCACATTTTCCCTTGCAACTACTTCACAAACCTGAATTGGAGACCAATTCAATATCATTCCCTTCAAGGATCAGCTCATCTTTCTGGGCTTGAGAAACAGCACAGGAAACACCTACAGGAAAAAAAAATGCACACATTCGATATCAGTGAAGACAGTAAACACATACTAAAGACACAGCTTTCAGGTCCCAATTTATGGATGAAGGCTCTTCTTCTGGGGTGAAATTGTCAGGTCTTAGTAAAAAACGATAGTTAGGTTCTTCACTTGGGAAAAAAATATTTGAAGCTCTAACTCAAACTCTCTTTCAAGTAATTTTCGCTTTAAGATGCAGAGCCCAGCACTACTGTATAGGGAGATCCCAGATACTTATACAAACTGGGGGAAGATCTCCTTGAGATCTCTCCTTGAGAGAATGCCTTGGGGGTCCTGGTGGACGAGAAGCTGGACATGAGCCAGCAGTGTGTGCCTGCAGCCCAGAAGGCCAACCGTGTTCTGGGTTGCATTAAAAAAGGGGTGGTCAGGAGGGAGAGAAAGGGGATCATCCCCCTCTACTCGGCCCTTGTGAGGCCCCATCTGCAGTACTGCGTCCAGGCCTGGGGTCCCCAGTACAGGAAGGACTTGGAGCTCTTGGAACGGGTCCAGAGGAGGTCCACTAAGATGATCAGAGGGCTGGAGCACCTCTCCTGTGAGGAAAGGTTGAGGGAACTGGGCTTGTTCAGCTTAGAGAAGGCTCCAGAGAGACCTCATTGTGGGCTTCCAGTACTTGAAGGGAGTATATAAACAGGAGGGGGAATGGCTGTGTACATGGGTGGATAGTGATAGGATAAAGGGGAATACTTTTAAACTGAGACAGAGGAGGTTTAGGTTGGATATTAGGAGGAACTTTTTCACCCAGAGGATGGTGATGTACTGGAACAGGTTGCCCAAGGAGGCTGTGGATGCCCCATCCCTGGAGGCATTCAAGGCCAGGCTGGACGTGGCTCTGGGCAGCCTGGTCTGGTGGTTGGCGACCCTGCACATAGCAGGGGGTTGAAACTGGATGGGTTGAAACCACACTGTGGTCCTTTTCAACCCAGGCTATTCTATGATTCCGTGATTTTTACT
Source organism: Perdix hodgsoniae (assembly GCA_035772895.1). Taxonomy (NCBI): domain Eukaryota; kingdom Metazoa; phylum Chordata; class Aves; order Galliformes; family Phasianidae; genus Perdix; species Perdix hodgsoniae. The sequence continues at coordinate 370,591 of JAPSGF010000002.1, read as the reverse complement.
CTAGACAACAAATGAGCTTCTATGACTTAAAATGGTCCATGATTGTCCTCTCCCAACAGTTTCAGCATGCAATCCAGAGCATGACTTGCATGTTACTGCATTACAGAATTAATCACCAACACAGCACATAAGCTGGAGAATCTGCCAGCATGACTGTCAGCTAGGTGGTGCCAGTTTCTACATTCTTATGTTCATAAAGACAAAACCATATACAGACCAAGTAAGTCACTGGAAAAAAAAAAATCCTCTCCTCTGCTATGTTAAGCACTGTGTTTACACAAGAAACAATAAAAGCCTCTCTAAGGGACAAGTACTACCACATTCAGGAATCTAACAGGTAACTTTCACTTGCACAGAAAGTATCCCAAGTGCAGTATGATCTATTTAGTTAATAGGTGGTAAACTAACACTTCACTAACATCTACCTTTGAAATAAATACTGATATAAAAAAAATCAAGTACAGTAGTCAAGCCCACCTTTAATCCTATGCAGTAAACCAAAGTAAAGACCCCTGTACCAACTCCACACTGCATCTACCAGGGAGTTCAGAGCAGTCTGATGCTTTATCTAAATGCATCCTGAAATACCATCTGTCACACAAACACACACACACACACACACACACACACACACCTTCAACAGTAGTGCAAGCATAAAAAAAAATCTGGAACATCTCAAGATAATTGTGTTTCTGAAGTGTGTTACATCTCCACAATTTTTGTAAAAATTTCAATGATTGGTTCAATTGTCTTGGTGCCTGCCGACTTCCCATCTACTCAAGATCTCCAGTGCCTTCGGAAACACTGGGATCTGAGATCCCTTTACACATGACGCAGCTATTTGAGGCAGGATCACAGTTACCTCTGGTGAGGTATCAGGTGCCTTGTATCCCAGCATGGTTTGCTTGTACTTCTTTGACCAATAACTGGCTGTTGTTGAGAGGTTTGGGACATTTCGAGGTGCTAGCTCCATCACACCTGGATGAAGTGTGCCTGCACACTCAAAAAAACTTCCCACCTTCTGCTTGATACTTTGAGCAGCAGTTTGAAAATGAAGGATTACTCGAGAACAGAGACAGTCCCAAGGCCCCATCCACGCACTGCTCCAGATTCTACAGGATCATACAAAAGATAGTCATTTGGGCTCAACTCCTTGCCAGGTACAAAACTGTCTGGATCAAGGTTCAGGCTGGATATTAGAAAATTTCTTCTCAAAAAGAATGGTGAGGCATTGTAACAGAATGCCCAGGAAGTGCTGGACTCACTGTCCCTGAAGGTGTCTAAGGAAAAGGAAAATGTACTACTTAGGGATATGATTTAGTTGTCAATATTGATGGTAGGTTGGACTAAATGATCTTAGAGACTTTTTCCAACCATATGACTCCTTCTGGAAGCTTAACAATGTCTTTCCAATGTTTGCCTTGTTAGGCTTCTTGCTAAACATAGGTACATAGAGCTGATGGGTAAGATGAAAACTGAGACATGCTCCTGGCCAATTACAAAATTAAAAATACAACTCTTCACATGTGTGTGAAATTAGGTGACTTACAAAGTTTAAAACAGAAACACCAGTCTAAAACTGAGCACCAGAAATTCACACCAACAAACTCTGTGAAGACCTAACAACAATGAAATTAAACACTGGGACCCTTTTAACTTCTATAGCAACAACTAGCTTTAAGTTTTCTCATTACTAAGGATAAATTGCAAAAATGTTATTAGCCATAGCAGTAAATGCATTGCAAAGTCACATAAATTCAGACAGACTGAAAAATGCTACTTCTAGTAATCTGCTATTTCTTGCTATCACTGGCAGTACTGAAATAGTTTGGAACCCTATTAGAAATAGCTGACAACAGTACCTCCGGATGTACTCACCTGGCCTCATGCGCACCCTGCGAATGTACTTCTCTCCCAAAAAGTTCCGGATTTCCACAAGTGAGCCGTTATCCTGGATAACTACATTGATTGGGAAGTGAGCGTACACAGACCTCATCTTATAACGGAAGCCCTAGGATAAAAGGCACCGTTAGGTACTGACACCAGGAAATCACAAGTCATCCAAAAAGAAAACAGATGCATAAAGCTCACTGGTTACATTTAAGAACCAAGTATACTGAAGATACAGTCCCTGCAAGGACAAGACACTAAGCCCAAGAAACATCCACAGCTCATTGTTCATGCCTTCCTCCCCCTGAATTTGTTTGATGCCCAAAAAGAAAAGAGAAAGCTGTTCACATGCATAATAACTAACATTCATAGAAAAGCTCATTAAAGTCTGTCCCCTCATGCCACAAAGATGCCATTTGTAAACAAAACTTACCAGTGTAACGCCCTTTATCATGTTCTGTACATGGCTGCAAATTGTGCGAACTGTTGCCAGCTCCTTTCTGTTACCCCACCACTTGTCAACACGCAGCTACACAGAAATAAATAACAACAAACCAGTAAGTTACATTCCAGTACTAAAAATAAAGTGGCTTTGTGACAAATGAAGAATGAGAAGCTATTAAAAGCACAGATATATTTTATTTCTTCAAGAGACCGTTAAAGGCCCACCCAGCTCCAGCCCCATGTGGTGACCCCCAGACACACAAGAAGTTTTCTTCTTGTCCCATCAGTAACAAACCTGCAGAGAAGCTAGGACAGGCAGCAGGTCTACAAAAGGTTCTGAAACCTAAGATTGAAAGATGCAGCATCTAATACTAAATGCTGAACTAGTTATTCTGAAGTCAGCCTACTACATGCAAGTTATGCATTTTCTCAGTTAAAGTGTTAAGATCCACTGCTTTTCCGACACAGTAAATGCCTACTACAAGTTACCAAAATTAGCCATTTTTGCCCTTTTTCTTTTGTTGAAGACCCGTTTATACCACATGAAAATATTATGCACATATTTGGAGAATCAAACCTCCCACTGTCACTTACCAATTCCAGAAACTACATGCCCAGAATTACTTTTACCCAGTTAAAACACACCAGGCAAAAGAACGGCATACAATATGTATCCCCTTCCCAACAGCAAGAACTGCAACCACACAGAAAAACAATCAACCCCTGTCCAAGACATATCAGAACTTCAAGACCGCTGTGGAGCCTGAGCAGGCCTCAAAGCCAACTCGTCCCAGGAAATATAAAGGAATCCATTTGCAGAGAAAACAAAACCAGAAACGCCTGCATGAAGCTGCTAGACTTCTCAGGCCTTTGCTTTTCAGGCCGTGCTCCCCTCCCCCCGTGGGCACGGAGCGCAGCCCCACGGCGCTCACCTTCCTGCGCTTCTTTCCCAGCAGGGACAGCTCCACGTTGATGTGGTTGAAGTCTCTCCGCAGAGTTCCCCGGGGGCCCTTCACGATGACCGTGCGGCCCTTCAGGGACACGGTGACTGCAAAGCGAGCACAGACAAACGCACGTTACAGCTGCGAGGCCGGCAGCACGACGGGCCTTTCAGGAGAGCGCTACGCACCTTGCTCAGGGATGTCCACCGTCTGGTTGCTGAGGATGGTCTTCATTCTGCAAACGACAACCACGACAAGCTGCAGGCCGGGAGGCAAAGCTCCTTCTTCTTACACCGCCCCGCTCCTCCCTCGCCGTTCCCCCACGTACCCCGCGGCCCGCAGCTACGGAGTCACGGCATCTCCCAACCCTCCGCCGCCGCCGCTACAGCCACCCGCGCCCGCACGCAGCCCCGACCCCAGGCCCCGGGGAGGAGGCGGCCTCCCCGCCCTTCCCCACAGCAGGGCCCGGCCGTGCCTAGAGCGGGGAGGGACGGGAGGGGGGACGTCGGAGAAGGCGCCGTCCCGGCGGTTCCCCCCCGCTCGGGCCGCGCTCAGAGCGCCGCGGCGGTGCGGCCAGCCCCGGTTAGCCGCTCGCAGCCCGGCGGGGCGGCGCAGAGCCGGTCCGCCGCAGATGGCGTTGGATGCGGCCCCGGGCCGCGGCTCACCTGGCAGCAAGCGGCGCCGAAAGGGCCGGCGCGTGACGTCATCGCGTTCTTGTAGCCGGTCGCGAGCCGCTGACGTCATCGCGCCGAGGCCGCCGTCCGAGAGGCGAGAGGGGGCGAGCCCCGATGCGCGCGAGCCGGCGCGGGCGGTCGAGCGCCGAGAGCGTCGATCGGAGCGGCGGTGGGCGTCGCCATGTCGCCGCTGCCCGGGGGCTGCCGCGGCGCCGCCGCTACCGCTGTTCGGCGGCTGCTGCTGCTATTGGGGCCTCACGCACGGGTGGGTGGGCGCCGCCCGTCAGCCGGGGCGTCGCGGCCGGGAGAGCGGTTGCGCGCTTCAGGGCTCCGCCGGCAGGCGGGTTAAGAAAGGCGCGGCGCGGCGCCCTGCGGGAGGGTCCCGGCTGCGGCGGGCCGAGCGTCGGCAGCGGGTCGGGACGAGCGGCTCTTCACCTCTGCTTAGCGCTGCCGAGGCCGCACCTGAGTGCCGGGTTCGGTTCTGCGTCCCCAGTATGAGAGACGCGCAGGGCCGACGCGAGATGCGAGATGACAGAGGGCCCGGAGCTCCCAGAGAGCCGGGGCTGTGCAGCCTGGAGGAGGCGTGGGAGAGAGGGGTTCATCGATGGCCAGACACGGCTGGAAGGAGGGCAGAGCCGGGCTCTTGGTGCTGGCAGGGCAAGAGGCCACAGACGCAAACCGGAGCTCGGGAGGTTCCCTCTGAACGCCAGGAGCACCTCTGTGCTGTGTGGGTGACAGCGCTGGCACGGGCCGCCCAAGGCTGTGGGCTCTCCTCCTTGGAGATCTTCAGGAGCAGCCTGGCCGTGGGCTCTTGCTCTGGTGTCCCTGCTGCAGCTGTGGCTGGGCCCGATCTCGCCGTGCCGTGCTGCTCTTAGAGAGGCTGTGTCCAAGTTGAAATAGTACGTTTGTGTGGCTGACTTGACGATACGCATCTAAATCTCAAAATCCTGTCAGTCTCAAAAGCAAAAATGAGTCCATCCAGTGATACTTGTATCAAACGCTGTTTGATTTAGTCTGACACTGAGCTATCTGGGAACAGGTCATTCTTTTTGTCCGTTTTTTGTGACTTAAAGTGAAAGAGTATAAACGTTTAACATAAATGTGGTTTGGAAGAGACTTGCACAAAGTCTGTTGCAGAGCGTATGGTAAACCACCAAAAGGACTAATGGTTCTTCAGTATGAAACATTGTAAGTAATTCATTTAAAACTTAATAAATAATTGTTGCTTTTTTTTAGGTGTCAGAGAGCCATGTGTGTAACCAATATGGAACATCAAGTTCTTTGCCTGAGGAGACAAAAAAAATTCTCCAAAATGGACCAGATCTAGAGGACTTTGTATCAGGAGATTTGGCAGACAAGGGTGCATGGGCTGAGTATAAAGGCAATTTAAAGCGTCAGAAAGGAGAAAGGTAAATGTAATCTCAAACAACTGTAGTTGCTTCCATGCAGTTTCTTGCATATTCGGTATTAACTGCAAAATGTATACCGTGTCCTTTTATTAAATTCTGTTGTACTGGCTTGCCAGATTGATTTTTCATGGAAAAACCCCACAGTGTTAACTTTGAATATGTAAACTAAGACATGACGATATTTTCTCACTTGAGTGCTTGTGCCATGCCAAGTTATAAATGCACATCAGAGGGTAGCATACTATACTTAAGGGCTGAAAAAAGTATTACTGGTATCAAAAAAAAAATTAATGCAGGATAAGTTAAAAAATACTTGAAATAAAGTATCTTCCCAGTTGTACCTTTGATCAGCTTTCTTGCTAGTTGTGTATCTTACGCTGTCGTTAATTGTTGTATTCTCCACTGTTGTACTGTGAAATCCCATCATTACAGCCTTAAACTTCCCAGTGACAATAAATTCCTATTTTTGAATACTGGGATGGTAATATGCATTGAAGAGAGAAGTCAGTTACGACTATGAGTGATATTAATGCTGGCCACTGAGCTGCATCAGTATTCAAAGAACCCTTCCTCATTGAAATATGTAATAAATTGAAATGGATCTGTATAATTAATGGAAACTTACCATGTAAATAATGTATTAATGTTTACATTTGTTTGATGTTTGTTCAGGCTACGACTTCCTCCATGGCTGAAAACAGAGATTCCCATGGGCAAAAATTACAATAAACTGAAAAATACCTTGAGAAGTTTAAATCTGCACACGGTAAATCTAGTATCAAACCAAGGTTTCCTGTGGAAATTATGATGATTTTTTGTTTGTATGTTTGTTTTTGTGGAGGACAGGTAGACGTTATGTCTTGCATGGTCTCAGATGCTGAAATTAAACCCAGTGCTGGGTTTTTTGTTTTTTTTTTTTTCATGTTTCTTTTCTGCTGTGATTTTTAATATTAGGACTTAATACTTGCATCATCAAAGAGATCAAAAGATGCCAATTGTAACTACTTGTAATGGAAATGCACACAGTTTCAGGGACATATACATATTTTGCAGGAAAAAGGAATTGCAGAAATTTCCATTTGCTTAAATATGCCCTCAATCTTAGAATCATAGAATGGCCCAGGTTGGAAGGGACCTCAAGGATCATGAAGCTCCAACCACTCTGTCGCAGGCAAGGCTGCCAACCTCCATATCTAATACTAGCCCAGGCCCCATCCAACCTGGCCTTAAACACCTCCAGGTAGGAGGCATCCACAACCTCTCTGGGCAGCCTGTTCCAGGCTCACCACTTTCTTGGTAAAGAACCTCCCCCTGAAAGGTGATAAAAAGTGGTAGGTATGCATAGAGAGCTTTTTTTTCTGTTTGGTTGGTTTTTGGTTTTTGTTTTTTGTTCTTTTTTTCTTTTTTTTGAGCAAGATATATCATGGATCTTGTGAATACAGTATCTGGTGAAATGTGTAAATTTAAAATGCTAACGACAATCTGTGCTAACTAATAGGGCAATTACTCAGCTGAGGAGTTGTTGGCTCTGGATTTATATATTAAAGGTAAAGAATGGAAATGGATGCCAGGAAACAATTATTTTCTTCCTAGCCATTCTGATGACTTCTTCCATAACAATGTGTAATTCTGTTAATCTCATTTATCACAGATGGAATTAGGATTATTTGTAGGCTAGTACTGAAATACAGTGCCTTCCTGTCTGTTTAACTTCAGGTATGTGAGGAAGCACGTTGTCCCAACATTGGGGAATGTTGGGGAGGTGGTGAATATGCTACAGCTACAGCTACTATTATGGTAAGCCATTTCTCATGTTTTTTTTAACTGTTTGAGGCACTTGTAGCATATTGTTGGATATGTGGCAACCACTGCTGAAGTGGTGTGGGTTTCTTACATGAAATGTACAGGAAATCACTGTCCTCACCGTTTTCTTTAGTGTTGGTCTGATACAGCATATGCAGCTGTTTCTTGGCTGAGCAATAGTGATGTGCAAAATCTAAATGTAGGAATGCCTTTCTCGTTTCAGCTGATGGGTGACACGTGCACTAGAGGTTGCAGATTTTGTTCAGTAAAGACAGCAAAAAATCCACCTCCACTGGATCCCGAGGAGCCTTACAACACAGCAAAAGCTATTGCTGAGTGGGGCTTGGATTATGTTGTATTGACATCGGTGGACAGAGATGGTTAGTATGCAGTGTGGGCTCAGTGCAATTGTTGAGAACTCTTCTTTGAAATGAGTCAGCAGTGCCAAAACTTTGGGAAGTGCCTACATACTCTTAGTATCTCTCTGTGCCAGGTAAAATACAATAGAAGTTTCACTTAGAGGATCATCTTTTCCAAACTAAATTATTCGTGATCAAGTCCAACCATCCAGCTAACCCTGCTGCTAAGCCATGTCCCTAAGTGCCACATCCACATGAGTGGATGGTGGTGGACTCCACCCCTTCCCTGGGCAGGCCGTTCCAATGCCTAACCACCCTTTCCACAAAGATATTTTCCTGATACTCGATTTCAGCCTCCCCCAGTGCAGCTTGATGCCAATGCCTCACATCCAACACCTTCCTCTCTCTAGCCTCCTTTCAGATAGCCGTACATAGCAATGAGGTCTTAACATTAAAAATATACAATAATTAATAAAATATTGTAAGAATCTTTTTCTTTTTTTCAACACACTATATTCTACTTGATCAGAAAAAAAATCACATTCATACACTATGCTGTTGCAGAACTTGTTTCCAGAAGCTACACCTGAAATAAATAATAGTATTGAAAGTCGCTTTTTATTTTGTGGTTGTAGTCCCTCTTTTGTACATGTTCATGAGAAAAACGATTGCAAGGACTCTTCAATATACTCTAGGTGAAAATCCAATAGCTTTAAAGTGGCTTACAAGGAAAGAGCAATAATGCTTAGTTGGATATGTTTCAGGTTTTTTGTAGGATGGCTTCTCAGATCAAAAATGTAAATAGTTAAAGTCATTTTGTTCTTAGGCTGACAGTGAACCCACAAAAACAAGTGAATATGATCCAAGTGTGCCCTAAATGATCATATTTAGTATATATTTGGCATAAGCAGTAAGATGAGTTTTATCTTTGTCTAAGAACTCCTTTATGAATTTGGATTTAATTGTGACTCTGCTTTTTTTTTTTTTTTTTTTTTGGCTCTACTAATAAGTAAATGCATGCCTTGAGCAGAAAGGTTAACTAAATAATTGAAATACTTCTAGATATGCCTGATGGTGGAGCAGAACACTTTGCAAAGACAGTCTCCCATCTGAAAGAAAGGTGCGTTAATAATGTATTACTGTTATTAAAACTTTATTGTTGTATCTTAGTTTCAACTGGGACAGAATTGTTTTCTTCAGAGGGTCTGATATTATGCTATATTTTGGTTCTAGAAGAAAAATGATAACACAGTGATGTTTATAGTTGCCTGCTTTTTTTTTTTTTTTTTTTTGCCTGCAACATCTTACAGAGCCAAAGCCATTTGCAGCAAAGGGCCCCAAGGAGCTGGGAGGGAACAGACTTAGGACAGGTAGCATAAACTGGCCACAGGGACATTCCATGCTATATGACATCACACAGAAGGAGTTTTGGAGGCGTGGGAGTTCATCTCTCTTTCGCTACTTGTAGGGCTGGCTGGGCATTGGTCAGGGGGTGGTAAGCAATTGCTTGTGCATCACTTGCTGTATTTGTCATAATTATTATCCTCCTCTTTATCTTGGTAAATAGTTTTATCTCAGCCCACAAGTTCCACTTTCTTTTAGATTCTTTCCCCCATCCCATTGGGAAGGGGGGAGTAACCAAACAACTGTGTGATGCTGAGCCACCAGCTTAAATCACACACGTGATATGGCATGTAGGTCAAAATTGCCTTTAGCTGGATTCTGTAAGGAGCCATATAAATAGAAAAGTGTGCCTTCAGCTTGTTTATGTGCCCTTTTTCCCCCATTATTCATATTTCTGGTATAGAAGTCCCAAAATATTTTGAATTGGAATGCATTTCCAATTTAGAACAGGCTTATTTAAAGCTAAGCACTGGATTATTTCTTTGACCATGTGTCAGGTCAGAAATACCTCTTCTCTGCATTTCAGAGCTATAATAGTAAAACAGTATTTAAAACTTTGTGCAGTAACCTGTGACTAACAGAAAAATATTACATATAGACAGCAAATGTGACAGACTGTAAAGAATGGGTTTTGTATTATTTGACTTTAATTCTATTTCAGCTCACATCAGTAAAATCGGGAATTAAACACATTATGTTTTGTTTGAACAATGATATTATAAAAAAGCAATGTCAGTATTTGCAGAAATTTGTTGTTTTAACCATATATCCCAGATTAACTTCGCTCTGCTTATGAGAGCATCATTGGTTTGGTTATGTTTGGGTTTTGTTCTACTGAACATTTACCAACAGTGATAAAAATCCCACAGATGCGTTCATTTCCAGTTTCTTTTTTTCAGGAACTCAAAAATAGTTGTGGAGTGCCTTACCCCTGATTTCCGAGGGGACCTTAAGGCTGTGGAGAAGGTAGCACTGTCAGGGCTGGACGTGTACGCCCACAACGTGGAGACTGTTCCAGAACTACAGAGGTAAGCAAGAACAGCGTGTGGAAATGGAAGCAGAGTAACTAAAATAGGAGAGGGGATTTTGTGAATGGAATTCTCTGTGACTGGGAGCCAGAGCCATTTATTTGCACCTGCTTTCAGCCCGTAGCTCTCGGTCCCCCGGTCCCATTCAGGGGCGGCACCACCGCTCCCTTCTCCTCCCGAGATGACCACAGGCTGCTCAACGGGCTTCCCGAGTCAGAGCTTTGTCCTAAGAAAAGAGGAGCAGGAGAACCGAAACGTTCACTCTGAACAGAGCACAGCTGAATCCCATTTTGTCAGGCTCTACTTGAGAACTAGGCGTTGTTTCACAGCACGGCAGCACTTTGAACTAACAGTGGCTTGCACACGGCTTGCCCTGCGGCAGAAGAGGCGCAGGCTGGCCAGGCGCTGTCCCACCCCCCGCTCCCGGCGCTCCGTAGCCCTTCGGTTTTCCGCAGCTGTGAGGGCGCGTCGCGTTGGCGATCTGTCAGTACTCCGCCATGGGAAAAAGGAACGCATCCCTGCCTCGCAAGAACGTTCTGTACGGCTCCGCCCGCTGCCACGCGGTGCGCTGCAGCAGACGGCAGGGAAGGCGCGCTCCGGCCGTGACATCCGCCGCCCTCAGCGTCGCGTCGCTGCGGCCTCCCCCGCCCGCCGGCTGCCGCCGGCCGCCTCAGGGCCGGGGAGGCGGGCGGGGAGCTCCGAAATGGCGCGGGGCCGCGGCTCCCAGCCTGCCTCGCGCGGCGCCGCCCTGCCCGCCGCCCGCCCGCAGAGGGCGCCCGCGCCGCGCCGCGCCCGAGCCTCGGGGCCGGTAGGCAGCCCGGAACGGCGAGCCGTGGTTTGGGCTTCGCGGGATGTAACGGAACCTAACTGTCGCGGTGTCTTTAACTCGCCTCTGTTCTCCCCTCGTGTCGAAAACGTCGAAGGAAAGTCCGCGATCCCCGAGCCAACTTCGAGCAGTCCGTCCGTGTGCTGAAGCGCGCCAAGGAGGTGCAGCCCCGCGTCATTTCCAAGACCTCCCTCATGCTGGGGCTGGGCGAGACAGATGAGCAGGTGTTTTCAACGATGAAGTGTGAGTTTTCTTACGCTTTCTTTGCTGTTTATTTCTAAGAGGAGAAAAGTTCCCTGTGGTTAGTAGCGTACACAAGGCGTTTTTCACAAGATATTTGTACATCCTACAACATTTCTCCCATATCCAGCTGAAGGATTGTCTACCTGTGTTTTATCCCGTGTGTAATAACCATATTTAGAATGCAGTGGTACAGCCTTGTTTTTCTGCAGTTGTGCCGTATCAGTTCCTGCCCAGCCTTCCCCATCCTTCCCACCCAGCATTTCATACAGAAGTGTGAAGCTCAGCCTCAGGGCTGTTTGCATGTCATGGATGTCTTTGGAGCCATCCACTTACTCTAATCTTATTCCTCTCCCTTCCTCTGTGTAGGAGCTGAAGAACATGTAAATGTGCTGCTATTGAACCCGTTTATTACAGAACCATATCAGTCTAATCAGAGGTTTGCTGTAAACAAAACATTATATTTTCTTTTTATTTGACTTGGAGGCAAGCAGTCCACATAGCCAGGAAATATATGGAGGTATCCATGCAAAATCTGATCCCTCAGACATCTCTGTTCAGAGTGCTCTGCTAGCCACAGCAAGCATCACCCTGCAGGCTAGCTGACTGCCGGGTGCCTGGATTACTCTCTGTAAGCAGACAACCTAAACTCATTTGTCGCATCTTGATTCTAGTAAATATCCATCTTGCAAGTTTTTGCAGACATTAAAGCTAGCATCTACCCTTCAATGTGTAAAGCTGTTTAAAGCTGTTGGCAACTTCCCTTGGATTTATTTCTCTTCAGAAAAGTACGCATAACTTCAGCATGAAGGCTTTGAACCAGTGGAGAAGTGCCAAGTACATGCATCCATTTTCCCTCAGATGAGGGCTTTGACCTAAAGATGCAGTGAAAAGCAGCAAAATAAAAAAGAGCATGTTGTCTCTGCAGTGAGACAAGTGACTGCAGTGCAGTGGTATTCTCTCCAGCTCTGAACTAGAGCAGGTCATGCAGCATCTTGGATCTCAGAACGAGGTGCATTGCTGCTTGTGGAGATTGCAGGCTCTGTTCAGGGAGAGCAGAATGTACCCCCTGCAGGGTGCTGCAGAGTGAGCCTGGTTCAGCCTTGCACATGGGATGTTAGCCACTTGTTGACAGTCCCTCATGATACTTTTGCCACTAACAAGGACATTTATTTTTACAGTGTTGCGTGAAGCAGGTGTGGATTGTTTGACTCTAGGACAATACATGCAACCAACAAAACGTCACCTAAAGGTAAATATGCCTTTAATTTACAGACAGAATTATGGTCTGTACCTTGCAGTAAAGTTTTTTCTTTCTAAAATGAGGCTTGATTTGGATTCTTCCCTTAACTCTGGATGTTGGGAAATATTTCCTTCCATGTCTAATTTTATTCCCATCCGTTATGGACTCCTTGCTAGAAATGGCCCCAGCTACAATCCTTCCATCTTCTGCAGATTTTCCATTGTTACTATTAGCTGGGCAGACAGCTGGAGCCGAGGCATGATTCTGCAAAACAAGAGTGTCCCTGTATGCCTCAAACAGGATGGCTCAAGTCAGCTCTTCTTCACTGACTGGTAGGCTGGCTCTTAATGGTGCCACTTCAGCTGCAGAAATTACCATTTATTCCTTCTGTAACCTGTCCAGAGCTTGAGTCTTCTGTTACTCTGTTTCAGTGAAATAACTTGCTAACAAAGAGATTTATAGGACTACTGTGCTTGACTATATTTTATTTCCTCTACGTTAAGGCCTGATCAGAATTAATTCTTTTCACTCAGGTTGAGGAGTATGTAACACCTGAAAAATTCAAATACTGGGAAAAAGTAGGAAACGATCTTGGATTCCATTACACAGCTAGCGGGCCTCTAGTGCGTTCCTCCTATAAAGCAGGTACATTACTAAGCAGTATTAAATTATTTAGGATGTGATATTTTATCCTAATCAAGCTAAAACTGTGAGGTAATAGGCAACAAAGCTCATCTTTTCTCAGAGTCATGCTTTCTCTAGAGCAAATTATCTAGTCATGCTTTCTTTTTTACTATTTGCATTTACTGTTTTTTGTAGTTGATTTATAGTATGTATTTGTGCAATTGTTGTGTGGCTTGTTACCTTAAATAAGCTGATTTTTTGCCAAACCAAGCTTGTGCTATACTTAATGCACAAGGCAGGATTCATATATAGGGTACACAGACTTCAGTTTTTCCATTACAATCTGCTGCTTAAACACTTGAGGCTTTAATGGAGCCAGTTGTTGCTTGTGATGCAATTTTGATGCTGAAGGCAGAATTTATTTGCAGTGCCCTGGAAATAATTAGACACACTTAAGGCAATGCTTTTTCTGACAAAGCAGTGTGTGTTAAGTAGCAGCTGATCTTAGTCGGACTGCCATGTAGGTGCAACATTCTGCTTTTTCCTAAGGAGAGAGCACAGAAGGATGGTTTGGGGCTCCTTGCTTCTCAGGCCGTCTGAAGCAGGATTTATAGTGGGTTTCATTACAAGTTGCTGCTACTTCATAAAATAGGAATTAATTTTTAATTAAATCAATTCACCTCAACCTGCTTGAAAACACAAAGCAGCAGAGCTTTTTCATAACACTGAACATGGAGAAAATTCAGATTTTGAGGGGATGGATGGCATTGCTTGTTATGGATTTGTCTTTTTACACATCCTGGCTGTTTGCATTGAGAATGCAGTTGTGTAGAACTGAGTTGCTATAGAATATCGGTAAGCCCTAATACAGAATACAATAGGAATGCACATTGTTTTGCTTTGTGTCCTGGAAACACCTACAAATGACTTCTGGTGCTTTTTTGCCTTTTGATTAGGTGAATTCTTCTTGAAGAACTTAGTAGAAAAAAGAAAGACGAAAGTCATCTGAAAGTGAGAGTGAGCCTATTTAAAGCAGCCAGTTCTAAGGATCCTTTTTCAGCACATAATTATACCCAGTTCCAGAAATACAGAAGACCAGATGGCGGAGGCACGAATAAACTTACTATCTTTCCAGAACATTTTACTCTTACCAAAACACTTACTGTTATTGTACCTAACTCCTGGCAATGCTACAACTATGTAGTCCTTCCAGCATTAAGTAGTAAGTCAGAAGACAGAATTGATTTTGAAAGAGCAAAGCAACTGAGATGAGATGAAAAATAATCAGAGGTTTAAGTAAACAGATTTGATACTACCATAAATGTTGCTGCAAGTAGATGCTTACAATGCCAATAACGGGTATTTTGAAAGGCAGTGAGGTCTTGCTGGGTCTTACCATGTAACACAAGCTTGCAGGGACTGTGGGAAGTAAAGGAATTACAAAAAAGCATACGTGACAAAGGACCATATTAGGATTATTTTGAACTGCACTAGAGAAGTACTGTTAATACTTGTTCAAGACATTATGTCTTTTGCCTGCATCTTAAGAAAACTAACTGTGCCATTCTGAGTGCTAATGCTTTGCAGGTCTCTCAAAGGATGTGTCTCAAAAAGGTGATGAGGTGAGGAAAACAAGATAGTTAACTTTGTATAGATATCACTTTAAAACAATGGGAAATTCGTGGTTGCTATAGCAGCAGAGAGGGAGCCGCCTTTAGCTTGGGTATGTATGTGACTGTAACAAACCCCTCTGCTTTGTACAGACACTGCTTCAGCACTGACACTCCAGATTTGTGCAAATCCTGTACTGTAGTTCTGCTCCGCTGTTGCCTGGGGATTAAAGTTCTGTACCCCACCTAAGGGTGTGGAGGTTGCATGCAGCCTGGGTACCTGCTCCAGGAGATTTGATCTGAGTGTTTACTCTTCTGCATTCAGATTTAACTGCACTGTGGCTGAAATGTAAAGTCTGTTATGTACTGTACTAAGCTCAGGTAGAAATAAAAGTGTGGCATATGGTACAGTAGCAGCTGTACATTTGTCTTTTCAGTCATGGTAGCCTCTCCCTAATCAGTCTCAGCTGTGTGTTCTAAACAGTAGATAAGAGTTTTAAAAATAAAAGCTTCAACTAGTTTTAATGGAGTTGTCGGGAAATATTTCAGGAATTTGTTGTCTAGTTATAAACTCTCCTCATTTCAGTAATCCTGGAGCTGTCTGTAGTACTTCTGTACATTTTTGTAGTCTCTAGGAAGGAGAAAGGACCCTCCCACTACTCGGATGACAGCTAATCAGTAAGTTGAATCTTGGTATTGTTACAGACAGCAAAAGTCAAACTTGTCACCAAGGTCAGTGTTGCATAATTGATACTTCACAAAATAAAGCACCAAGTATAGCAATACTAAGGCATTACAAAGACAAACTAGCTTTAAACTAAAAAGGAACATACCTAATTAAATCTGGTAGTGTAAATTAGGGAGAGATTATATGTTCTTTATGGCTCAAGCTCAATGCCTGTACTTGAAAAGGTGAAAATTTTAAAGTTATCAATAAGCCTGCAGAGTAGTCTTGAAAAAGAGCAGGCATGCTGTGGGCCACAGCCACTTCCCTTCAGCTGAAACACCACATAGTAGAGCAGCAGATGGTGGCACTACAGCAAGGAGTCTGAATACCGCCTCTGCTATACAGCAGGCCAGGTGAGGTGCAGCACTAACCTGATGATACCCACACACGTAATGACTGCCAGCTTTTATTAGAGGCCCTCCTATAAGTAATGGACTTTGATAGAGCAGGCTTAGGAAGCTATTTAGCTTTTGCCAAGTTACTGTTTTCAGTATAATTGACACCAGAAAAAATGAAGAAAAATTCTGAGCCATACAGCAATTTTAAAACTGCTAAGAAAACACTGCACAATGATCATCTATGACTTTTTTCCTATTGAGACAAATGTTTCTATAAACCAGTCTAACATTATTTCATATGGTAAGGTTGTGGTTTTTTTAACAGACTGCTGCTGGGTGGATCAGAAGATGATCTCAGGCTTTACACAACTATGTGACAGCAGGCCCCCAGTTACACAAGCTCTATAAACCATTTTCTAGTCACATGCTTTGTATTGCTTCTAGGGAAAGCAGTCATATTTTGGCTTCATAGATGTATTTTAGTTTCATTTCTGAGAGTCTTTGAGGACCTCTGACAACTTGTACAACACAGATGACAAGTTTTAAAGTTCTTTTTCTAGTTGAAAAAACTACTTTTCCAACTATCTTTCATCCCTATTCCTATTTTTTCCCCCTCTGGTAAAGGCACCAAACATTCCAAGGTTATGGCTATAGATTCAGTACTGATTTCATGACTTCTCTAATCTTGTTTCTGAAGAGATTTCACATTTAATATTTGTGAAGCACTTAATTCTGTCTGCACTTCTTATAGTACTGTATGCCTGCTTTGTCGCTTTCCTTTGCACTCAAGAAAACAGTTCTGGGAATATGATGTAAAGTCAACATGTTCTTAAGAGTGACCTTTTTTAAAGCACTGTTATACCAACAAACAACATACAAAGCATAATTAAAGATTACACAGCCAACTGGAGATTTGCTGCACCATCCACTGACTCACAGAGGCATTAAGTTAAAAAAGAAAAATCATTAATTTAAGAATAGATTTGTTTTCCACGTGATCAGTGAATAATAGGAGAATAGGGGCATCCCCTTTTTTTCACTACTTGGGAAGTTAAAGATGACATTCAACTTGCATGAGCAATTCTCAGCTTGAATTGAGGAGAGAAAAAAAGCAGGCAATGAAGACCTGTGCCAGTATCCCTAAAGCAATTATAGATAACACATTATTATTTCCTGTACTGTCTGACAGTTCATTTTGAATTTCAGACTTTGAGCATTATAGCATACTATAAATTCTATGTCACCCCCAACAAAGCTTCAAGGGATGAAGAGAGGTACAAACTTACTAGCCATCATGAGATCTAACTGCTCTTACTCTGCTCTTTGTCAAAAAAAGTGTTCACTCTGTTCAGTTGTGGTGCTCTTGGCCATCCTCATTCCAGAACAGTTTTGTCTGAATTAACAGTTTATCATACATACAAAGAAGTAAAAAGAGTACATCACGTCTGACACTTGGATTTACTGCTATACATCTTGAGTGAGACAATTTATGCAGCCCATATGCTACTCATAGGCGTGTACTGAACTGTACTGCTTCAGCTGCTGTATTCACACTTTTGCAATGAAAAATGGTGTTACAGTGGGATTGCATTTTATTAAGAAACATTAAAAAATTAGAGCACAGGAATCCATTACTCATTTACACAATTCTCATCAAGAATTACATTCTGTAAGATCCCATAGACACAAATCCAACAGCACAAAACCCCATCTCTTTCATGCTTTTTTCATGAGCACAAGCCTTCAAGAAACAGGAATACAAGTCATCTCCAACACTATTTCCTTGGCAACTGTACTCTGAAGTAGATGAGCAGTGATTTTGGCCTGTAGTAAGGTTCTTCTGCATATATGCAAGATGAGCCTTGAAACAGTGCTGTACTATCCTAATTGTTCAGGGCAAGAGTAGTACTCATTAGCATCCTCTCAATCCCAAAGGAGACATTACCAGCTTGCTCTCTCTCTGGTTCTGCTAGGGTAGCCCAGAAAGATGTCTGCCTGTATACACCAGATGATCCAGCATTCTGGAGTTTGAGTACTCACATTTGCCACACCTGTATCACAGGGCAGTCTTTGCTCCAGGTGTTGTATGAAAGCAGCACTAATGACTTAGGAAGAAGAGACACCACTATGAAAGATGATGATTTGAGTTTAAGGCTCTATAATTCCCATTCATTTTGATAAGCTTCCACTACATTCCTCACAGAAGAATCCCATGTGTGACACAGCAAAAAAACAAAACAACTTCAGGCATACTTGCCCAAAGTGATGTAGAAGCCATTGAGGTGCAGCATCTCAAAGCATCCAGCTCAAAAGTACACATAGTACAGCCAAACAATTAACACTACCTTGTATTGCCTCTGCAAATTGTTACACATCCCTCAAATCTTCAAAGATCCGTCCCTCAAGCTTACATGGTACTTATGTTTCCATAGTAAATAGTTACAGTAACAGTCCTCATTACCAAGACATTGATGTTGTGCTCTCAGTACAACTGCTGATACAGCATACTTGAAGGCACAGCTGTTGTACACATTCAGAAAGTAGTCTGTGATTGCTTACACAACTCTATTATTGAACTAAGACTTCCACGCTGTCTAGCCCAAATCCTCTCTGTGGTCATCCCTTTGTAGCACTTTCTCCATTTCACAACCCCATGCAACAAGTCAAACACAGAGTCTATAATCAAGGACTTTAATAGCACTGGCCAATTGAGAGTAATAAAAACAAGTAGAAAGAAATGAATAATAAAGGCAAAAGTGTCATGATAATAGAGGAACTATTAAGTCCTGCTAATGAAATGAGGTAGAAAGCTGAGTATGTGTGGGGCTGAATTATTTTTTCTTTTTAAAATTTTCTGAACAGCAGAGAATAATTCTTGCAGATTTATTAATATACTGCTCTTATAAAACATAAGCAGAAAGGACAGTAGAAAAAGCATTAGCTTTGAAGCTAACATTTGCTTTCTACTTGGACTGACATTAAATTAAGGTATGTCTGCTCAAATTCTGTGTTTGAACAAGCAGCAGGCATAATGCTCTTCTGCTGAAGGAAAGTTACATTGTGATAATTTATGAAAATCATGCCCCAGGAATCTGCTCAAATCAGTAATTTATGTGCTGCATATGGAATGTAGGCAAGAACCAAGGATCAAAAACAAGATCAGCCAATGGACTGGTTTATAGCTACTACTCCACTGCCAACAAGTATGTGATAGACATCTGCAGAAGCCACCTGGCACCCAACAGATGCAGTTCAGACTGCATCAGCACCCACTGATCCCAATCTGGATCAGGGCAACATAGTTGCAGTCAGCTCCGTTATAGGTCTCAGAAGTACCAAAGTTCACATAGAACTCATCTTTTGACACCATCACCAGTTAAAATAGGCATGTAAGGGGAAAGAATTACCCCAAATGACAATATAAAAAAGTGAGACCAACTGAGTTCCTGATCACTGTCTATAACTGGTCTAAAGTAAAACAGATGTTCCATTTCTTTTGCGCTCATATCACTTGAGCATTTACACTTGAAGTGCAGTATAGGAACACTTCTGGAAGCAGACGTTTGTAGCTTGAGAATAACTTTTCCTCTTAAAGGTTGATTCATTATTAAAAACAGGTTTGTACCATCCTCAGTAACCAAAATTGCTAGAAAAATAGAGATTTGAAAATATGCTGAGTTCATGTGTACCAGGTACTGTTTTCTAGTGTAAAATCAGTTTGCAGTTTATGAAAAATATCTTTCCTTTAAAAAAAAAAGCATAGGGCTGCAGTTATTATCACTAAGAAGGTGACAGAATTCCTTCAGTACCTATTAAACATTATACTCTGGGCTTTTTGACAGGTGGGTCCTGCAGGCTGAACTTTGGAATTTCACAAGAAGAAGCAAAAGGGATTCTTTTGGCTGACACCTTCTTCCCAATTGTTTCAATCTGAAGGGGAAAAAAAAAAAAAAAGAAAAGCACATTTAGCAATTGAGCACGGCAAACTAACAGACACATAGCAGAGTGACAGGGAGTTTACTAATTAAATCCAGGTCACAATTACTTTTGAGGAACACTAGAAGCTATGAAGCATGTTGTGTACATGGACAATTTGAGAGTACAAGTGCAAAGAATTGAGAAAAATCAGCCTTTCACTTGTTGCCATGTAGAGATTTATAGAGTTGCATCCTGGAAATTTAAGCATTCATGTGCACCAGCTTCCCTATCCTGATACAGCTATCAGTATAAATAATGCCATCAAATGTTATCAAATTCATCAAATTCAGAAAGTGTGTTTTCAAGCTCCCTTTGTTTAGAGATCTCTATCCAGTAAATAAGAGTAAATAAAAGCTTCCACCTTCTTTCAGGGAGTGAGTTGTTTCTGAAATAATTCCCCTGCAACACTAAAGACAGTTAGCTGTTTAAGAGAAAGTTAAGACATACAAAGAAACCAGGGCCCTACAAGATTCAGAAAGAGAGATTTCTGATAAATTCTACATTAGATTAATATAAATTGGTAGGATGAATTAGTAGGAGTGGAGCTTATAGAGGACAAGATATCAAGAAATAGAAATAAATAGTTCAGATAGCCAGTAAGTAAAAACATCTTTCCTGTGATACCTGCTAAGTGTCACTGGAAGGAACCTTGAAGCCCACCCCATGGGCTGGATCAGGCTGCCCAGGGCTCCATCCAATCTGGCCTTGAATGCCTCCAGGGATGGGGCATCCACAACTTCCAGAGGCAGCCTGTTCTAGTGCTCCACCATCCTCAGAGTAAAATATTTCTTCCTTATATCCAATCTAAGTCTCCCCTCTTTTAGTTCAAAACCATTCCCCTTGTCCTATCTCTACCATAACCTTTAAGAAGTTAGTCTCCCTCCTGTTTATAAGCTCCCTCCAAGTTCTGGAAGGCTGCAATGAGGTGCTCTCAGAACCTTCTCCTCTCCAGGTGGAAGGAGCTCAGCTCCTTCAGCCTTCCTGCAGAGGAGAGATGACCCTCCTCTGGGCCTCGTTCAATAGCTCTGTCTTTCTTATGCCAAGAAAGTACTGCAGGGCAGACATAAAGCACCAAAAGATAAAGTATTCTAAGTTTAATAGTTTAACTATTTAAAATAATAAGTTGAGCAGAAAGTTAATGAATATTCTCAAGATGGACATGCAAGTTACCTCAGCACACTCTGAAAAAGAGTTGTTTAAGCAAGCATGTCATATTTGCCTATAACAACTTCACTGTTATCACCACAACAGTTGACTGGTTACAGCAATTTTTAATTAAATTACTTGTAAACAAGCTTATGTTGCTCAAGCAGGTATAAAAAGAAAAAAAGATAAAGAAGAAAATCTGTGACCATTATGCAAGTAAACAGTGTACTCAGGAATACATTACATAAAACAACTAAGACATACATCCAATCCGTCTTGCTGATTTACTTGTAGTCTTGTCCAAGGATTTGGTAACTAGTTTTAGTCAAGTTCTTTGTCTGCCAGAAGTGGTTCAAGACTTGCTCATACTACTGAATATTGATGGCATAGTCTAACATAGCTTGATTCTTTTAAAAGAACAAGAGATTTCAAAACAGCAGGTACAGAAGATACTGAATGTGCTAGTGGAAAAATTGATTTAGATTTAAAGCTTCTCATAAAGACAACAGTTTCCCCTTCCTTGTTATTCAATCACTGCAGTGAGCAAAAGCAGAAGGATTAAATAAACTCCAGAAGCAACAGCATCAAACTGGTTACCTGAAATCCAATGACTTGTAGCTCATTATGAAGATCGTCAAGAACTCTCCTACCATCAAATATAAATGCAGGCTTCAGCATCTTCTTGTGAATACGCTCATAATCCAACTCCTGTGAAAAGCAATTAAAGCAGACACAGGAAATAAGTAGCCTAACACTATCTTTTATTCTTCACTTAAAAGAAGATTGATGAAGGTGACGTTTTTACCTTAAACATGTCCCATTCAGTGCAAATTACAAGGGCATGAGCTCCATCACAGGCTTCATATGGATCTTGACTTATAGTGACCAACCGAGACACTGTAATAGAAGGAAAATAAAGTCTCGTCCTGCATGGACCCTTTGCAAGAATCTGGTGCACCCCAACAAGATTTTCCTTTGTCACCCTACTCAAAGACTCTTGGGTTGCTTATCTAACCATGTCAGTACATTTGTTGCTTTGATTTTACTTGATGAAAGCAGCTTGTATCCAGCATATGAACAGATAGAATCCAGGCACTTAAGTGTTTGAAGTTAAGCATTCAAATTTAAAGAACACAGTCAAATCAAAAGCATCTCTAGAATTGGGAGTAACTATTAACTGATCAAATGTCAATTATTGTACAAACAATGACCTTGATAATATCAGTACTTAACACTTATTTACTGTGGTGTGAACTGAGAGTTAAATAAGTCTGTGCACACTATGGGCTGCATTTGTTTGCCCAAGCAGCTGCCTAAAGGCAGCCCTCCATCACCCTCTAATTCAAGAAGATGTGAGGTAACATACACCTTCCTCATCACAGCCATTTTCCTCACTTTTGGAAACAACTTGATCCAGGTCTTCTCCCCTAACCACACACCATCACTGGCCTGTCCCTCCCATATAAGGGAAGGAAAGGAGTCCCAAAAACCCTTTATTTCTCCAGAAGACTTCTAGTCAAAGACAACTACTTTAATAACTTCCAATTTGAAGGAACAGATTAATTAGGAAACAATGATAAATGAGGAAGTAATACAGGGCAGAATACAGTGAATTCCAGAATTATTTCTTCTACTTTACACAAGCAGACAAGATAGGACTCAGGGCATAAGAGAGCTCACAGAACAACACTAGTCTCTCTTACAATTGAATGTTCTTGCTTGTCTTTCCCTAATTTACACAGAGAGAAAATTCTTTTCTATATATTCAAGTGAGCATTTGTCAGAAGAAAAGTGTACAATATACAGAATTAGCATTAGCCCATTAGAGCAAAGGGGAAAGAGAGAAGAATTAGAGTAATTTTCTGAGCTAGGTCAATTTTCTACTTTGATAAGTGTAACTAACAGCAATCATTTCCACGGTAAAAATGAATACATAATATTTAAATAGGCTGTGTATTTCGAGAGTAGAGTTTCTTCTGGTTATGGTGGGATGAGGATAATGAGCATAGAAATTTAATGTAGGCATCCTTACCTTGGTTGTCTTCTGAGACACCTGGATGTGAGAGATCCAAGATGATTTGTTCTTTTGGTACTTTAGGGTCATAGATATGGAGCTTTGCTCCTTCATCCATTAAATACTTGCTAATGTAGATGCTAGATGACTCTCTACAGAAGAGAATTAAACAGTTAAAGAACCAGCTGGTATGTTTTAAATAATACAAATCTTCAATTGTTGTGAGACTCTGTCATTAAGACAGAGCTTTATACTGATTTCACATGAAATGTCTTAGCAATAATCTATGCCAGCAGCAAAAGAAGAGTCTTGAGGGAGGCCAAGGAGAGTAATTTTTAAAGAGTTCGAATCTCTTTTGCTGAATCATGTAAGAGATAGGTACCAAGTCCCAGTACCACTACTGACCATAGGTAACAAGGCATTACTCCTAAATACATCATGCAAATTGTAGTTGGGGAGAATTGTATCAAGACTGTCCCTTATAAGAAAAGAGTTAGCCATCTTTGGGGAAACAAAGATGGAATTTTGGCTTTTAATAGCAATTTGAGTCAGCTGCAAAAGAGTTAGCATTCTTTAGCAGAAGGACTCAAGAAGCAGGCGTTACTTTTGCAAGTTAGGGACTAAATAGAACAAGTTTAAGTTCTGAATGATTCAGGTATGTTGTAGAGATCAAGAATCAACTGTCTCACCCATTTAAGAAGCACTATAATGCAAATCATTGATTCGAAAGAGATTAAGGATCCCATATCTAAGCTGTTTTTGTTAAGAGAACAGAACTTGTGGGGTTTAGCTGCACAGCTGTATCTAGTGCAGGGAATCCATGTTAATTAATTGAATTCACTTTCTCACCTTGTGTCCCCAGTATCTTTTTTGAATGCAAATCCTAAGATAGCAATCTTCTTATCAGTGACAGTATTGAACAAGCTGTCAATAATACGGGAAGCAAATCTCCGCCTCTGATAATCGTTCATGTCTATCACCTGAAGTTATAAAAAACATTATGGCTTAGAAGAGAGCTATTAACTATAAGCCGGTTGTACTAATGACCAAGCCAAACTAGCCACAAAAATTTAATAGATGCCTGAGAAATTAAGTATTTTTATTTAGTGTCAAATAATCCAAAGGTAAGTTTAGTTAACTTAAAAACCTCAAGACATACAATTTTAATCCATAACTGCAGATGCATTTACAGACACACACACCATCTAGTTGAAGGGTTAGATTATTTTTTGTTGTTGTTTTATTTAATTTAAAAGAAAAAATTAGAGAAAAATCACAGCTGTCCTATTCTAGGCGGAAACGTGGAAAGCAGTTGCAGTGTTAGTGTGACCGATGTTACATGGACATCCCTTTGCTAGACCTACACTTCCCTACATGCCTCTGGATACTGTAAGAACGCTATATCTTATAATCCACTTTAAGAGACTTCAGTTCACACACACACATTGCTAAAGCAGACTTTTAAGCGCCTTCAAGCTTTTGATGTCATATGGAAGTGTATTCATTCAGCCTAATTGTTCTAGTGCTTCCCTCCCAGCCTGCTTCATCCTTTGACCCCCAGCCTTTAACACACATGGCTCCAGATCACTAGGGGAAAAAGGCTCCTCACCTAGTCAATATTTACCACAAACTGAAAAGAACTTTTTTTCCCCTATTGATTTTGAGATTTTCAACCCAAAGCAGGAATCAACAGCAACCCGCAAAACATACAGTGTAAACAATGCAGTTGAAGGATGGATGGTGGTGAACTAGGTTTCTTCAAGTAAAAGAAGTGCAAGTAGTGAGATTTTGTAATTCAGCAAGGTGTTGTAAAGGGAGGGACATGACAGGCAGTGATGGGCAACATAGGGATAGCAGGCAACAGGGTAAGAGAGACATTTCTTTCTGTAGGTTCAAGTGCTGAAGACTTCAGTATTAGAGAACCTTGTCCTGCCTAAAGGCCAGACAGAAGAAAGTTTGGATTCTGGGACTGCTCTGATCAGCATAACCTTCAGACTTTGTCCAAGGTCTTCCATGTACATGCACAGGGCTGAACTACTGACACTGTGATGCTCATATCACCAAGGAAGGGACTCACAGAGTTGCTTATTCAAGTGCTTATGTGTATTACAGAATGACCCAAGCAGCATGGGCTGAGGTAGGTATATCTCTGCAAGTTGACATTGCTCTGAGGAAGCAGGAGGCACAAGTAAGAGGTCACATTACATGAACACAGCACTCTCTACATTATCCTAGCTATGCAAGGAGCCATTCTTGCTATCTGATTTGACCACAGTGAAGTGACTTAGAAACATTGCAAGGAAGTGCTCTTAGGAGAGCATGAAAGCATTATAAACAGCTAGTTTAAAGTGATTTAAGAATACAACCCCTTAGACTTGTGCTAAATAAAACCCAAAAAAGGGCAACAAATCCAGTCAAGGGTCTGGAGCACAAGTCTTATGAGGAATGGCTGAAGGAACCAGGACTGTTTAGTTTGGAGAAAAGGAGGCACAAGGGAGACTTCATTTTCTACAGTGATCTGAAAGGAGGTTGTAGAGAGGTGGGAGTTGGCCTCTTCTCCCTGGTAAGAGTGATAGAACAAGAGGTAACAGCCTTGAGTTGCACCAGGGGAGGCTCAGGTTGGATATTAGGAAAACTTCTTCAAGAAAGTAGTGAGGCATTGGAACAAGCTTCCCAGGGAAGTGGTTGAGTTACCGTCCATGGAAGTGTTCAAGAACCAAGCTGAGGAACATGGTTAGTGGGCATGGTGGGGATGATGTGACAGTTACATTAGATGATTTTGAGGTCTTTTCCAGCCTTAAAGATTCCATGAAAACACAGAGAAAATGGTAAGTGTTCCCACACATTTGAGCTGCTAAGATATCACATAGGTTGTCTTCTCTGAAGTATGCTTGGAACAAAAGTCTAAACTGAAGTAGTCCCTTATCTCTTTCGTGACAGATTTTTTTCCTCCATTATTCACCATGTTATTCAGATAACATGATTAATTCCTGCTCCAAGGATTGTCTATCATCTCTTCACATCTTACACAGATTAAAAGCAACGCAAACAGATCTCAGGGTCTAGACTCCTCCTTTGCTATACTAAAGCACCCGCGTTCCACCTTAAATCAGACCCCTCCTGGGCACTTGCACAAGGTTCATGCAGTATGTTAGACTCAGCTCCAATGACAGTACTGCAATCCTCTCTACCATGGACTAGACTATCCTAATGAAAGCATTTATGGAACATACCAAACCAAACATCTTCAGAGGCAGACAGCATAAAATTCAAGCCTTTCTTGTCTCAAGCAGTTGATGTAAGAGTTGCAAGAAAGTAACTAGGATGCTAACTAGTCCCTCGCTGGAGGTTAAACCATACAACTGTGATATACAAAGCTACAGGACAGAACTGATAATATAAGAAGCTGGCAGAAGTTATATATAACACAAGGTTTTCTGAAATTGTTTTTAAGTAGAAAAATAAGAGTGACATCCAACCAGGCAACAGATAACTAAAAAGCAGCATGGGGGACTTTTTTGGGAATAGACTCCTGCAAAGCCAAAGGAGCCAGGTTATGCTTGTGCTTCACATTTTCTATTACTGCTTCTAGACAGCTTCACGATTAATTTGGTCCAGACAAGTTAATTAATTCCAAACAAAAGCTAAGATCCCACAAGTACCAAGTTACTTTTTTTTAGGGTTCTCAGCCCAACCCCCAACAATACAAGTTTTTTTTTTTTTTTAAAGTATCCCTGCCTAACACCAAGGCATGGAAGAAGCCTTGTGTGAACAATGCTCTAAGGCTGAACACTGAAGAAATATCACTCTGTCAAAAAATAAATACAGAAGTTTAAAACTTGTACCTGTTGCCAGTAGCGGGCTACTTCAGGTAAGTTCAGTGCCTCACAAAGGTACACTAAATTCAAGACATCTTTCTGAAAACAGCTGCCTCCAAACCCTGAAAAAGAGGATTGTTACTTTAGAAGTGGCATGTATTAGCAAGGTACTACTCCATTCTTTGTAACCAAGTAGCTTCTGGCAACCACTGGCAGCACTATAGTTTTTCTCCATCATATCACTGCTTTCAAGTGGAAAACCTGATAAATCTCCCAGAATCAAACTCCTCAACCTGCTTTTTGTCATTTATAAAATCCTGAAGTTTGCTTCAGATCCCATTTAAGTGAAAACAAGATTTAAGCCAGGCTCAGAGAAACTGAGAGCCTCTAGACAACAGAATTATTTACTTTCCAGTAGTACCACCTAGAGAGGTATGAATATTTCTCAGAATAAGCATGTAAAGGGAAGGTTATCTCCTCCCCTTCCTCCAAATGGCTATCCACAGGCAAGAACCAAAGATCACAAATAACTAATGGAGGTTTGAAACAATTAATAGAAGGATCCTTGACCCCTAGAACTCAGTCCAGAAGCAACACAACATAGGCTGAATTATAATAACCTAATGGGAATTCCGGTAATGCATTTCATATTTACTTTCACTCCTGCATGTACTTATAAAAGAAAAGATGTCCAATAGCTTTATTTTCAAGCCACACTTTCTAGCATGAAGGCTGTATGATTTAAATCTCATCCCATAAGTCTTGAGGTTTCTTGTAACAGTCACTACTACCACATCTTATTACAGAAGTTAGAAGTGGCCATCATGTGTTCTAGAGCCATCCCCCTTCCTCAGGCCACTAAAAGCTATTCCTAAAGAAAACTGGGAAGACATTTTGCAGAGTGCCATCATCTGTGACACCTAGGAGAAAAAGAAAGAAAGAAAAGAAAACAGATTGCTTCACTCACCAACACTGGCTTTCAGAAACTTATTTCCAATTCTTTGGTCTGTTCCAATAGCTCTTGCTACTTCTTCAACATCTGCTCCCGTAGCTTCACACAGAGCACTGATTGAGTTAATGCTGCTGATTCTTTGGGCAAGGAAAGCATTAGCTGCCTGAGAATTTAAAAACAAAGCATGGTAGAGAGTAGATAGAGCTTAGTTCTTCTGGAAACCAGGATGCCCACAGATCAACAAGGAGCTAGATACTAGAGTAATTCCTCTTTCAATACTACGTAGCTCTACTGAGACACTAAGTAGTAGTAAGGAGTGTAATAGTTCTCATTACCTGGCATTTATGTAAGCATAACAACATAGTACTAAAGTTGCAGAGTTGGAAACAATTTACAAAGGTAGCTGCTCTACTGGCAGTTAACTCATATTAATAACAGGAATGAAAATAAGGCAAGGAGCTGATATTATCTGTTAGCTCAACTGAGATCTCTGGAAAAGATGAATATCTTTTGACATATACTGGGTCCTCCAAATCCCAGATGTCTTTCCTATCTGCACCACCCACTTTTCATAAGAGCTTTGTCTCACATGCATCCTTCACTGATTGCAGTAACACTAAGCAATGAGTAACACTAACCAGTTTAGACAGTTCTGACGACCAGGTATTGGTTGTGAGGATTTTTTCTTTAGGCACCCAGTGCTCATAAACAGCACAAAGAGCACG
Source organism: Perdix hodgsoniae (assembly GCA_035772895.1). Classification (NCBI taxonomy): domain Eukaryota; kingdom Metazoa; phylum Chordata; class Aves; order Galliformes; family Phasianidae; genus Perdix; species Perdix hodgsoniae. The sequence goes on along the minus strand of JAPSGF010000002.1, from coordinate 342,398 downwards.
GACAGCTTTCTGTCCTTCTGGAGAATCATCACCACCAATGAGTACCCTATCTGGGTTTTTCAAGTCCTTGATTGCTGTTCCTTCTGCAAGGAACTCTGGGTTAGACAGCACCTGTAGGCACAGAAATAAAGTGTGAAATAAAGAACAACAGACCAAAAAAAAGCCAAACAATTTGGAAATGGCAGCCTGCTCAGAAATCCACATCTGATATTATGCTTACCTGCAAATCCAAGTTAGGCTTAGTATTAGCATCAAATATTCGACGAATGCTCTCTGCAGCACGTACTGGAACTGTGCTTTTCTCAGTGACAATTTTATAGCCATTTGAGTTTTGTACAATTCGTCTAGCACAAGCTTCAATGTATTTCAGATCAGCTGCTCTCCCTTTTCCCATCCCGTAAGTCTTGGTGGGAGTGTTAACCTAGTTACAAAAACCAGGGAAGAAATGTTTTAGGTCTCTTATCAATTTCACCTGTTCAGTAGGTCTTATGTTATGACAGACGCTTTGCTTCCCTGATCCCAGTTTGATCCTACCTCACAATTGCTCTAGTTGCCATATCAGATGAACAGCTATTAGCTTTCTCAGTTACCCATTTTGTTCTCACTGGTCTCTATTCAAACAGAATTCAAACAAGAGCAATTCACAGCAGCTCTGCAGGCTTCTGCAAAACTTAGGCCTTGTGTTCCAAACACAGCAATAATTTCTTTATGCTTACAGACAGTCATCTTTTGTTTCCTGTCCCATGCTGTAAGTATAAAGATTACATGTAGAATCTTGCAGCTAGCAAGGCATTTACGCTTTCAACCTAAGTGTAAAGCTGCTGGAAATCATTACAGTGAAGTACACAGAAAGCATGCAGGAAAGCGCATTTAGATTAAGACAGAGGATCCTTTTCATTGCAGACTCGAAGAAATACCAACAATGTTTAAAACACAACAGCATTTCTTCAGTCAGTGACAGGAAGCCAGGTGGCAACACATGGGTTGTATCAGTGGCAGTCATCCAGCCAAGCAGCATTCACTCTACCCCTCAATGGAGGAAAAATACTGTCAGAAAGAGAGCTCTGTACTGAGGTGCCCTAACAAAGAGAAGACCCAAAAAAAGGAGGATTTCAGTAATAAAACCCAACTGTGGTCTACCAAAATTAACAGAAGTCAGTTCTTTTAGGCTCCACATTATAAGCAGCGTGACTTTTCCTGATAAGGTTATGTTTGACTGAACCTGCTTCCTAATGGTGTCAATAGCTTAGACATTGTGAATTTATTGTGATAAATTTAATGAAGGATATTAAGGGAAAATCCTGCCAGCTCCTATTTCATTAATTCACAGGATTTTCAAATCTTCTAGAAATAAGCCACCTTTACAACCAGTGATCAGACTGGTTACATCCCAATCTAGGAACCATATAAATATTAAAATCCAATGGACCTCACTGCATTACGGAGAGAGAACTGCACTACATTCTACTCTAAGGCCCCCTGCACCTCACCAAGACAAATATTGGCATTATCATTTTGACTTAAGGCCTGTTGATCTGCCAAGTACTCTCCTGGCTAGAGGAAACAAATTGCAAGATAACACCAATATAAGAAGTTTACTACTTTTCCCACAGTACATAAAAGAAACAAGAAGTCAGTGGCATGGTGACACAGCACAGCTGAATGAATCCTTATGAAAAAACAGAGCACTCTTCCTAATTCTGTTAACACAGCAAGAAGAATAAACACAAACTCACAGAAATAAATACAAGATCAGCCTCTCTGATGGCATCATCAATGCTGGTGGAAAAGAAGAGATTTCTTCCTCGACAGGACTCCACCACTTCTTTTAACCCTGGCTGAAAAAGAAGAAAAAAAAGAAAAAAACACAAAGAAAACAGTTCAGCTGAATGCCATACATTAGTTACTCAGGGCACACTAAAACTGCTACATACAAATGGATCAGATACAGAGATGCTTTTACTCCATGTTGCATGTTTTCAGTCTGTCAAATGTGAAGCAGTGCCTCTGCAGCTTTATACAGTGGAGAATTAAAAAAAAAAAAACACAACCTTGTTTCTTAGTCAAAACACTCAAACCATAGTCTCAAAGATTTCATCCACACTGAGCTGCTATTCACATAACAGATTCTAGGCATCAGTTATTTACATGCTTAATGCTATTACCATGAGCAGTAAATAGCATCACTCTACAAGTGGTTCTTTAAGTAAGTCCAAGAATGAATCTTAAAATATTTCCAAGGCTGCAGAGGCACAAAGAGGTGTTCATAGCTCTCCTTGTCCCTCAGCTACACAATCCATGATCTCCTAAACTCATGAGCTCAAATCTAATGAACTGACTCAGCATTCAAAATAAATATTCTCCCATCAAATTATCAAGCCCGTACCCTGTGGAAGAAAGGTTAAAAGACAGGGGATAAAGACAACACCTTTTGTCAACTGCTCATGTTTAGACAAGGTTAAGTTTATATCAGAACCACACCTGCACTGTGAAAGCACCACAGGCATGACTTGATGAGATTCTTTCCATGGTTTACAGCACTGGAACACTTCCCCTTCTCTGAACACATTCATTTACAGGTTCATGAACAACCCTCTGTAGTAGAATGGACTATGGAATGTTTTAATTGATCTGTGACAAACACGTCCTAATGAAGCCTTTATGTTTCGTTTGAAAAAAAAAAAATCAAATCACATATTGTAAACTGGTAATCAGTCTCCAGCTTGTAAGATGCCCATCATGACAGGGGTGAGTAATCATAAGGAAGGCAGAAGTTCACCATACAGTGAGAGAGGGAGGAAAAAAAAAAAAAGCAGCAGAAGCTTTCTTGTGCAAGACACTTTTGCTGTCTCACTTTATACCAAATATCTAACTGAAGAGGAAAGCAAAGGTCAACATAGGCAGACCAACCCATCAGACAATCCCAACTGTAACCCCTCTAGGACATAAATAAAAACGTAGCTCACTAGAAAGTGAAAGTTTCCTTGTGCTTTCTGATACTGCAAAGAAAAAGTTGAAACAAGAACAAATTGAGTAACAAACACAAACCCCTGTGTGTGTAATGACTCAAATTTACAACAGCCTGAACTAATTCTTGGCAGTTTTTGTACATTCTTCATAAGTAAGAGACACCATTCCAGGAAACAGATGTGTTGAGTTTTTTTTTCCGTGTATGCGCTTAAAAAAAAAAAAATCAGGTTTAGTTAAAGTTACTCAGTCTAAGTGTTAATAGAAAACAAAGTACCTACTTTCATGAACTTCATTCAAATCCTGCTTGCTAATCTGAGCAGTACACACATTTTCCTTTGAATACATACGACAAAGGAAGTCTACTTATCTCTGTTCAGAATCATGCTACAGGCTTGTGGCTTTTCCCTCCTTTAAATCAAGTCTTAGAGCACAGGCAGGAATCAGAAGACTCCATTACGATTAAATGAGGTCCCAGGAGAAGGTCAGCATCATTTAGCACAACTAGAAGAATAGTTTCATTTCTCATTACTAGGCTCTTGATATAGAACCTAGGTACTTTCCTGCACCAGACATATTCAATCGTTGTTTCAAGAAACAACGATTTCAAGAAACCAGCAGCGACACACGGCTGTTCCAGAATGCCATCTTTAAAGGACATCACTGTGCCACACTTCTCAAGCTTGGGAAGAGGGCCACGTGAAAGTGCCGTGCGGAGGGAGGGAAGCAGAAGCAGCACAACTGAGACAATAGGCCACAAGTTTACCTCGTAGATGGGGAGCGTGTCTGAATTCCAGGCATTGATTCTAGCCTCGTTGACATCTACAACGGTGACTTGGATTTTAGGACACATCTGTGCAATAACGCTGCAGGTTGGCCCGCCGACATAGCCAGCACCGATGCAGCAGATCTTCTTAATCTCAAACATGATGGCTCTAGGAAGGGGGCGGGGGGGAAAGAACCAGGAGTTACAAATGAAAGTCAGCGGCCGGCCACCCGCGTTAAAGGATCTCAGATCGTCAGCGCTCCTCTGCCGGGCTGCCACAAAGAAGCGCTTTGAGGAGAGCGGCTGTAAGAGGCGAGCCGCAATTTACGAGGCGGCTCTCAGACCCGCCCGCGCCAGCCTCGTTCCGCGGGATCCGGGCACCGACGAAGCGTTTCTGCGGTCCGCTCGAAAGCCGGCAGCTTAAGCAGCGCCTCCCAGCCGCGGAGCCGCCCGGGCCGCGGGGCGCCGAGGGGCGGCGGGCAGCCGTGCGCCAGGCCTCGCCCGCCCGGAGGGGTGGGCGGGAGGCCGGGCCCGGCCCCGCAGCCCCTCGGCCGGGAACGGAGCCGCCGCCTCCGCAGCCGCACCGCCCGAGGGGAAGAGGCGCCGCCGGCCCCGAGGACTCACCGCCTGCGGCCGCGGGTCCGAGCGGAGCGCCGAGGCGGAGATGCTCGAGGAGCTCAGGGCGACGCGCCGCTAGGCGCCGGGCGGCTATTT
>JAPSGF010000002.1:283528-337551 GCA_035772895.1 Perdix hodgsoniae | reverse complement strand
AGGAGGCGAGTGGCGCCGCTGCCCGAAGCAGCCTGGCGGGATTCGCGCCTCGCCAGCTGGGGCGGCTGAGGCGGTCAGCCTTCCTGCCTCGGGCGGCTCTGACGAGGGAGCGGAGTTCCGGTGGCAGAAGATGCCCCGTGAATCGCTTTTGGTCTTCCAGCTGCGTTGGCTGGAAAAGTCGTCCTTCCTTTTCTGTCACGTAGCACAGAGCGCTGTCAGCAAGGATAGGCTGTTACAAAGTGGATGGGTAATAATAGAAACACGATGCGTGAAGTCCACATGGCAAACAGAGCCGTGATAAGGCGGTGCAGTGAACTCCGCTTACCTGCCCTCGCACCGGGGGCACTGCCCAGCTATCTGATGGCCCTTTGTGTTAAAGTCCTTCGGTGTTGCTCATAAAGTGCTGCCTTGTTCTCACGTGGCGTTTTCACCCATAGCTATTAAAGTACGTTACAAAGAGATCAGAACTGTTGCTTGTCTTTTATACTTCCTTTGGTACCATTTCTCTCCTCCCCTGGAAGGCCCTGTACCCACGCCTTGGCAATGGTGCCACGGAACATGTGCATTTCAGCTGAAAGAACCAACTCAGGTGTCAGCCCCAGCACAGCGCACTGCTGAGTCAGTGCGGTTAGCCAGGGCTCCCTGCAAAGGTGTCAGGTTCACTGCATTTATCCTGAAGTGGAAACAAGTAATGCCTTGTCTCACTGCTGATTTGCACAGGTGTCTCAATTTCGATCACATCCTTTTTTTTTTTTTTTTTTTTTTTTTTTTTCCGGGAACACAGAGCCCATGCAGTGCCTATGGTGAGTTCCCACTTCTGAGTCAATCCTACAGCCTTATGTACTTCATTATCTTCATAAACTCAGTCTGTCTCCTTAGGTCTCAAAAAGACCACAAACGCACACATTTGTATTAGACCAGGCTTCATCTGGTCCACACATTCAGCGTGTTGTTCATGGAGCAGGTAACAGAGCAAGGACCTACTTGATAGCCCACACTGCCCTGCTCCCTGTTGGAGACTTCAACCTTGAATTCCTTTTGCCAGAACAATTCTAGATCATTCCCAGAAAGGTGCTGCTTTTGGTGCTTCCCCAGAACATCTACTGTGGTTTTTGTTAGGGTGCTGGTGGGAGGGAAAAAACATGGGGCTTGAAGTCACTGGAATGAGGAGGGCACAGACCATGTCTCGTTACTGAATGATCTAACTCCTAAATGACTCTGTGTGTTTAATTTTTTGTTTACAAGTACATAGAGTGTTTTACAACACAGCACAGAGGCAATAAGGCTTCTGTTAGGCTTTGGGGTGCACCTTCGAACTTTCTGCCAGAGCTCACTGCTAGGCAAGCACAGCTCCAGGCAACAGGAGAACAGATGAGGCTTCTGCTGGCCACATTTTAAAATGTGTGTGAATTCTGCTCCATTTTTTGAAGGCCTGGTGTGAGTTGTGAGTTCTTTTGCATCACAGGAATATGAGAAATGAGGGTGTGTTTTAATTTAATAGCAATAAGCATTGCCTGATGACTAGATCCCATAGGCTCCCTCCTCCAGCACACTGGCCAGCCCAGACCTCTGACAGCCTTTTCTTCCTGCCGTGTGGGGAGTGCTGTACACAGCTTGTGGCTGTATTCCCTTCTGGGACACAATGCTTAAAACTCAGGTGAGAGAAAATGAAGGTCTGCAATGGCCTCTTCTTGTGGAGAAATTCAATAATCATTCCTTTCGATTAGCAAAACATAATGTATAAAACCTGAAGCTAGACAAATTCCAGTTCAGGACAGTTCTAATAGTGAAGATAAATAAGCATTGAAAAAAAAAAAAAAAAAAAAAAGTTCAGGGATTGTCCACTTCCGGAATGTTTTTCTAAAAGATATTTACTAGTGCAAAAAAGAAATAAGAAATCCTGTGCCATATAGGGTGTCAAAACACATGTTCAGAGTAGCCACATTTGGCTTTCTAATTTATGAGTTTAATATGTATATGATGCAGGATTTAAACTAAAATGTTCCCTTAGCTGGTTGCTGAAAGGTATTTTGGCAAGGCTTCCATTCAGCTAAACAACAGTGTCAGTGAGGGACTGCCACCACCCTAAGTAAGTAAGTTTCCTGCAAACTGAATCATAAGATTTGTCTTGTTTTCTTTTTTTTCCCTTTGAATCAAAATTGAGAAAGCTTCTGATAGGACTAATGAATCACTCTTCCTTCATACATTTTAAAGACCATCATTTGCATAGTAATTTCACTGATCTATACTTACAAGAGCATTGCTCACACATCCATGCTGCCAGGAGATCCTCTGTTCAGGTCCTGGTGCTGCCGAGCCTGCACTGTACTTTGCAGAGGCACCAGGATAGTGAGGCGACTACCATGATTCATACACACCTGCTTGAGGAGAAGAGGTATTTTTACAGGTAGTTGTGAGTTTTAGGATACAGCTACACATTAGACAGTGTTAATAAACCAGTCAATAACCCAGTGTCGGGAGGTGAACCCCGAAAGGTACATAAAATGGAAAGGTACTCAGGTTTTAACAATGCATCTCTCTAGGTCCCCGGAGGTACATCTTCTGTGTATGTTGAGATCCGCCCCCATCTCTCCAGGCCTAATTTGGTTACCTGTCTCATGCCCACTCACCTTTCCTGTAAACGAGCAGTCCCTATGCTACATGCTCTCAGAGACCTGATCTTCAACGTGCACTTGAAATACAACCCCAGCAGAACCGAGCTGGATGCGAGCCGAAGCTTTCAGAGTGCTTCATTCAAAAAACTTGGCCAATGCAAGTGTTGATGTTGTTTTAATGTAACAGCTCAACGGCCAGAGCACGTACCAGCGTGAGCGGCGGCTGTGTGCTGCGTCTGTGTGAGGAACGGCGCAGCGGGCTGGAGGCCACGTCCCTGCCTCCCTGGCAGCTGCGGACCTGAGGCGATCCGAATGTCAGTGCTGAGCTGAGGGACCAGCCTTCACCTCTGTGTACAAAGTGTTAATGACACCAGAAAGATTGCAATTTATGAAGAACTTGGGGGGGGCAGGTTGCAGAGGGAAAAGAAGAGAAAATGAGTGTGTGGCCGTGTAGCCTCCAGGTCAGCACCTTGGTAGCAGGGGTGAGATAAAGGATAAGCGAAGAGCCCAGGGCGTGAAGGAAGTTTTGAGTCAATCTAGTGAGTGCGTAAAGTCAGGTTAAGATTTAAGCTGATCATTAACCAAAGGCAGCTAGCTGTGTTTGTGCAAGCAGCTTGGTACGCTGACATCTGACACGGGTTCAACAAACACCATTGTCTGCCTGGCCCTGTCAATCAGAGCCCAGCCCAGGGGCTGTCCCATGTGTACAGCCCATCCACAGACCTACTGGACCTGTGCCTGAATCCGTGCTTTGTGTTGTGCAATGCTGAGAGGAAGGAAGGAGACGCAGCTGAACAGATTACACAGGGACATGTAGGATTGGGCCTGCGCGCTCCTCTGGAAAAGGCTCATGCAGCTGCATCACAAAAACCATATGGCAGTTTTGTATGCTGTAAAGAGGACACATGGCTGAGTGCCTTTCCTCCCACATGTAGTCAGAGCCAGCTGCAACATGACCAGGCACGGTGGCACAGCTTCAAGTCATTGCAAGGCAGAGGACCTGGTTCTGCTCAGCTTGCTCGTATGCGTGCACTCTGCTCACCTCTACCTTTGCAGCTCGCCAGAACCTTGACTTTGCTGTTGGGCTTGACTCTTTACAGGCAAAAACAGTTTATGGTTAATCTCATGCAATGCTTTTGTTAGTGACAACCAGCACCCTCAAACTGCAATTATAATAATTTGTTCTAAAATGCAGCCAGTTTTTGGTCAGGGTCCATGAACCTTTTCATACATCTGGACAACAATTTCAGCTGGACTCAAAGACAATATAGCAATATAAATAAAACCCCAAAGTCATTCAGGCTTAAAATAACCTATAAAAATGAAAGGAAGATTAATCTGAAAACTGAGAAGTCTTTTCAAACTCTATGCTTTTATTTCTTACACAACAAAGCTTTGCTTTCCAGTGTACGACATTCCTCTAATTAGATTCTTTAAATCTCTCCATATACACAGAAATTGTTCAGACTTCTTCCCAGGCATGATTATAGCTGAAGGTCTTATACACTGTTTAGTAAATATTCTTTTTTTTTTTTTTTTTTTTCCCCCTCTACTCTGCACTGGTGAGGCCTCACCTAGAGTACTGTGTCCAGATATGGAATCCTCAGAACAGGAGAGATGTGAACCCATTAGAGCACATCCAGAGGAGAGCCACAGAAATGATCCAAGGGATGAGCAGCTCTCCTAGGAGAACAGGCTGAAAGAACTGGGGCTGTTCAACCCGGAGAAGAGAAGGCTCATGGGAGACCTGAGAGTGGCCTTTCAGTACCTAAAGGGGTGGCTATAAGGAAGAAGGGTACAGATCGTTTAGCAGGGTCTGTTGTGATAAGAAAAGAGGAAATGGTTTCAGACTAAAAGATGGGAGATTTCGATTGAATTTAAGATACAAGTTTTTCACAGTAAGGGTGGTGAGGTACTGGAAGAACTTGCCCAGAGAGGTGGTGGATGCCCCATCCCTGGAGACATCGAAGGCCAGCTGGACAGAGCTCTGAACACCCTGATGGAGCTGTAGGTATCCATGTTCATTGCAGAACTAGATGACCTGTAAAAGTCCCTTTCAATTTAAAAGATTCTATGATTCTATGATGTTCTTCTGAAAGCCACACACAGACCAGACATCAAAGCTCTTCCTGCAGAAGCAGGGCTGTCATTCTTCATTCTGACTTGCTTGAGATACATACAGAAGGCAGAGGTCTTTTTGAAAAGTTACAGCTTACATTTTTAAAGTTATACCATCCTACATGCCATCCTATTTTATGAGATATTTATTTTTAGATTATTTCAAATTTAGAAATTAATAGGTTGGTGTAGTCCTACATCTTATACAAAGTTTAACAGACCAAGACAAAAGGTTACTAATGATTGCTATTTATTTTGTTAAGTCAATAAAAAGTGCATAGTACAAGCCCTTTATCCCAATCCAAGTACTCAGTAAAAGATTACTAGGAAACCGCAAATGGCACAGATGATTTTTTGTTTGGCATAATTCAGACATTTTAAACCACCAATTTACATTAGATACATCACATCATCACTCTTCCTTTTTCAATAGTGAACATTACGAGGTTAAGTGATCTGCAGACAATACATGAATACATACAATTTCTCATTTTAGAGTATAATAATTGTGTTAAGCAGACTCTAAAAATACTATTGTTTTAACAAAGTTCTAAGTGAAGGTATAATTGTAAACTTTCCTCCACATTTCCCAAGTTGTTACAACTTGTGTCTCTTACTAACTGAGCTTAAAACCCTTATTGCAGAATTAATCATACCTGAAGCTTTGCATCCCACTTATCTCTTCTGCCTTTCTTTTCAAAATTTACCATAAGCACCTGGAACCAAGATAATACGGTTATGCCATTGCAAACTACATCACTAAAGGCCAGATTTCTGCCACTCCTACTAAAGCTGCTACTAGTACATTATCTCAGAGTAGTTCCACAAAATTCAGTGCAACTACCAGATGAGTAAGGCACTACTTAACATGAATAAGAGTGGCAGAACAGTCCTATCATTAGTCATTTTTTAATTAAGAGTGGTGATCTGGAGGTTACGTTTAGAGAAAATATCAGAATTTAAAGGCATACATTTTGATTTGGGATAGTGGCCTGGCTCTTTAGTAAAATATTTCACAATAAAATATTTCCAATGTTTTTCTTTTACATAGAAAATTTAAAATAGCAATTTATATGAGGAAAGCATACAGACATAAAATCACTGGGACAATTACTCAGAGGAATTTCAAGCAAAGACAACTCATTTAAAAGTAAAACACGACACTGCTCTGAACCAAAAGTTTGTTTGCCAAGACCACTAGAGTTGGGAGCACACAGTGAGGTTCATAAATACATCCATGGACATTTAAGAAAAGCAATAATGATGCTCATGAATGAGGAGCATCTGCTATAAATCTCACCAGCCTCCAGCAGGATGAGGAGTGGCTTGCTCTGGCTGAAATGAAGCCTGTTTCAGTAGTTGTTTGGTTTTTTTTTTGTTTTAATCAATTGGAAACCTGTTTTCTGCATCCAGTAGTGAAGGATTCTGGCCAAAAATTCTTGGAGAAAAGGTCAGTGTAGCTGATAATGCATACTTCTTTCTGGTTCAACAAAATGATTCTGTACTACTTTTTCTGTTCCAAACAGCATCCAAAATATAAACGTACTAGGAAGGCAAAGAGCAAGCACAGTCAGACTGTCCCAGTGGCATTTTTACACAGTGTTTGTGGCCTGGACACCTTTAGACAAAACAGGACAAACTCTCCGTTTCTCTGCTGCAACTCCATTGCTTTACACAGCACTGCATCTCTGTCACTGAGATAACTTATTTGTTTGAATTTTTAACAAGTACTCTGGTGCCTGGGAGCACACTATTCCAAAGAAATTTAAAGGGCAATTACATAAAGTTACATAGGCTGTTCTTCAGGTCTGCACTGCTTCTTTTCAAGGAGGCTCAGCTGGCCCATCGTTTGCCCTGAGGAGGAAAAACCTGTGCCTACCAACCATGGGATCTGAAGTGAGATTTTTGTGAGATCCCATTAATACAAACCTTTATGCATATGAACAGTTAGTCCTTTCAGCTCTACAACTAAAGTCCACAAGAAAAAAAAGGTTTCTAGAGTAAGGCCTTGAATCCCCATTTATCTGCTCTACTGACCGTTATGGAAAGAAGCTTTGTGTTGGTAACATAAAAATGTTCTTTATGTTATTCTCATCATTTTTTTTCATATTGATCAAGAAAAATATACAGTGTTGCTTTTCTGTACATCTTTAAAATGTTCTTAAATTAATGTACATAAAAAATTCCTTCCCATTTGCTACAATGGGAGATGTGCACCTGTACGCACACAGCCACACATACACACGCATAACCACACCACACATACACACAAGTATTAGAGGGAAAAGACATGCCATACGTAGTCACCTGCAATTTCATTATTCTAAAATTACAACCAGTAGTAAGGATGAAATGTTAGGATTTGCAGATAACTTACAGGTGAAAAAACCTGAACATCCAGAATGTTTTGTACACCAGAAATTGGTAACTTCTTGGTATGAATTCATCCTGCTCAATATATGTTACGTTAGGGATAAAAACTTAAGATACTGATTATTAAAAGACTAAAGAAGGACAGAAAATTCTACCAAGTTCTCTTCACTTAAATTTTTCTTTTCATAAATTCAGTAAGTAAACAAATCTGGTTTTGGAATATATGTTTTTGACAATATATTGAATAAGATATATAAATTTACTAAAGAACATGATTAATTTTTGGTGGTATCCTGTTTTTTTGTACAGCTCTCAATACATATGTCTAGGCTTTGACAGTGGCAATTATCACATTCACTTCTTTGCGTGCACACACACATGCACATTATTTAATTCTACTGGAAAATTCGTGCTTTGGCCAACAGCCCTGAAAACTATGTTAGTGGTCCAAGGACCAGGGCAAATACAAAATAATTTCTTTGCTTTTCACCACATCTGTAAAATAACAGTTGTGGCTATAATTCAACTCTTAAATGTATACTGGAGAAAAAATATGAATTTATCTGGAGAAAGATCAGTAATAATTTCCATTACTATAGATGCACAGGGATTTTAATTTTCTTTCAATGAATATCAGAAACCACTGCAAAGAAATTAAGATTGCTGTAACAGAAAGACACTGAGTGGAATGTCCACAGTTATGATAACAACCAGAAAACCCTGCAATGCCTCATCGTTATTCAAATTATGATCTACTAGGAATTGTAGTAACATAAAAAGCAAAACTGAAGTAGCTAAAAGTAGTTCATGAACATAACTGCTGAATGGTAATTCTGCACTATATAAATGAGAAAACAACAGTATTGAAGGGAGTTTTGCAGTAATCTGGTCACTTCGTTCATTTGGTCGTGCAAGGTTTTAGCTGCTGAACTTCTCTCATACTGAAAGCTCTAGTCCAGTGGTGGAGCTGGTGGTTCTTGTCTCTAGGGGTAGGACAGAGGACAAGAAAAAAGAGCACATAGAGGATTAGGAACAGTGTTTCACAGAGAAGAATTGAGCAATTGAAAACAAAACAAACCCCCAGGAGAGTTACATCGTGCTTTATGGTCTTTCATTACCTATTTCAGTCTCCAGGTATGAGAGCATCAGAAAACAATACTGTTTCCTGACCAGCAGTGATTTTTTCCAAGATCCTACATCCAGAATGAAGGTCACCTTCCCAAGTTTTATGATGTGACTTTTTTTACTTCTCTGAAATTCAGAGAATCACAGAATGGTGAGGGTTGGAAGGGACCTCAAGGATCATCAAGCTCCAACCCCCTGCCACACGCAGGGCCACCAACTTCCCCATTTAATGCCAGACCAGGCTGCCCAGGGCCTCATCCAGTCTGGCCTTGAATGCCTCCAGGGATGGGGCATCCACAGCCTCCCTGGGCAGCCTGTTCCAGCATCTCACCACTCTCTCTGTGAAGAATTTCCCCCTGACATCCAACCTAAATCTCTCCTCCCTCAACTTAAAACCATTTCCCCTCGTTCCTGCAGTTATCAACCCTTTCAAAGAGTTGATTCCCCTCCTGTTTGTAGGCTCCCTTTAGGTACTGAAAAGCTGCAATGAGGTCACCCCGCAGCCTTCTTTCCTCCAGGCTGAACAAGCCCAGCTCCCTCAGCCTGTTTTCATAGCGGAGTTGCTCCCCATGAGAAGGCAGGGAACAGTTCCAACCAGAGACAGAGTGAGAAGGCAGGGAACAGTTCCAACTAGAGACAGTGTCCAGACAACATCGTAACCAACTCTCAGGCAACTATATCTGCTCCATTTCATGGCAGACCTCACAGCTGGCCTTCGTAATTCTACATTCACTTTGATTTTACTTATTTTCATTGTTAGTAGAGTTCCAAATAAATGGAAAAGAAAATACACAAAGAACATTTTAAAGGAAAGAAAAAAAAGACTATAGCGTGGTCAGTATTAAAACCAAATACAGTTAAACTACTACAGTCACTTACATTATGTGGGCTGGTGGGCTTTCCGGCTGTGCTGGAATTTCTCAGATTACTAGGTCTCAGTAAGAACAAGACAAATGCAATCACAACCCAGGCCATCACTACCATGGCAAAGCTGACGACGTTGTCACCAGAGAAATTTGGTCCTGGCACTACATACAAGGAAAACTCAAGTTACAAAACAAAGTGACAGCAGTTCTTTCATCAGAATGAAAACAAAACAAACAAAAATTGAAGGAAAATATTTTTCAACAGAATTTTCTTTTTAGTTCTTCCTTTGTTTTTAAGGTAAATAATCCTTTGTTAGTGTTAGAGTTCTAAAAAATACATTTCTTATATCTTTGAAAAGAGAGAATCTATTTAATAAGACTTCACTGAAATGCTCAGAATTACTACAAATATTTCTTAGTTTATATTAACTAAGATGTTGAGACACTATCACATGGAAATAAAAGTGAGAATATCCCTTTGGACTGTTAATTAGTGTTTTTGGATAAGGAAGGTCTTGCAAATATTTGCACATTTGAAAATATCAACTTTTCCCCTCTGAAATGCAATTTAAAATAATCAAATCATAGCTAATGTTGTCAGGTGAAGTGTGAACCAATGTACTGATAACTAACTATGACTTACAGAACTTACATGGGTCTATTTACACTAGTATTTAAGGACTTAACATCTTCATTAATTATCTGGATGATTGGGCAGAGCCCCATGTAGGACTGTTCGCTGGAGGAGAGAAGTCTCCAGGGTATGTCACCAATCAGTACAAATACCTGAAGAGAGAGTGCAAAGAGGACAGAGCAAGGCTCCTTTCAGTGGTACTCAATGACAGGACAAGGGGCAATGGGCACAAACTGGAACACAGGCAGCTGAACATCAGGAAACAACTGTGAAGATCACTGAGTGCTGGCACAAGCTGCTCAGAGAGAGGCTGTGAAGTTTCCATCCCTGCAGATACTCAAAAGCCATCCGGACATGTGCTTGGGCACTCTGCTCTGGGTGTCCCTGCTTGAGCAGGGTTTGGTCCAGGTGGACCCAGAGGTCCATGCCAACTTCAGCTGTGCTGTACTTCAGTGACCTAATAGTATTCACACAGCAGACCAACACTATTAGACCCTGTATGATCTTGTGGCTTGACCACCACATGTGAATCTGTGACACAGCATAGAATTCAACTTGATTCTCAAGATTAGCATCTTCATTTCATCAGCACCTTCATCAGTAGTTGCCCCTTCATGCTGACCATAAAGCAAGTAATATTCTAGTCCATAAAATCACATGAATCAAAGCACTTTGTTTAGTACTGTAAAAAGCTAATTTTCTTTTCTCACTTCCTGAAAATGCACTTTCTGAAACCACAAGAAAATCTACTATTGATTTTAAGTGTTAACTGTTTGTTTTCAAAAGCAATTAATACAAAGCTATAATGAATAACCTTCAGAACAGGAAGGTTTATTCTATTTTACTACTCCAGCTAAAACCTTTACCACATGAGGACACTTGTATCCATCAGATTTTTCACTTGTTTCATCAACTCCATGAACCATCTCATTTTGAAGTCAAGGCTGGATGCACTACTTGTTGGGAGCTGCTATTATTTAACATTTGTTAGACAATTCATACCCAGTGAACTGCTGAAGTCAGTCATTTCCTTGAAGGCAATTGCTGCTCCTGTAGAATCATCACTGTGATACCAGGTACCACTGTTATCAGAGGCTCTTTGAAAGCAGTTTCCTCATAACAGCCCAAAAAGAGAAGCAGGGCACTGTGGGGAAGCTTACAACTATTCCACACACAGCACTCTGAATGAACACTGGGGCTGTTGTACTGATGTCCTTTACTGACATGATATACACTGAAAAATTCTCTTGGAGGTCTGAATCCATAAAAGGTGCTATATATGAGGAGCAGAGCAAAGATAATAAATGAGAATGTTACAGCCTTTAATTCATTACATTCTAACACAAGACTGGCTCAAAAAGCATATATAATATGATTTAACAGCATTTTAAAACTTGGATGACCTTCGCTATATATGAAGGCCAGCAAAGCAGCACACAATTTTGTATGAAATGAATAACCGCTTTACTTTTAAGCTTCCAGACAAACTTAGCAGCTACCCCGAGACCACCTCCAGCAGCACACAGAACAGCCCGAGGTACCTGTTTTGCTATGTATGCTCAGGAGAGCAGTGAAAATTCAGGTGATGTGCTAGACTTGTTTTCTCATACAATTGACACCACAGGTCATGGAAAGCAATAAAGGAACCACAGTGGGAAACCACAGGCATTCCTATAATACACAATTTCTACCCAGCCTGTTTTGTAATACAGTTTGGATTGAGCCAAATGCACCAAAACGTGTTCTAGACTAAGGCAACAGCTGATCTAACACAGTTGCTCCTGTACTACCTACTCAAAGCATGCTAGATATGAAAGCAGCCACAATACTGTTTATACTGTTCAAGTGCCGTTAAAGCCACTTCATTTACAAATGGCCATGTTTTAATAAGGATGTGAGATATTTCAGAATCTGCTACTTTGATCTCTTGACATAAGGAAGTGAGGATAAGCAAAGTCTCACATAGATGGGGTGTCTCACTTTTCCAAGCTTTGCAAGAGAAATCAAAAGAACAAAAAAGAAGTTGTTACAGCTACTGTGAAAAATAATATGTTGTGAATCTTTCATTAAGAAAAGTTCCATCACAGAGGTCACAAAACAATGAGACCAGCTTACGGATAAAGAACAGCCAAGTGAAGCTGAAACCAAGTAGGATGGAATTTATCCATCTACCCATCATCTATGGGTAGAAAAAGTGTTTTGAGAGTTCACAAACAAATTGATTTTAATTACAATTTATATTTTGCAGGTAATTTTTGGGTGGTCTTTTGATTTCTTTAAGATTAAAGGTTGCTTTTCAGAGTACCTCTGGGTAAAATTTTCAACTGTCTCCAGATGACTAGGAAACTGTCCTGTCCTGATCTCACAGATGAATGCTCCTGCCGTCCATTTTGATTACAGTAAAATCTAGTTCTTAATTTTCAGTTCCTGGGAGACACCAATTGCTATGGAATGCTGTGACACATTTCCCCCTTGTAAGCCGTGTCACTGGGTGAAGTGAAGCTTGTAGTCTCTAACCTGGCTAACCACAGACCATCAAATCCAGCCGGAGGTCTTTACTTTCATTGTCTCTGATCCCTTGGACTGAGTCTGCCTACCTACCCAGTAACTCTGAACGAAGCCTGGGAACAGTTCATCCCTTGGAACTTTTTACAGTTATCTCTGTGGAGGAGAAAGCTTTATGAGGGGCTGCTCTGAGACTGGGATTACCATTCATAGGAGATAACGACTACAGTGAGTCACAACTGTTGTTCCATGTGCAAGATATAATTTGGCTTGCTTTCACCTATAGAAACAGAGACTGGCAGGCACAACAGTAAGCTAGCCTTCTCTTAGAAAAAGACAAGAAGGCCAAAAAAACCCCTACGTAGCCACCTCATTTAATGTTCTACTGTATGGCAGTCAAAGCTACTAAAATGATGAATTTGGGGAAAATAATTTCTACAGACTGAAGGTCAACCACATCATGATCATACAGCTGAGATCTCATGAATTAAAATAAGCAAATGCCTTGTTAAGTACTCCTCACAAGAGATTAGTTCTCCCCTTAAAGTGCTATTTTTCATTCAAAGTGAGGTTGCACTCCAGAGAAAAAAAAGGAAAGATTGTATTTCTTTTACCGCAAAAGTAGAATCTCTGTGATGCTTTTAGTCTGCCATCTCATGGCAATACTATTTCCTCTTGGATGCTCAGCTTTTAACCATTTAATTTCTTCAATGTGGAAAGGCAAAAATGCACTCTAACTTACACCTTTCCACAGTGTTTTTAGCCTTGCCTGTTCCGTGAAAGAAACTTGTGAAACCATATGAAGAGAAGTATTTTATAGATGGATCATCGAGGAAGACAAAGAGCCGGTGGGACCTTCAGCAGATAATCCATGCAAGCTGACAAAATCAAAGGCAGGGACAAGGAAACTGAAGAGATCTAATGAGGATTCGAGTGGAGGAAGGGAGAAGGGAATTACCAGAAAAGGGAGGGAAGAGCTGGCAGACATTTCATGCCATTAGGTCAGGCTGCTGTGACTCCCCTGGAGGAGTACAACTCAAGATGAGTCACGGATTCATTTTAAAATACATAAAAATTTGGAAGTAGGGTAGACAACATTTCAGTCATCTCTGACTGTTAACATTACAAACTTGTAGAGCACTGAAAATAATAGTAATCAAAATATGAATGTGGTAATTCCAGACCAGAACATCTGGAAATTGCTCAAACACAGAGATTAAACTTAGGTGGCAGCCCCTAATTTCCTTCCACAGGATAGAATGACTTTGAAGGGCCACTAGCCATCAGAGCAGCCCAGCAGCAGCTGTAGAGCCTCCTTGGACTTGATGAACCACTGATACTGCCATTGGAAAATGCGCTCCAATGCACTCATTGAAATGGAGGGAAAAGTGATCAGATTGATGCGTGCTTTACATCACAGCAGGTATCCTGATGGAGAACAGCCATCAAGCAGAGTGCCCAAATGCTCTCTGAAGTGGTGCTCATTTCCTCCCATATGTAGGAGTGTAAATCTGAAAGCACTCGTTCCAGTGCTGGTAGGAAACTTTCCACAGGGTAATGGTGCTAACAACCAAAAGAAAGAATTTAGAGCTAATAACACAAAAATCTGAGTGAGGGAGTGTTGTACTTCAGCTAGTACTACTGTTTGATTTGGCTCCAAATATCTACAAAAGATCTGATACCAAGACTTGAAGAAACAAAGTATTCTCGGGAAGAATCAAGGTAGGGTGTTCCTGATAACTTCCAGCTGGTTGCAACAGCACAAGCACAACACATGACGTTGCTGTGACACAGGCTGAACCACAGCCCTGACATTTCCCAAAACAAAACCACACACATTTCATCAGTTATTCCACAACCTTGCAACTTAAGAATCTGTCTATGACAACATTCCCGGCTGTGCTTCCAAAAGGAAGACTAAATCCAGGGAATAAGCAAATGGGTGGGAGTGCAACAAGTTTCCTCATATCAAGGTCTGGAAATGAGGAATCAAAGGCAGTAAGTAACACAAAATGGAGCCTGGAAAAGAGGAGATCCAACTCAAACTTAAGTTCATCGTGATACAGCTGAAAATAAAGGGTATGAAGCAACAGACAGAAGATTGGCCCAGAATTATTTTGATGTATGTCTGAAAATGTCTCTAGAAGCTTCTCCAGGCTCAATCTGTTTATTTTTGCCTTTAACTCCTGGGAGTGTCACAGACCTCATGTTGGCTCAAGCATGGAACCACAGAAGAATCACACAGAAATCTGGCAAACGGGCAGTCACTGTGATTGCATCAGCAAAAAAATACCTTTGCTGGAACTAAATTTAAGGCAACATAATAATGTAGAAAGGATTTACTCTATAATTTCTGCTTTGGGCTTTTGAAACAAACCACTGGTTTGGAACAATTGCTGCCAAATAGCTTGCATCTGCACAGAGAGCTATTGCAAGGATGTCTTTCAAGATGGAAAGCTATTTGCCACAATCCGTTCACGTCTCCACTGTACTATGACTGTATAGCTTGAAAGCTATCCCACACGCTTTGTGCCTGTACATAACAGGACTTACTCATTTATACAGCCCTTAGCCTGAGAACTTAATAAATATTGATGACTCCTCAGGTTTAAGTGAAAATGTAACATTGCTTGGTTTCAACCATGAACTACAGCTCACAAGGCTGCACAGCCTAATTCCTGTCATCTGCTTTTCCCTCTCCTGGATTCAAGAAAAAACTTGAGATTGAAGACAAAACTAGACATAGCAGCCTAAGGAAGGAGACTAAAACATCTTCCCAAGGACTGCTGCATTAGGGAGAGGAGTCATGATGGAGGTCCCAGACATACAGCAAATTTGGAAAGTCCACAAGGAAAAACACAGTCAGTAGCATTGTTACGGCAGAAATGATTCCCACTGGTAAAGCTCATAACTTTTCCCCTATGCTGACAATGAATCTGGGAGTGTTTCATGCAGGGAAGACACAGTGCAAGTACAACCTAGATGCCCATCTCTGAACAGGATTTACTGTAGAGTGAAGATGAAGGAATGCGAGAGTGAAGGAAAGCATGCATTCACCCCAGGATTTTGGAAACCTTTACCAGCTCCCAGACCCATAGGAGACTCAAGCACTTCTTCTAGAAGACTAACAGCAGCTTCTACTTTCAGGAGCACTGCTCAGGTGTTCCCTGGAAGCCTTACAATAGCCCTAATACAGGCTCATTGAGTGCGTTCATATGCTCACTCATATAGTAAAGCAGCATGGGAAAAACAGATGCACTTCATTATTATTTATAAGCACTTGGCAATGTTTCCTTTAGACTATGAAAAGTGTAAACAGAGCACCTCAGGGCACGTTCGTGTTACTGCATAATCTCTGCACAGCTATACTTCTCAACAGAAGCTGATAACACTTGATCATCCCAGTCATGCTCATTGTTTGGAAGGTATTCTTGATGTGTTTCACAGCAAGTTTCAAGGAAGTGTATATATAAGTACTCTGCTTTGTTAACTGTACAGCCACCAAGTCAAACAGAAATGCAGCTGTGGTCTGTATCAGCTTATCAGCCAAAGCTGCCTTAGCTGAATATCCAGTGGTATTCAGCTGCCATGACAGTAAGGAGGAAAAATAAAGTTCTCCCCCAAATTCTCTCTTTTGAAAGGATTTTAAATAATCTTACTTGGAAGTTAGTGTTAAGATACATAATACTTGGGGCTTGATCATCCGTGGTGCTGGTGTACTGACATCTCCCACTTGCTCAGCATCCTCTTCCATATGATGCATCTCATGTACAAATGTTAAATCTGAGTCACAAATTCTCAGGAATTACCTCCCTCACATAATGGTTTCAGTACAGCAGTATTTGATTTCATTTAATATGTTCTTATAACATTTAATTACAGCTGTTTATTTTACTTCCATTCTCCTGATCTTAACAGTTACTCACATTCCTGAAGGCATTCTGTGTCTGTGCAGTAGGACTGTGATTGTCTCAGCTAGAACAGAGAAAAAGAAAGGCATGGCAGTTAGCAATGAGACTTGGTCAGCTTGTACCGAAATCGAGATTCAGGGTAACATCAGAGCACAAGTTCAAGATAAGAGAAATTGTAACTTTCACTGAATCACACAGCTTATGGTATGCAAAGAATCCCAGGTACTGAGGTAGTTTCCAAACCCTATTTACACTGGAACTTTAAATCACATGACTAACCTAAAAACAAATGATCAGACTGTGATAACCGTTAAATAGAGAGATATAGAATTAAATTTGAATTTATCAATTACTGTAACTCCATCTAAGACATTTTAATAATAGATTTTAATTTGTATCTTGTTTTACCTACTTGCTTACAGGTAAAAATTATAAAACTGTTACAGACTAGGTAAGCTTGCTAACTGTAAGAAAAGTCAACGCTGGGCAACCTGCCTATCGGTACAACTATTTCATTGATGACAGAATTGCTAAAGACACACAAACATTACATTCTTTATCAGGAAAGGTTAGATGGATGGGATTTAGTATGCTGTACTATCAAAATAGGCTCTATTTCTTGCTTAGGTAAACTACACTGATCAATAATAAGTTCTAAAAAACATAGAATGAATGACTGTGATGCCTTGGTTGGAACTACGATCTTCTTTTTGACATGTTTTCTGTCACAGTGATGTCACAAATCCCAGTACATCTTGTCACAGCAGGGTAATCTGTTTATTATCAGTGCAAATGCACAAATGCAAGATAGAAGACGTGTTCCATATGAAAGAAATAGGTGAATGATTTCTACAAAGCCAATTTCCATTTGTATGGGCATCACTGATATGTTTCTGATGATTAGCTGTACGTAGTCATAATATTAGAAAAAGTACACCAAAGAAACAGTTGAGCAACAGCAGGAGGAAGACACTCATGAAACTTTACGCTCCTTTAATTACAATGACCTTCAATAACTAGCCATTTGAGAAAGAATTAAAAAAAATATCATTAGAGATTCATAACATTCTTTCTCTGATTAATCTATAAGTATCTGCTGGTAAATTTACTGAGACTACCAAAAAGTTCCTTACGAAGTACAAGGAATGTTGGGTACCACCTTACAGCACTGTCTATAGTTAAAAGCAGCAGCAGGGGAAATTAAAGCAAAAGTCTTTACTTTGTTGGTTGATGAAAGACTCAACATGAGCTGGCAGCAGGTGCTTGCATCCCAGAAGGTCAACCATGTCCTGGGTTGCACCAAGTTAAGCGTGAAACTCTGGAACAGGATGCCCAGAGAGGTTGTGGATGTCCCTCCCTGGAAGCTGGATGGGGTTCTGAGCAACCTGCTCTAGTGGGAGATGTCTCTGCAGTGGGGTTGGGACTAGATGACCTGAAAGGTCTCTTCCAACCCAAATCATTCTATGATTCTATGATACTTCCCTTACCAGAAAAATGGTATCAAAGCATGCATACTCCCTGGCCTGTTTATGTAACAATGAAAGTTCAGTTTATTTTCAACTTTTGGACATGTTTCTCAAGGAAGAGGTTTTACATTAGCAGATACTACCAATCTGGAATATGTGATGCTGAGTGGTTCCTGAACTGAGAAGACCGGATATTACTCTGACCATATTTTAAAAATACCAACAACATAATCACCTTCTATTCTTACAAGGGATTAATACTGGAAGGGGCTTAATTACAATCCCTGATTTGTAAAATGCCTGCAGTTTGCAAGTATTCTTCAAAACAGAATTACGCTCAGAATTATGACAGGTAATAAGTATATGACCAGAAATGTAGGACAGGTCAGCCAGCATATAACATCCACCTGTCCCTGCCCCGTCCCCAGGATGGCTAGGGACAGTGCTATCTTGTTTGCCCAAACCGACAACACTGCCTTGGGGTTCTCCAGGCACTATGTTATCTACCTCCATTTCCATAGGTTACATCTGTCCAAATACAACTCTTTAAAACCACGTCAATAATGTTTCTATAAAAGCCATCTCAAAAGTGATATGTACACTTTGTATTGCCATTTCTGCATCAAAAGCCCACGTTCTGCTTGAAAATGCCTGCTGATGCATCAGGCCAACTGCTCAAGACGCAAGTATTAAAGCCCTGAGATTTTGTGGGCCTGAAGGATGATGTCTGACATTAGGATTTTGCTTGTTGTCTGTAAGATACAGAGTTTTATCTCATCAGCAAAAACTGATGGACTTCTCAAAAGTCAGAACAGGCTCCAAAACTCTAGAAAGATAAGTACTACTGGAAATACCAACGACAGAAATATTTCACTAAGTGAGAAATGCCACTAGGACTTGCTCTACAGATCTCTGCTGAAAAAGAAAAAAAGATAATAGGCTGCCAATAAAGAAAAAAAGTTTACTTACGTATGGAGGAACAATGTGGAGAGGAACTTTTACAGAGTCAGTCACCCATAACTGACAATAATGACTTTGTTTTCCAAAGGACAGAGACAACAAACGTTCCATTTCTTTCACGGTGACTGAGAAATCGACTATACAAGGTATGTTTAGAAACCTTAATTTATTATGTGAAACATTTACAGAAATAAAAAGGAGAAAACTGAATTTTTATAGTTTTTATTAATAATCCATGTAAAATTCTTCTGAACTGAAAACAAAACATAGCCACATAATAGTGCAGATTTAACAATCTCAGCTAAAAGATTACACTGTATAGCCTCTGTGTGTTCATATGCAGCAATAAAAATATTTCTTAGAAAATTAACTATTCCAGTTAATTAAAAAATCTCTTACAAATACCGCTTGTGCCAGAGAAGATGTGACTGACGGCACAGGATCACCGCCCTTTGAGTCAGCAAGACTGAGAAGCCAAAGATGAAAAGACAAAAACCTATTAACTATCTCCTCATGTTCACTTCTTTCATGACTATACACATAAAACTTCCCTATCCTACAAGCACCAGCTGTAGGAGGGCTCTGTATACCAGCTAACAAATTTGTCTCAATGACAAGCTGTGTGCTGCTCACCTGGGATGAAACATGGCAGATGACTGAAAATGAGCAGCAGTAAAAACAGTTTTTTCTCAACTCTCT
The DNA here is from genome assembly GCA_035772895.1 of Perdix hodgsoniae. Taxonomy (NCBI): domain Eukaryota; kingdom Metazoa; phylum Chordata; class Aves; order Galliformes; family Phasianidae; genus Perdix; species Perdix hodgsoniae. The sequence goes on along the minus strand of JAPSGF010000002.1, from coordinate 318,279 downwards.
CAGGCGAAATAGGTTGCAACTCTGTGACCCAGTACAAATTTGATAGTTTACAGTCATTAAATTAGCCAAAAGACAAGAAAAGATTCTGGCACATGCAGGAAAAGCTTATGTAAGGTGAATAGCTGAAAAAGGTAATACCTTTTGCTGAAACAAGACTGTTCCTTTGCCTAGTGATTAGCTCTCTTTCCTGACCACTGTACCAGCCTTAAGGGACATAGCAGCTGCTGGAAAAAAACTTGGATGTGAGACAGTTCAATTGTCAGACAATTGAAAAAAGAGCAGTTACCAGAGGTTTTAGCAATGGCAGCCACTACCCTCCACATCTCTAGTGGCAGCCAAAGCACAAACAGACACAGTAAAGGGACCCTGCTATCAGCTCTGGAAATTTTTTTGCAATGAGCAAAGTTTCTAACTTTTTTCCCATGCAAACCTAATGGATGAGAAGACACAAATGCTGCTGTGTGGTCAGGGTGTGAACTTTTCCTGCATGCTAGCTGCTCCACAACATCACAAACGAAGTAGTGAGCCCAGTGAACCAGCTTCGTCTAGCTCAACAGAGAACTTGTTTTTCCAATACAGTGACCTCAGCCACTGGGATCGTTTCAGTCTTCCCATTAAAGAAGTTCCGCTGCTTTGCATTTCCCACTCAGCACAGACAGCTACTGTGGAAGACTGAGACAGCTGCTCACCTTCACAGTAACAACTTCGTGTGTCAGCTCCCTCGCTTCCTCTGCAGAGGACTTTTCTGAAACTCTACAGATGACTTTCCAGAACTTGCTGCCACAGGGTGCCACAAACCCTGGGACTGGTCCTGCACTCTGCTCAGAAAAACTGTGCTTTTCATTCAAGTTGACAGCAAATGCTTGAGGAAAACTTCAGCTTTTTAAGGGTTAAGAATATGATTAGGGTTTAAAAAAAAAAAAAAGATAAAAGACAAAGCATAAGGTTGAGAAATATCAGTAAGTCAGTGATGATGACACAGCTCACAAGTTTGTCATTTTCCAGAAGAAACAGTGGCATAAACCCTGTCCAAAAGCCCTTCCCAACTCTAAAACAGTGTAATGAATAGGTAAGGAAACAAGAGGAACTTGTTTCCTTAGCAGGAACATGAGGCAATAATCAATGACATCTACTGTCAGTGGCAGATGAGCTGAAAATAAATTGTTCATCAAAAAATAAATTGTTTATTGCTTCTCTGCCTTTTAGAGAAACCTTTGAAACTGCCCAAAGCAGAAATAAAGTCCTCAGAAAAGACATGATGGAAAAATTAGCAAGTTTATGAGCCAGGCCAGGAAAAGATTCTCATACCAAAGACTGCAGTAGAAGAAAGCTCAGAGAAACACGTGAATGAAACCGATAAATTGGCTACCAAGATAAGAGAACAGAAATGGATGGTGGTGACAAGGAAAAGAACACATAAGTAGGGAGTTAATGACAAGCAACCAACAATGTGGTCATTTATCCCATGAATAAAAGTTTAAAATGGAACCATAAAGATTGTTGATAGAAAATTGTGTGATAATAAGGGCAAAATATCATTCCTTGTGAAAATACCTTTTATGCAATTCAGACCAGTTGTAAGCTCTGCCTTTTCTCCCCAACTATGCCAGAAGGTGACAGCCCTGTGACATATTCCTGATTGGGATCTGATGCTTCTGGGTAATGAAATCACTGTTTAAACTTTGTTGGCAGCCACATCCAAAGTATATAAATGATTTAGTAAACAACGTGATAAACAAATTGTTCTGGTATGACAGGCCAGTCCTGAATATGGGCCAGACTACAAATTTAACTGAAGTATTATCCACAGAGTTCAGCCTTAAAGATGCATAAAATTGACACCTACATGCATTATTCTGCTACAAACTGGCTAACAGAAATAAAGAGAAAAATAAGGTGGAAAGAAGGGCATTTGGATGGAATTAAATTGTCTTCTAAATTGCATTAGCTTCTCTTAGAGATACAAGAAAGAAAACAGCGAACACCGCCTTCCTGACTCCCACATTTTTATGAGTAAGTGTGGAATTAAGATAAAATAAATACAGGCTCATACTGGGACAGTAACAGTCCGGTACAAAAATATCAAGTTTGGTCCTGTGAGGTGACAAACTATTTTCTCCTTCACAGCAACACTGAGGAAAGAATGGATGGTACCTTTCAAAGCAGCGTTCCTAGCTTACAAACCAACTCTTGAGACCTAGAGCCACCAACCAGTTATGTTGTCAGGGAGAGAACATTACATTGACTTTCATGCTAAAATACATGACATTTTATGGATGAAGATGCAACAGTAAGTTTGAATGCACACGAACCCTGATCTAGGTAATAGCTTGCTCCTTCTTGTTTACTTATTTCTCCAGGACTGCTGATTCACCTTGGTGCCATACAGACTCACCTTTTCAACTCTTCCCTCATTTTTTTTCAATTGTTTAACTTCCATTGGCATCTCATTTTGCAATTTTGCTGGCCTTGAGGGATATGACTGACATACTTGACAAATATGAATCAGAATGAATTAGCAGGAAAAGAGTCATGTGAAAGGAGATGAAGTAGTGTGAAAGTCAGGGTCACCATAAAAAGATCACAGAGTCTCTGATGACATGAAATATCAGACAGCAAATGGTAAGATAGAAATAACTGAACAATGTTACTCTAGAAAACACTGAGCATATTCACAAACAATATATGTCCCAAGACATCATTAACAAATGCGTATCTAAAATACAAACACAGAATACACTGTTGGATATTTTTGACCAGTTGAAACGAAAAGCATGCTCCCATGTAGGAGGCTTTCAAGACAAAAGCTTAGAACAAGAAGTTCTACCAGTTTGTACTGCGTGTTGACTGCAACTGTACGTGGGATAAGAGATAAAGCACAATATTCCTCAAATAAGACTGCTATAACACAGCACTGATCATCAAACCCAGTTCAGCCATTCATAACATAACAACTTCCATTAATGAACTACTGTTGAAATATCAAGCTGCCAGAATTTTCAATGTATAATCTTCCACACTACTTGTAATACTGCCATACCACACAAGCTCTATTTTAAGACAGTTATGAGGTGTGACTGACACATTATATTTTTATAATACATGTAATTAAGCGTAATATATTTATATAGAGATATATTTATAATATATTTAAATGTATTTATTGGTTATATATGTATTCACCAACATATTTATTCTTATACATAGCATTTGGAGAAGAGAAGACTGAGAGGTGATCTCAGTAATGCCTCCTCATTATGTTGAGCCATGACATCAGAGGTGGACACTGGTGGCATAGCAGTAGAAGTTGAACCTTAATACAAATATTCAACTATATTTAGTTGCCATATGTCAGATGGCAGCAGAGGGGCACTCTGACAAAATGGCATCTGACATGGAAGTGCTTATGAAGCAAAGATGTGTCACTAAACTCCTCCATGTGGAGAAAATGGCGCCCACTGATATTTGCTGACACTTGCAGAATGCTTATGGATACCAATCAGAGGATGTCAGCACAGTGAAGTGGTGGATGGGGTTTCAACAGTGGGAACAGTGGATCACCTCCACTGGTGCAGATTTTTAAGAATATGGCACACGCAGGCTCTTACTCATCACTGGTAAAAATGCATGGTAGTGGTTGCACTGAAAAATACTGTTTTGCAGCTGAGAATTTGCTCTACATAGTGCCATTCTGCTCTTTGTATCTGTTGTAGATTCCATGGAAATAAATAGGATGCATTACCTTTGTAGTAACCTACATATATGTATATGCACACAAACACAGAGATTAAAAAGCAGCAGCTTCCATCATGCTACTAAACTCAGGAATGGAAAATACAAGGCACCTTCAACTTTCAGTGAGGTCCTAAAATCTAACTCCATATAAGAAAAAGTTAACTTTATGGGACCCAAGTATACACCTTTCTTTATGGCTTTCTTTTTTTAAAAACATTCTTCTAGAAAAATAACCTTCATTTATACTCCTTGATCTAGAACTAGTTTTTAGTTATAGATTATTGGCAGCATATAACTTTTGGGACCATAACTTGTGCAGTGCAGCACCTTGAGTACCCAGTGAGCAACTAAGTTGGGTGAAGCTTGCTCAGGACAGGCTTGCACCCTGCTACTCTACCCTTATGTTTTATTCTTTTGGCTTAAAACCTTAGGAGGTGCATCAAGACTCTCTCCTGCATCAAAGAAGGATGATAGTTTCTTCTTTGTCCTAAAGAGCAACCTAATGTTTAGTTCTTGGGAAGGGTCTTTTCTGAACCACCTTGGGCTACAAGAAATCAGGAACTGAAGGCACAGGTCTGGTAGAAAAGTGGATATAGTGAGAATAAAATGTAATTTCATGCTCCCAGCTGCCTGGCTAAGAGTTACACACTGGAAGTAGTAGCAACAGCTATTAAAAGAAGAATTTGGAAGGCAAATGCCATGGAACATGTGTAACAAGTCTCCAGGCCAACTTCCACATTTAGAAGGTCACCCTAAAGTATCACAAATTCATTCAGTATAGTTTTGTTCAGCTTTCAATAGAAGGCCACGTCAGTAGGGTAACTCATTCTTGCTGGCAACCTGAAGGATTATTTAAGTCAGGCTTATCTGTGCTGGCATCTTGAGAGCTTTTCAATCATTTGAAGCACACAACGCAGATCTATTTTAATCATCTGTGTTTATTCTGTGCTGTTTGCACAAAGTCTCACTCAGCCAGGATTCATGGCTATGCTGGATACTATGCCAGTTTATGATAAGGAGACTCTAAAACGACCTGGCCAAGAGAATTATGACAGAAGAGTGTCTGAACCTTTTTTTTTTTTTTTTTTTTTTTGTTAAATAGCTTGAAAATTTTCATCTTTTTGTCATCCAGAAATCCAGCACCTCAAAATATGAAGCAGATTTAGGATATATATTTGCTCTGTATTCCCTAGGGTTTTTGAGACATTCAAGCCTTGTGATATAATAACATAACTAGACATGGGCCATTACTTTGCAATTAGCTACAAAAGAACATAGCACAAAGCTGTAATTCCCACAGAGGTCTGTAATGCCATCATATCTCAGCAGAACTTCTGGCAGTTCATCAGAATTGGTCCTTCTGTATTACAGAACTAAAAATGCTTTGGGTAAAGAACATATTGCTCATTTTTGTAGAACCTAGTATGAGAGAATTCTAAATCAAATAATACTTCATCGAAGAAAAAACGAGAAGAAAAAAAAAAAAGGATCTTGATGTCATACAAAGTTATGTGCCACCAGCTCACTTGACTTTTCTGGCAACTCTAAGTAGTCATACACAGGTCTCAGGCTTCATGGAAGATGCTCTCTGCATTATTATCCCAAACACATACACTATGCTCTCAGTCTAGTTTTCAGACTTGAACTGGGCCTTGGAATCGTGGATCACCCATGCTTACACACAGAACATGGAAATCTGGAGGAGTAACACAATGCAAATGAGAAGATTTTCATTTTGCAGGAGAAATGTTAAAAAGGGGAAAATGGAGATGTAAATATAACATCATTATAATCCAGAAGTTTGCTATCCTCCGCCACAACTAAGACAGAAATAATTTCCTCTTGACACCAAAGAACATCCTTCACTTGGTTCTTTCAAACAACCAGCCCCTTGATTAAATGAATCTCCCCCCATTAAAGTATTTTTCAGATCTGTTGTTCTTCCCTCTTGAAATTTGTCTCTCCTTGTCAAAATAAGTTTTGAAGAAGGAGGAGACAGAACAGGAGATAAAGTCATACAAGCTAACAGATCTGTTACTGTCTCTTAACAACTCTTACATATCTGCAAAGGATGGAAAATCTGGTGGTATTTTTCTTCTGTGCCTATTTCCTTGTATGGAAGTTCCCAATTATCTGCTTTATCCGTAGAGTAAATAGTGAACCCAAAGTACAACAGTCGAATTGTTAAACATCTCCAAATCACAGCAGATGGTGCCACGGGTATGACATACTGGAGATGATATTTGTGAAGTTCCAGTCAAAGTCTTTAGATCTCTGCTGTTTGCTATGAGAACTTGGAAATCATAGTATCTGCTTATTATTTACAGGGGCCATGCTACTGAAGTTTACTATGTACAAAATACCGAAGAGAACTCTGAAAATCCACTTCAGGACAAATGTCAGAACATTTAAGAGAAGATAATTCAATGCCACTGATGCATCAGTGTACAAGTCATAAGAACTGTGGGTATGAATGGTGTCTTCCAGTTAGCCTAATAAGCAGTGAAAAATCTTTACAAATGTCACAAGCATTGAAGATACACAATTTATTGTTCATAAAACTTTCATAGTATTATGTGTTAAGGAAACAAAACAGAACCACATTCGACCAAGTAAATTGAAGGACAAAAAAAATAATCAAGCCACCTAGCTATAGTAATAGTTAGGCTTTTTAAAATAAACTGCTTGTTTCTTTGTAACTTTCTGTGGTATTTCCAGTAGCAGAGAGGAAGAAGAGTTTAAATGACAATAAGGCTTTTTCTTTGAATTAGCATTAATGTAATAAATTGTAATCAGTTGAACTGATTTAGGGTAGAGATCTAAACTGTATTTTATCTACAGACAATTATAATGTATCCATCCACAAATTACAGTACTTGGAATACCAAATACATTTTACAAGAGTTTCAAAGTAAATGCACCAATTAACTTAGAAATTAGAAGTCACGCTTTTGGGAGTTAAAAGGAGAACTTCAGAATGTAAACAGACTTTTTGACCCCCTACTGACCTTGACTTAACACTATCACTGAAATTTTCCATACAGCTAACTCTAATGAAAACCCTGTGTATTTGAATACATATATTTTAAGTCTATATTTAATAGCCGTAAGTGAATACATTGTGACTTCTTCATCAGCCTAAACCTTAATTCTTATGAGCACCGATTTATACAGTTACAAATAAATTGATCTGTAGAATTACTTTATTTTCACCCAAATGTGAGTTATTAAAGTCTTTACATCAATCACGTTATTTTTGTGTAACATAACTACTGCACTGAAGAATTCTAAAAGTCCATTTCCATATCTGAGCGACCCTGATAACTACATTGTTCTTCTAATATATTTGATCTTAAGTCTGAACTTCTGAATTTACAAAGCTTGGTCTGGAGATAATTACAACCACCTGTTGAGTCCTGACAAATACTCCCAAACAATAACATCACTCCAATGTGCTCTCATGTGTTTTATACCTATGAACAAGAGTTAACAATTTAGTAGGTAGCAGGAGGGAACCATTCTGGGTATAAAGCACAGCTGGATTCCCCCAGCATCTCTCTAGGCAGACTGCCTAGCTTTCTGGCATCCCAATGGTTTTGGTATGATGGTCTTGAAGAACTCTGGCCCTGACAAAGTTATCAGACTTTTCTTTTCTAGATTTTGCTGACTTATCCCAGATAGTGATTTGCTCTTCTACATCCAGTAGCAGCTGTTTTGCCTTTTATGATAGATGAAATCTGGCATTTCCCACAACTCCTCACAGTTTCAAATGTTGGTTCATATGATCTTATTGGAAACTTAACACTGAGCAGTAAATTCAATTCTTGAAGCAACACAGGAACACTGTTAGACGGGTATTGGTGACCGCTGCCCTGAGGGTGACACCTATGATTTACTCAGTGTGCATTCACAACACAGGAATTAGTGTGCCTCCAGATCATCCACTTACAGCCACCTTACACTGCTTGAGGTATTCCAGGAACAAAATCTCACAGACAAATCATCTACAACTAGAACCCTCCAGCCGCTGCAAAAGAACACTGGCTGACTTGTGCCACTGTCTATAGGTATCTTCTAGGAAAAAAGGAAAAGGTGAGAAATGCAGAAGCGGGGACAAATGTCATACTTCATGCTTCATATTTGCAACTGACAAGCCTCAGTGGAAAAGTAGCAAACACATTCTCCTTTCTTCCTCCCAATTTCCCGGAGCTTCCTCTGCACCTTTTACCATATGTCCAGAGGAGTCAGGGTCAACACAAGTGACTCACACAGCACGTACCTCGTGATAAGAACCAGGCACGAATAATTCCCAGGACAGAACACGTGTGTCCACGCGAGGGCAGCAGGGAGCAAAGGGGAATTAAAAAGCTGATCTATTGTTCAACAAGCAAGACAAAGAGCAGATGAGTTATTATGGTCCAAAAGAAAATATATTTGCTATACTCTCACAGAAACAATTAGCAAAAACAGGTTCAAAGGGTCAGCCCCCGCCAAGCAATATCCTGTGGCCTCAGTGATGTGCCCTCACTGCATCAGAAGCCATGAGAGCATCTGGGAAAACTGAGAGTATTTTGAAATTGGGCCACCTAGCTGCGAAGTATGGGCTAGTATGGCTGGGCCCTGGAACAAAGACTCCACAGAAGTATCATACTTACTAGCACAACTTTGTGCCAACTGCACTGATCTTTCAGAACTGTGTAATTAGACTGAATGATGTAACCGTTCATCTTTACTCAGCACTTCCAGCCTGCATCCAGTCTCAGACTCCCCTATATGTGACATGTTTATAAAATGAAATGGATTCAGCAGAGGCTCACGAGGGGCTGGAGCACCTGCTCTGTGAGGGGAGCCTGAGGTAGCTGGGCTCATTCAGCCTAGAGAAGAGACTGTTTTGGATTAACCTAACAGCAGCCTCTACCATCTACAAAGAGGTTACTGAGAGGACAGAGATAAGCTCTTCACAGTAGCGTATAGCAAAGGATATAAGACATTAAACTAAAACATTGGACGGAACAAAAATTCTTTACCAAAAGAACTGCAAAACATTGGAGAAAGTTGCCCCAAGAGGCTGTCAAATGCTATCTTTGAAGGCTTTTAAGACTCATTCGGAATAAAAGCCCTGAATGATCCTGCCTGAATTCACTGCCAACCCCTGCTCTGAGCAGATGGTTGACCTAGACCCTTCTGGCCTGAATGATTTCGCCAACACTAGCAAATAGGCACACTTGCCTTTCACACCGTGCACCTACATCCCCTAAGCAATTCTACCACCTGTTGAGTAATGAGATAAGAAAGTGAGTCAACCACTCATGAGTTGTAAGGCTCAGGCAAGCATAAGCTGCACCTTACTTTGAATCTACCAAAGGGAAACAGTATCAGGCCCATGAAGCACAGCGAACCAGCTATACAGATACGCTCTGTTTTTCTGGTGTCATTTTAAGCTTTTGTTCAGCAGGACGCTACAAAGATTTCAGTTGTTTGACAACCTCAGCTTTGATGCATAGCACAAGGATTTCCATGGTCATGAGAGACAAGTGCTTGGCATTTCCTTTTGCCCTTGCAGAGGATGATTTTGCCTTCTCTTGCAACCAGTGACTGAGCCCTCCCACTGACAGAGGCCAGTTGTGTTATTCTGGCTTTACTTTGTTTGTTGGTGGCTGCTGCCCTGAGGGTGACACCTATGATTTAGGTGTTTCCAGCAACTCTGTAAGTATGGTCTATATGTGATTTTGAGAAGGCACTCTTGGTATGTGGGTCCAGAAGCACAAAGTGAAAAGATGGTGGCACAAGTTCTGCAGTGCTGTTATGGACATCTGTGGTGAACTCTGATTACTCTGAGCAGAGCAGAGTAATTCTAAAAAAAAAAAAAAAAAAAGGCTACCCAGGCTCCCTGAAAGCACAGGTATCTATCTGGTGCACTCAGTAACTTAAAAGGAAATCTAGATCCTAAGGAAGAAATAAATTTGTGAATCCACAAAGGGAATTACATGAAACAGAACTCAGTACTCACAATCACTGGCTTCTCAAATTCAGTTTTTAAAGCACAGTTCAAAAAATAAAGACGTTGTTATCTTGCCACATATGAAGAATTTCATATGTGTGGTATTACTCTAAACTCAGAGCGTTTGCAGGATAGTTTCTTTGTTTTTGTGAAGACTTTTCTAGTTACAGAGAAACATTCCAATAGAAATAATGCCAGTGCTGTAGAAATGCAGCGCTGGGAAATCAAGAGAAAGCTATAATCTTTATTAAGTACTCAAATATTCATCAGTCAGATACAGAGATTCTAGCTGAACATGCAACTGAATAAGCAAAATCAAAAGCATCAGTAACTGCAAGTATGCAAGTGCTGAAGCAATATCTATATAATCACACTTCCAAATATATTCTCATATTATTCTTACCAGATTAATCAGTCTTCTCATTGCATGTTCATGTGAGCAAATGCATTCACAAGGATCAAATCCACCTTCTGCCATGGTTCTCTGGATAAACCTGAACTTTTCTGTGAACACCTAAGAAGAATAAAAATAAAAGTACAATGAACTCTTTTTCAACTGACCTTATTTTACAGAGACTCCCACATCAAATTTCAGCTCATTTAATGCCAGGGTGAAAAAGCAAAACAAAGCAGGGTAATCCTATTATTCCTTTGGCAGCATGAATAAAGAAGTCTGGTATGTGCAGTTGCATTTTGATGTTGCTGAAAGCAGTGCCTCACGCAGGCTTCCTTAGAGATCAAAATAATTTTTGTGCAAAAATTTTTTTTTTTTTTTTTTTTTTTAATATCTCCCCTGGGTTTTCCCACACACCACTATGAAATTCATACTGACAAACAAGAACTACAAAGATTAAATCCTGGTTTCTCATCTGCACAATGACACTCTTAAGCGTACAAACACCATCCGAAAAGTCAGGAGGAATTCTTCCTCTCCAACCGCCTTACAAACTGTTGGCATTCCCCCCCTGGGATCAATGTACAGTAAAATAATTTTAAATCCTGTAACTTCTTTGCTAGAGGGAGAAATCGTTCTTACTGTATAACGAAAGCAAGTGGCAGGAGTGCAAAAGTGGATATACTTGGAAATGCTTTAGAAATGAAGCTGTACACACTAATTTTAGATCAAAGAAGTAGGCCATTCAGTCAGCAATACAGAAAAAGAGTTCAAAAGATGAGGGAATGGAAGCCATTCTGGTTTATTCCCCTGCTAAAACCACTTCCACCCCAGACATGTCAGCAATAGTACAAGTATACCATTATTGTCCACCAATAGTTTCATCAGTAATTTAATTGATGCTCAAAATGCGTAGCTGAGTGGAAGACAATTTTAACCCTGTGATCAAATCAGATTGTTTTCTCTCTAATAAGGACTCTTATGATACACTAGATCTGTTCTGCAATGCATGCTTGCAGCCCAAAGGCCAACTGTATCCTGGGTTGCACCAAGAGAAGTGTGACCAGCAGTTCAAGGGAGGTGATTCCCTCTGCTCTGCTCTTGAGAGACCCCACCTGTAATACTGCATCCAGTTCTGGGGCTCCAACACCAGAAGGACACTGAGCTGTCGGAGCAAGTCCAGAGGAGGGCTACAAAGATGATTAGAAAGCTGGAGTATACCCCCCAAGGGGACCGGCTGAGAGAGCTGGGAGCTCCTCAACTAGAGAAGAGAAGGCTCTGGGAAGACCTTATAGGAGCCTTCCAGTACCTGAAGGGGGCCTACAGGAAAGGTGGGGAGGGTGGTGAGACACCGGAACAGGCTGCCCAGCATCACTGAGGATGCTTCCTCCTTGGAAGCATTCCTGGTCAGGCTGGATGCGGCTCTGAGCAACCTGGTCTAGTGAGAGATGTCCTTGCCTATAGCAGGGGGTTGGAACTAGGTGATATTAAAGGTTCCTTCCAACCCAAACTATTCTGTGCTTCTATGAGTGATACTTTTAAAACACTGTTTAATTAAAGCTAGATTCAGACTTTGTGCTGCACATGCTGGGGTCCTAACTCTGAGATAACCAGCAGGCTTAATATAAGTGGGAGCAGAGGACAGATCAGCATTGTCCATTCCCTAAAGTAGTTAATGAAAGTGCCAACCATTTGATAAGCATGTGCTGAACAAGCAGATGTGTTCTGCAGACTTACCTTCAAAAACCTAGTGTGGTAACTACACAAGTATTTTGATGTTTTAATCTTCTTAGGAGAAAGAGTGACAACCCACAAGGCTTTAAGAAATCTCCATAGAAGAGAATGCATCACTACAGTAGTTCTTTCACTCTGAGGTAAGTAGTGGAAATAAGAAAACACATTTCACATGTTTTTCCCCTAATTCACTGTGAATGGTTGCCACTTTTCTGTATTTTCCTCAGGTGTGGTGCAGAAGGCCAGGTAAGTAAAAGAAGGTAAGAGATATCCGTATCTGCATTACGAAATCTCATCTTCAGTACAGCTACCTGACTACATCTCCCCTTTTTAAAAAAAGAATACTGAAAATAAGCAAAAAAAATTATTGAGGGAATGGAAGAAAGACTGTTTGCCTAGGTAATGAAAAAGGTTAAACTGATAGTTTACTGAGAAGATGACCAAGAGATGACTTGGATGTGTAACAAAAATGCACCTTTGATTAGAAAAAGTAAGTATTGAAAATTTCTTCAATGAAGGAGTCAAAGCCATACGAAGAACCAATGGCTGGAATCTGTAATGAACCAAATTAAGACAGGGCAGTCACGCATTCTAAGCATTAAGGTAAATGATCAGTGTGACAAATGCCAAAGAGGCGGATTTCCCATCTCTTGATGCATTCAGATGTGCTTCAGCCAAATGCAGGTCCAAGTACAGAAGCAAGCAGGTTCAGATATAATGTTCTGCATTACGTGGGAGAGATTATCTAATGATTCTTTTTGAGAGTTAGTTACAAAGCAACTACACTAACAGCCCTGATGTTATCTCAGAACCACCGGAACTGCATGGCAATAGCAGAAGAAAATTTTAAATTGCCCAGGTTCCCTGGACAGTGTGTCACTTCAGCTAGAGTAGCCTTTATCAAACTATTCTGGCATGAGGAAGAGGTAAAAGCACTGACTTCTAAGTAGCACAAAATGTTTTTTCTGGACACAAGGCTGAAACCTAAAATAAGGTGCTAGAACCATGAAAGTTGCAATTCAATATCTAATTCCCACTTGGAAGAATTTAGGAGTCAGAAACACATAGTAATGGCACAACAGTTAAGAGAGCAGGGCTGTTAATCTGTATAAAACTAGGAGAAATCAAAACATCAAATAAGAATCTTCACCAGTGAAACCAAGCCAGCATTCTTTGTAGAGTATAAACTGAGAAAGATTAGACAATAAGTGGGGAAGAGAAATCTGTCATGTAACATCACAAATTTAAGTAGAAGTGTGCTAGAAAGAATTTACCCCAAGGTTCCTGAGCTGTACATGACAAATTACCTTAATGAGCTAAAATAAAGCAGAACACATGTCACCAGGTAAAATGCCTTCCAAGCTTTCCAACACAATCTCCCTTATGAGCTTTCTCACCTTCAAACGACACTTAAAGGAATCATTCTTTCTCTTTCTGTCCTCCAAGCCCATAACAAATTCTTAGTGGCAAAGAAATGAGGGTAGGCCATCTATTGCAAGAAAAACACTATTTTTCCTCTGCTGAAGAACTAGAGGAAACAGATTTTACATGCAGCTCTCCAGATATAATGAAACTCCACACTATATGATGATTTTCACTCCTACAGTGACACTTCTGACTACGTTCCTCATTAAAACCTTTAGAACTGGCTTAATAACTTATTTGTAATACACTTTGAATGCACAAAGTACTAGGTATCGACTAAGCTCTGTAATTAGATCTAAATTTATTAATGTTTTGTGACTCTACATGAGATTTGGTAATGACTTTTTTACCTATCCCGGAACAGGATTCCTTGTCTCTACAGCGTGCACTCAGGCAGCCCACTCATACTGAAATCCTGCTCCAGAACTGCAGTGCGCTTCCTGCCTGCCTCCAGTACCTCAGCTGTCCCATCCCACGTCAGCTGCTAGCTCGTTCTGCCCAGCTCTGACCTCTTCGCTATGAGTCACACTAGCTCTCCACCTTCTGCAAATACAGCTCTTTTACATATAATCTATCACATAAAGTAAGATAAACCCTTTTTTTATTTACTTTTTTGGATGTTTTCCTGTTGGTTGCAACCTTGGTTTTCTTGGAATTTAAAGCTACAGCGCCAACCACAGGCAAGTGCTCTGACCAGGAAGGTTACTTTTACCATACTTAAAATGATTGCTTTTTACTTTCACTACATTATTGGTTACACAGTGTTTAATTTGGGGTTTACAAACATTTGGAAAATCTGATTGGCAAATACAGCAAAGCTCTCACCGATAACAACTGAGAAGATACGTACTATGGCCCCTAGACTAAGCAACCTGACAAAACATACAGAACAAGAGAAAAATCAGTAAATGCAGATAAATATGAAGTACCATCAAAGATTCAATACAACTCTAAGCGTAAAGTGGCCCACAGAGGCAATCATAAACAGAAATACTGAAATTAAAATCCTGTAGTCAGTGCCAGGATGACTGCAACTCAGCAGCAAAGAGGAGGACAGTCTCTGATGAATTAAGACAGAAATAGCTCATGCTAGAAGCCCCCCATCACCTTATATCTGAAACTGTAGGCAATGAAGCCATAATGAAAAATACTTTACACAATGTTTTAAATCATGAGAGTCTCCTCAGCTGTATGATTATTGTAAATCGCTTTTCTCCTCCCATCTTCCCCAACCCATGCCCTACAGCAGTACACGGTATTGTACACATTCTAATATCAAAAAAACAATCTTTATAGATACAATCTAATTGTTGTGGGTAGTTGGTTGGGTTTTATGTTTGCTTTTTTTGTACCCGGAGACTCTTCTTTACTTTAAATTATTGTAATGACTATACATTATTTCCTAATTCAGCAACACGTCTCCTGAGCAAACAGCATGCAGCTGCTGAGCTCTGGGAGACAGAAGTTATATTCCACCCTCACCACTACAAAACAAAATTCCTTTTTAGCATGACAGCCAACAAGACATTTTGTCCATTCTTCATACGGTTGCTCTCCAATGTGACTCCAATTCTACGCTGATTAATGAGATAGTCAAGGTACAGGTGCTGGTGAGCTCTATTCCTTGGTAGAAAGGAGTGTATACGAACATCATCGCAGTATTTGAAGGAACACTCGCTACACACAACACATACTCACAGCTGCTACAGATCTGTCACAGATCAAACCTGGCATCTTCATATCAAAGCTTTATGCTCATTAACTCTTGTCTTTCCTGGATCCAAGCACTCTTAAAAATCACACACACAATACAAAAGAATGACTGAAGATTTCCTCTGCCAAGATATGTGGCCAGGATTTGTGCTGCTAAACTGAAGGCTAGAAGTCACTGGGAGCAAAATACCTCCATGCAGCAGACACGTAACAGAATCCTTCCGCTTTACTTTAGAGAGAAACAGAATTCCCTCTATTCAGCTCCCTGATGCTGTTTTACAGACAACTGCAACTCCAAGCACAATTATCAAATACTTCTACCAAGCCAGACAGTTAATTTTGGTGCTGGGTTCGGCTTAAGCAAAGTATAGCAAAAGAAATGAAAATATGTACAAAAATTGAAAGAAAAATTTAGAAAAAAAGCACATGACGTGTTGAGGCTCTGCAGTCATTTTGAAAAAATGATGAAGGGCTAAAATGAGCAAAAGTAACACACAAAGCCAGAACAATTCACTTACTGAAAGATAAAATATCCATTTTTATCTCACTGTCACAGGCAGAAACCTTCTTTCCCATTCTTTTCCACGTTCTCCTAAAGGATCTGTGTTTCCACAGGAAGGATTTGCCTTCTCACATGCACCTGAGCCATCTTGATATCCATGGCCCCTACAGCCTCTTATGCTTTCTGCAGTTATTTTCTTCACAGCACATTCCTGATCACTGCTTTTCTAGGGCTCATCCTTCTGCTGGCCACTCTGTCCCCTGCGTACCATAAGCACACAGAAGCACCTCAGTTGTCTCATTGCCAGGCATGCCAAAACACAGTGGTTCAGTCTCTCATACAAGTGGTTATTCCAAAACCTGTTTCTAACCCTGCCTCTCCTAGGGACTGGGCTCACCCAGCCCTGGTTACATGAAGCCCAATTCAACATCAAGTGGGTGTACAGCAAAATAATACAGAAAGGTACCTCCAGCAGGGCAATGCTGAAATATAAGTGGCCAACCAACAGAGAAGCCTAAACATTCAAGCCCAGCAAATACAAGCTAAACTCTTCTCTGTGTTTGTTAAACAGCACTTTTCCCTGTTGATTGCCAACTTCTTCTATATTTGTACATACACATCCACCCTCCCATAGACCCTCTGTTCTTCACCAGCCTTCTGATGAACTACTTACCATCAACTCACTTGTCTGTTATTTAACTTCCTATTATTCTGGCTGTACAACTTCTTGTCTGTAAGAAAGGGCAGGGAATTTTATCCATTGATTTCTGCATCAAGTTTCTCTTCAAACTGAATTAGAGCACAGAGTGGAAAAACAACAGACACAGATTTGGGGAGTTTTTCTCTCAAATAAACAAACTGAAGATAAGGACATCACTGATTTCACCTTCACACAACTTTGTGAAATTTCTAGCTTCTCTATTACTACCACCAGAAATAGAACACATTTCCTATCACCAGGGCAATATAAAGGAGGAACAAGGCAGAAATGATAACCGAGCCATTAAAAAAGCAAAGGAAGCAAATAACTAAACACAGGATAAAGTGTAAGAAAACAAAAGCGTTTGTATTTGAATACAGAAGAAACATATCAGAAAAGAAGCTAGAGACATGGGTAGGAAACAAGAACATATACAGCGCTTTAAAATAAACCAATGCAATTCTGCCAGAAATCAGTGGTTAGATATTTCTCATGCAACAGAGAGGACATTCGACTAACAAACCAGAACGAATTGGTCTGTACCCCTCAGCCACCAGCATTAAACTGCTGAGGTTACAAGACTGGCAGAAATGAGCCTGAGGACTCCCAAGGAGATTTCCTCTACAGAGCAACTTCCGCGGTTCACACAAGGCTAAAAATAGGCTCTGTAACAAGGAATTTGTATACAAATTGATACTAATTAAAACATTCCAGTCATCTGCACTCCTCTATCACTGTAATTTCAATTGTTCAAATAAATATTCCCTCACGGAACTTAAGTCTACAGCACTGCAACACTCCATTCGGCTATTTTTATAATGGTTAATATTATCATATTTTTATATTTTTATAAAGCCCTTTCACAGAATCACAGAATGGCCAGGGTTGGAAGGGACCTCAAGGATCATGAATCTCCAACCCCCCTGCCACGCGCAGGGCCACCAACCTCCCCATTTAATGCTAGACCAGGCTGCCCAGGGCCCCATCCAGTCTGGCCTTGAACACCTCCAGGGACGGGGCATCCACAGCCTCCCTGGGCAGCCTGTTCCAGCACCTCACCACTCCTCTGTAAGAATTTTTTTAAAAACCGATTCTCTGTAAAGAATTTCCCCCTGACATCCAACCTAAATCTTCCTTCCCTCAACTTCAAACCATCTCCCCTCGTCCTGCAGTTATCAACCCTTTCAAAGAGTTGATTCCCCTCCCTGTTTGTAGGCTCCCTTTAGGTACTGAAAGGCTGCAATGAGGTCACCCCGCAGCCTTCTTTTCCCCAGGCTGAACAAGCCCAGCTCCCTCAACCTGTCTTCATAGGGGAGGTGCTCCAGTCCCCTGATCATCTTTGTGGTCCTCCTCTGGACCCTCTCCAACAGCTCTCTGTCTTTCTTGTACTGGGGGCTCCACACTTGGACACAGTACTCCAGATGGGGCCTCACAAGAGCAGAGTAGAGGGGAACAATCACCTCCCTGTCCCTGCTGACCATCCCTCTTTTGATGGAGCCCAGGATACCATTTGCTTTCCAAGCTGCAAGAGCACACTGCTGGCTCATGTTAAATTTTTCATCCATCAGGACCCCCAGGCCCTTCTTCGCAGGGCTGCTCTCAAGGACTGCTCCTTCCAGCCTGTAAGCCTACAGCACCCGTATTCCCAGGAGGTCTCCCATCCACTTACTAACCAGGCCTGACCCTGCTTAGCTTCCAAGATTGGGCATTACCAGGGTGGGATGGCTGTAGGCCATTAACATTTCATTAACAATACAAGGAAAACTCTGTACCATCATCTCTTCAACATCTCTTCATCTCACAGCTACACCCAACTTTTGTTGACATGAATGCTGGCACTCCCACTGATTTCAGTGGACCAGGATCTAGTGGCCCTTGAATGTCATGGATCCCTAGAGAGCTATCGAGGATCTTTTTCTACCAGGTCGATACCTGGGCATTAAACTGAGTTCTCAGGACAAAAGGGAACCAGCTGGCTGCATGGGCACAGCAGCAGAACAGCTGGATGTCAGTGTGGGGGCTGCCACTGTGACATGTGGCTCCAATTACAGCTTTCTCCAACTAATTGTGCCAGAACAGATCATCCATTTAGCTCCTCTAGTGAAAGGAGCTGCAATGACTTTGTCAGCCAATACAATACCCAGAGAGAGTTCCTCGACACAGCAACACTCTTCAGAAGCAATTCTCTTCAGTCTCTTTCCTTTCAATTCCAGGGGGCAGGGGGAATGAAGCTGATTTTGTACTTGAAAGCATCAGCATGTCTCTCTGGACTTCCAGCCGTAGCCTAATGAGTTGGCAAATATATTTTTGTGCTGCACATTTTCTCAGGATAATTAACAAGATCCAAGATGAACTTTTCAATGCAGCCAAGCCAGTTCCCCTCCTCATGGAAAAGAACCGTGCACACAGCTGGTGCTGATCTGGTTGATTCCAACAGAGACACCAAGGCCAGCGGGAGCCCCACAGAAGAACTGCTCAAACACGTCCTCCTCCAGGCATACCAGTGGGTAACTTTCCTACTGTCTCACAAATGATTTGGCATTTAAGTAAATTAGGAAGTAATTTTCCAGTGCAATCCATCTGGCGCTTCTTACAAATGCTAATTTACTATAAAACAACTTGTTTAAAGTAGAAGCAAACCCAAAGAAACTAGGAAATGCCAACCCAGCTGAAGGATGATACAGCGATGAGCATAAATCAGAGAAAGGGCCCCTGAGCAGGGACAGACTCAGAACTGAGAAGCAAATACTAAGCATCCTACTGATGGGAAGGTTCAGGCAGGATATCAGGAAAAGATTCTTCACCAGAGGGTAGCTGGGCATGGAACAGACTCGCCAGGGCAGTGGTCATGGCTGCAAACTTCTGGACCTCAAGAAGCATTTAGATGACGCCCTCAGATATAGGGGTTGAATTGTGTGTGGAAACAGGAGTTGCACTCCTTACAGTCCCTTTCAACTTGAGATATTCTATGATTCTGTGATGGTTTCCCAATGGCCTCACAGGACTGCTGCAGCACTGGTGCACCCCCATCCCCATGGGCCCACCACTGCACTACAATCATGTAGGGAGCACCGTTAGGCTGCCTGTGATGTATTCACTGGGACTTGCTCTGAGTAGGTCAGGAAAAGAATTGTTTAAGTGACAGTCAGCAGCACTAGCACTAACAACAGCAAAGTAAGAATACAAGAACTTAGATGCTTGTGATATGGACAAAGCCCTCTCACAGGCAAACATGATTCTGTTCTCACTGAGGTACATGCAAAGATCACGCTGCTTTGAGGATGGCAGCATCTCACACAAAGCTGGCAGCAAGCTTCCTCCTTGTGGCCATAACACAAGGCTGACCAAGGCTAAGAGTGAGCCCAAGAGCCTCAGCTCAATGCAGAACAGTTCGCTAGGGAGCTGCAGAAGATGGCATAGATGCTGCATTTGGTTTAATTAAAGCTATTCAGTGTCAAGCATAAGGCACAGAGATAAAGAATTCACATGTTCAAACCACTTCTGCTGTCCTTTTCATGGCCAGTCCCCATTACCTGGAGGGAGGAAGATTTCAGACTTCAGGGCCATCAGGTTGCAGTCAGTGACCAAAACCAACTTCCCCCAAAGAAGCTAAATAAGATGCATCGAGATTTAAAAAGCTATTTACTTATTCCTGTGCAGGTGGCCTCACATTTCTTCTGGCTAAAGCACTTGAAAAGAAGCTAATTATGCACATCCAGTCATGGACGGAAAAAGCAGTCCAGCTATTTTAGAATTCATTTACTAATATTTGATGCAGAACGTTATTGCCTAACTCCAGCTGTCAGCATTCGGTCATCCTTTTGTTAAAAGGATGACATTTTTCTGAAAGAAGTTTTCTGCAACGCGAAAGCTAATTAAGAGACGATGTCAGTGGCACAGAACATTGTCCAAGAATAACACTGTTTCTATTAAGCAAATGCCTCAGCTTCACTTTAGCATTTATTTCTAAAGTAGAAACTCTGACAGTGGTCTAGGACAAAGAAATTATTTATGTTACACCGAATGACTAAAGGAAATTTAATCACTGCTAATGCAAAAGGGTGAGCAATCCTCTAAAATTACTAAGCTATTACATTTAACCAGTTCACAGAGCAAATCAGGAGTCCTCTCCTGCGGTCCTCTGTAAGGTTAAGAACTCCTATTGACTTTAATGTGATTTTTCACTCAAGTGGTAACGGTAAGATCCAGCTCCAAGGCAAGCATGCTTCCTTTCCTGCTCTTGGTTCATTTCTCCAGCACTGCAGACTATCTGCAGCTTCTGCCGACATTCCTCTTCTCACTCCTCAGTCTCCTAAATTCAGCACTGGAGCTGCACGAGCACCAAACCCGCAGCCCCACGGAGAGCACTGCTGCCCTGTGCCATGTGAGGCAGGCTGGCAGCTGGCACTGCTGCACACAGGCAGGCCCCATCTAAACACACGGCCACGTGCGGAAGGATGCTGGCATTCCAGGGAGCAGACTTCTGCAGGGAGGCAAAAATGGGTATATGGAACATGTTCCTCTAACAAACTATGTAACCTATTCATAAAACATCCCTGCTCTCGTTCCAGTGTTTATGAATCAAGATTCTGATTAATGCATTCAAATGTTCCCGAGCAATTTAGGGGCACAACGTGGATGCAAATGTAGAACTCCTTCAGCGAGGCTCAAGGTGCCAGTTCCAGAGCAAATCACTGCGGTGTAACAAAGCCACCACGCAGCAGCTGAGCTGTGGCAGCTGCTCCCACACAGGCTCTGAGCCCGTGAGACCTGTAAGCCAATGGGACTTTGCTGAGTCTGACAAAGAGAAAAGTTGAGCTGAGACTTCATTCAGAAGTGCCACAGGCACCCAGACAGCCACTGCAGCACGGATGGCCTGAGATAACTCATTTGTCTGACATTACTCTTTTCGGAGGCTCAGTAATAGAGAATTTTTTAGACATGTCATCTCTTCGGAAAAACAAAGATTAAAAAATTCTTTTATCCAGTCCTTTACAAAAATGTAATAAAAACAAATAAAAATGACAGTATTTCCTCTGTACTGAGGCAGAAAGTGCAGCCCTAAAGCAGAAGTGATTAAGTTTTCTGAGACTTGCTTCTTAAGAGCGTAATTATTTAGATTATAAAACACCTTACTAACTCCTTACAACTGTAGAAATGCACTGTACCTTAATATTACTCCTATGCCACACAAACACAAAAATGATACCGAAATTCTCTGGAATATTTTCATTATGTTTTTTTCTCCAGAGATGACATATGTTTCTAATAACTTGCCACTGAGAAAACAGATTTAGCAGGGTAGCAGCATGCTGAGAAAGATAGCAGGATTTTCAATTTTCAGATGAAAGCAGCTCTATTCCCTGGCAGCCCTGCTCCCACCCCCTCTAGGCCAGATCAAATTTTATCTGAAGCTAGCGGATGCCTGCCTTTGCCTCACACAGAAGTTGAATCAGGTTTTCTACATACCTGAAGCAAACAGTCTGAGCTCATAAAATAGAGCCTTTTAGCGAGCACTTATACCAGAGGGAAGCTGTTACAATTAACAGGATTTCTGGGCTTTGTTATTTACGTATGTTTAGCTAACAGAAGACCCAATTTTTAATCCCAAACCCATTTAATACCCATTCAGCAGACTCACTGCCCAATCTACACCATCAAAAGGAAAGTGCTACGCAAATGATACATGTCTACCCAGCACCTACAAGGAACAGATTTTAAAATCTGTTAATTTGCATAAGGAAAACCCATGGCACTATTGACAAGACTGCAATTAGTTGCTTTGAAGAACGTATCACAATCATAAAAACATACAAATCCAATGTTTTCCCCCAGGAAAGAAGGTATTTTTCAATCTTTGGACACAACCGCTCTATATACAAACTTGAAAGTGAAGCACCCAGTGACTCCTGTGTCCCAAAAGAAGTCTGCGTAAAGGAATATGAAGGTGGTGAGCCCCATGCTGCAACCACTGTTCTCACTGAAGCCATGCAACTCACAGTGGGAAGCTTTGTTTCACAAATGGTTACCAACTGTTCGAATAGCTGACACCAAACTTTTCTTCACATCTTCATGCAATTTTATTCGAAGGTGTGTGTTTCTTTTCCCCTTTTACCAACTTTTTACATATGAAAACTGACAGAGTACTTTATCAAGTTCTCTAAAAATATGGTCTTACTAAAAATATGATTAAACAGCAAGACATGCATGAAGCTATACCAATGAACAAAAGCCTGTTGCTGTATTGACGACAACCTGACAAATCAAACATTGCAACTACTTCTCTCATACTAATGGCTGGGACTACATTTTTGTACAGCTCTTGTTTCTTTTGATAAAATCATTTCTTCCCTCAGAGAGACTAGTACTTTGGATGTGACATTTGTCTATCAGCTCTGTAAAGTAAGAACTAAACTATATTTAGCTCTAGAAAGCCATGGGTTTTAATACATGCAGAGCTGCCGAAGAATCAGAATTAATCTTAATGAGAAAACTTTTATCAAGTGTAACTCTATCTTTTCCCACCCAACTGGGACTAATTTGTTCCATTATCTCTAAAAATTCCAGCTAGACACTTTAACTAAAGCCTCCAAAGCGTGTTTGTTCAATTAACAACCATGCAAATGTACAACCACTCAATCATGCCGGGGGCTGCTTCCTAAGCATCTTCAGATCTCTCATAAAAAGCGGAATCAATCACTGCTAAGGAGCTTCTTCTTGCCCATGCCCATGCCATGAGATAGGTGCCAGGATGGCAAAAAGGGCCATGAACAACCACTGTACCACTGTCAAATGCTGGCAGAAAGAAGACTAATACAGGCCGGGTCCTCCCCATATACATGACTATATTCCTACATAACGAGGAGGTGAGTCTTTCTTCAATTAAGGTTCCTTGGGAACTTGGGAAGTTAGCTGTCAGTGAGTCAAAACCTGTGAGCTGAAGGAGCTATTCTGGGAAAATTGTTCTTTTTTCTGTTTTGTGGTTTGTTTTTAACCTGAACAAGCAGTACAAGATTTGGCTGTGAGGTATATAGCCTTTAGAAAGTTTTCTGAGCTTCCACTACACTCAGAGGGGATTTGGGAGCACTTGGATCTTCCCAGAAGCACTCCTCAGCATCTTGCAGATGCTTCATTAATGACCAGATAGAGTCTTCATGTATTAATAAACCAAATCTAGGAAGTAAAAACAGAAAGAATGTTTAACATCAAGCGTGATAGTGTAGAAGAGTATGCAAAGCAGGCTCTCTAATTTGCTTCCCAAGCAGAATATGGGCAGATGACATCAATTTGCCTATGCATA
The DNA here is from genome assembly GCA_035772895.1 of Perdix hodgsoniae. Lineage (NCBI taxonomy): Eukaryota > Metazoa > Chordata > Aves > Galliformes > Phasianidae > Perdix > Perdix hodgsoniae. The sequence continues at coordinate 294,775 of JAPSGF010000002.1, read as the reverse complement.
AGAGCATCTGCCAAAATATTTCTACATCTGTTGTGAAAAGAAACCTGATAAAATGTTCAAAACATACAGCGTAAGGATCTCATCCCTGGTGTTATCAGAGCACCAGACACCTCCATTCATACACCCTTATAAAGAATAGAAAGATTTTGCTACTTCCACTGCACTGGCCTGAATTTCTGCAAGGACTCTGCTATGATGAGGTCAGCTGAGACCTGCTGAATTTTGCCTTCAAGAGTGTATGTCAAATACCTAAAATATCTAGGAGGGAAAATTCTGAAACATAAAACAGACTTTGTTTTATTACACATCTGTTATGCAAATAACATTCACACATCACTAATTCTAAAGTCTAAATATATGAAAGCAGAAAATGAGAGGTTAATAATGAAACAAGAAGTCAGTTTGAAACCAACTTTCTCTAAGCCCAAATATTAAACTTTTGAAAGCAGACTGGATAGTTAAAGAGGAACTAAACCTATCACACACTTTTAAATTGTTTTCTGTAGATGACTTCTCTAATGAAAAGTATATTTTTCTTAACTTCTTTTAGAAAGAAGGAAGAACGTGGACTGCAGAATGCAGCACAAATAACTGCATCACGCACTTGGGATTTAACAGACTAAACGCGCGACTTCAGTAACGTGCTGCAAAAATGCCACAACAGCAACAACATACAAAATCCCCTAGAACCATATTCATAATGTTTACTTTTGTAGCCAGCTAGGCTAAAACACGATCCAACCAGGACAACAGAAAGGCTCCTGCTACAATCTCAGTTTGGAAATGGATCCTTTTTGCTTATGGCCCTGAGTGGATCAGGGTCTCTCCTGCTTGTCAGAGATGCACATGGCCCAGTATTCTGTGAGAGGACCAAACAGCACATCCACCAAGCCCTCACACTAGTATTGTGCCTTATGCAAAATGATCTTAACCCAATTAAAATACAGAACTCTGTGCTATGCTGGGCGTAGGCAAGAAAAGCCAATCTTGCATTTTAAAGATAGGGGCAACGGAGCCAAACAGAGCTCAGATTTGCCTACCCCAGTGACATGAGAAGGAATCGTGCTCAGGACTGAAGTGACTGCTGTGCTGCCAACCATTACAGCCACTATTTTTTGCCAGCTGCTCCTATTGTTTTGAGCTACACTGCCAATGACAGGGTCACTTCTTAAAAAAAAAAGAAAAAAAAAGAAAAAAATCGGTACCGACAATAGTTTCACTTCTTTCATCTGGACAGGTCATAAGGACCATAAGGAAGAATGAGATAGAACTATCAGGGAGGTTACTCTTTGTTGCTACAGACAGCAAGAAATGAGCTTAAAAAAAAAAAATCAAAAGGAGACTAAAGATCTTGTTTCTGATGTCTGCTTTGGAAAGTAACAGAAGTAAGTAAAGGTCAACAGCACTGTAAGAGCTGAGCATGAAAGACTTCTTACAAGTGACCCAGCGAGGCTCACTGCAGACAGGCAACGTGCCCAGTGGGCACGTTAACATTAACACAATACGTTATTTTAAAAGTTGCATGTCCTTATGCTTAAAAGCCACAACGAGCTTTCCTGACTTCTCAAGACAAGGATGTTTACCAGTGCACAAGGCAAACACTCCCTGCACCACTAAGCATACAGTCTAAAGGCAGCCCTGACCGCGGGCCGGGAGAACAGGTGTACGCCGATCCCGGGGCAGCTCACACGCCGAGGCCCGAGCTCTCGGCCGGCAGCGGCGCCGGGGCAGCCAGGGAGAAACCGCCGCCGCGCTCCCCGGGCGCCAAGGGCAGCAACGCTCTGCCCCACCGCAACCCGCTTCCAACCCGCCCCGGGGGCACCCGGACGAGGGCTCCCGCCCGTGGGAAGTTAACGGTAGCGTGACGCCGTCATCTGGAGGCTCCGTTCTACGGGACGCCGTCCGCTTTCTCTCCTGAGCCCGTGCCTGGGCAAGGGAAGCGCATACTCCGTCAGCGTGTCACTCCCAGCTCCCTTACAGACAGGAAAACAGAACCCCTGGCTGACTCTGAGATGCTCCAAAAAGCCACAAGCGTGCGACTTGGCGCTGACAACCCCGGCAACCGAAACCAGCCGAGCGAACCCCACCAGCCACGCAGCCGACCGCCTGCGAAAGGCGAGCGCCGGCCGTTCGGCGGGCCGGCACCCGGCGAGGCGCCCGGCAGCGGAGGCGGACCCGGACTCCACCGGCCTCGGGGCGACCGGGGCCGCCCGGGCCGCGGCTCAGGCCGCTCCGCGCCCGCAGGACGGAGGGACGGCCGGGAAGCGGGCCGTCCGCGGAGACCCGCCCGGCCGCGGCCCTCCCTCTCCCCCCGCGGATGCGGCGGCGCCCCCCCCTTCCCCCCGCTCACCGTGCTCCGGCCGCCGTCGCGGGGCTGCGGAGGCAGAGAGGGCCGCGGGGCGCTGCGCGGACGGGGCGGGCGGACTCGCTGAGGCGGCCCCGCGGCTCGGCCCCGCTGCTTGGGGCCGGCTCACACGTCAGCCGCCACGAGACCCGGATCTGCCGGCTCCCGGCGGCGGCGGAGGGCCGGGGCGGTGCCGAGCGGCTCCCGGCTCCCGCCCCCCGCCCCCCGCACCGCCCCTCGCGGCCCCGCCGCCCCCCCGGCTGCTCGCGTGGTCGGAAGCGGTGCCGCTGCTGGTGTGCTTTTCGCCGCCCTGAAGAACGAGGGGATCTGCGGTGCGGTTCGTCGCTCAAAGCTTGTTTGGATGCTCGTGACTCGGAAGGCTTCTCTGCAGCCTTTCCCCTGAAATAGCGTCCTTAGAAGCTGCGGAACGCAGAAAGGAGAACTTGAGGCGCTGGTTCCCAACGTCACCAGTTGGGCACCCTCGTGCAGCCGCAGAGCGGCAATGCCGTGCTGCCCTGCGAGGGTCAGGAGCAAGTCTTGCCCTGGGGACAGCGATACCATCCCGTAACGCAGCGGGGATCTCGTAGGGAAGGAGATCTTGTCATCCAGGGCAGATTACTTGCCTCGGGCCGACGTGGATCAAGGTGCAATTGCAATGAGAAAGGAGGGCTGGATAGATGCTGCAATTTCTCCCAGCTCCGTAGCTCCTCATAGCACAAAAACCTCCTGCGATCTGACAGGGCTCACATGGGAGGACATGGCCCTGGCTGTGCTCATCACGGTTCTCTGCTCTCACGAGGAGCTCAAGCCTTCTTTCTCTGCTGTGGGGATGCCATTTATTTTCTTCTGAGCACTTTTTCCTAGCACTGTGTGCCAAGCCCACGTCACTCTTTCCAGCATCAGGCGCAGCACCAGCTGGCAGTTTTGCACTACCAGCAATCCTTGGTGTGCAAAGCCACGTCCCTAACGCGCAGCCCAGGTGCCCATGCCCGTTGCAGGTCTGGCCCTGGCAGACCTTGCAATACTGCAAGTGAACAGAGGCACAGACACAAAGCCAGGCCACCACAGGGAAAAAATAAAAATCTCAGGAATGAGCCATTCCAGAAGCAAGCAGAAACAATTTTCCAACATCATTAAGGGCCTTGCCTACCTCCATACCTAATCCATGCCCCTCCATACCTAACACCTAGGGCCAGTCATTGCTCTAGAAAATGGAGCTGAGATCTGAAATCCCCAAACCAGACACAGTGTACCATATTAATCCTGGCTCAAACAAGAGAGCAATGGCAAATCGTAAGTAGTGAGGAGGCTCCTATTGTTAAACTGAAGCAGAAATGTTTAATACTTCTATTTTCTTACCTGTGAATAAAGCTAAACTGTCTGTTGTTGCTGAATGGATGGAAAGCACACTTAGGGGAACTTATAGAATTGAAAAGAGAGTCTCATAGTGACTGATCCATGGCAAGCTTGTACAGTGGTAAAATGGGAAGGGATAAACTAGATGAGCTAGACAGGCTCGGATGCCTTGTCTGTAATAGCATGAACTTGCAAAGGTACTGGAAAGGAGAGGCAGGAGCTGATGGAGATGGAGACCGAGCAAACTGCAAGAAAGCACTATGGGATGATGGCATTTAGAGCTACATGTGAGGTGACTTCCTCTACTGCTTTGAACCAAATGCAGCTTCCTTCAAACTGTGCTTTGCATCTTTCTGGCTCATTTCTCACACCATCCCATCCAGGAACACGTATTACATTATAATCTCTTGAAATCATCTCTTGATAAGGCATGCATGCAGCATTCCAGCCAGGCACCATTCTAGGTGGGATGCAAATGCTCACACCCCTCCCTACTCCATTTTTTCCCCTCTCACATTACTACTGCAAAGCTCTACATATCTGTAAATAGTTTTACATAACTGGTCTCAGTAAAAAGCTAGCCTTTTTCAGTATTGCATTCTGTACTATTTGCACTGCCTTTTTGACAACAAAATTGGATTATTTTTCTTTGTTTAACATATATGTTTCTATTGGCATTCTTGAAAAGATGGGAAGCTAGTGAATCTAATGAAGGATGGATTGTTGGAGAGTGATTTTCAGGTACTGAAACATCAGAGTATGAACTGTCAAGGAAGAGGAGCAGTCAATAGGAGCTACGTAAAGTACAGAGCAGGAGCAAGAGAAACAATGCATAAGGTTATTGCTTGCAAATCAACAAATACATGTATACTATATGTAGGCAGAAAGCAGCTAAGTATTTTACATAAAACATTCTGTCAGCAGCCCTCAGTGCATCCCTCTGAATTTGGCCCTCCTGGTTCCCACGGGCAAATGAACAAGCCATAGCAGGCAGTGATTCTATCTCAGCTTCCCACTCCCAGGTTTCAGCCATCTGCTCCCCCTCACACTCAGAAATTTAGTGCACGACACAGCAATAAAATGAGATTCCGATATGGAGGCTGTGTTCAGACTCACTCTGTGAAGTGTCCTTCCTGGCAGGAAAACTACAATGAAAACAGTGATGATTTAGGCTACCAGTAATGACTTTATGAAAAAAGGCATGAGGTACATTCAAGATTGGCTTGTAACAACAACAAAATTGTAAATCCATTGATTTTGGCACAGTAGAAATAATTGTACTGCCCATTGCCAAGCAAGAATACAAAGACAAATCTGACTGAAGGGCAGAAGATGGTGATGTTCCTTCCACCAATAACCCTGTACAATAGAGGAGGGTAGGAGTTGAGCAAAACTCAGTATGTTGTTCTGTCAACTGAAAGTAGGATGGATTGGGCACTCTGTAAAGCCTCAGGCAGATGCCACATTCCAAATCACGGTGCTAGCTTTCTACTGCTTAACCCTAATAGGCAGTGGAAAAGCAGGATTCATGCTGGTGAGCTAACTTGACAAATAGTGAATGAATTTGTTACAGATATCCAAAGAATTACCTTTCCCATTGTGAAGCACTCCTGCTGATGTTCTTCTCATCTTTGCTGCCTGACTTGTGCTGCTAGGCATTGTATTACTCCCACCCGGATACCCTGTGGAATGGAAATTCTTCAGCTGCAATTCATACAGGATCTGAAAAATGACCGAGAAAATTGGGCGAGTCCTCTTAACTTTTCTGTCTGCTTTCTCTTTTCCTTTAAGCAGCCCACATAATGCTGTTCCCAGAAGGAATCTGCAAGAGATTCAACTGAAAATATTGATGCTGAAGAGCTACTTGGAAGTCATCTGTATCATGGCCTGAAAATGGCATCCAATAAATGGAAAGAAAAAGTATCAAGGTATGAGTTGCCTTTTTGGCAGCAACGTCTCTTTTTAGCAATACTTTACATTAGAAAGAGGCAGCTAATTTTGGAAAAAGAAGACAAATCCTCAGAAAAGTTGCTCACAAACATTCCTAGCTGGGATGGCATCTGACAGCACACTGGAGAATTGCAAAGTACTCTGGGATATTAGGCAGCAAGCCTGCAAATTAGCTGGTAGAAAGCTTGTATTGTGTGCTCAGGTTCATGTAAGAGAAATGTAGTCATTTGATCACAACTGAACCAAATTTATGCTGCTAGATTTTCTTAATGTGTAGATACAAGCTGAATGAACATCTGACCATAACCTAAGCTGTCAGGGCTCACAGAAAAAATATGGCTTGGTCAAAAGTAGGAATTCTACTGAAGCTGCCAAAGGAGGGCTTTTGTGCTCTCAAAGCATCAACTCACCAACACAGACTTTTAGATACCAGCCATCAGTCAGGGGAAATGATCACAAAAGATTGCTGGCCAGTGATGTTTTCCAAACCAGGAAATGGAGGCATGAACTCTGAAATGAAGGGGATAAGGATTATTTTACGTTTAACTACAATATTGACTAGTAGCTTGCAGTAACTATGAGATGAAAGGAGATCAATTGGAATGTTAACAGGATTAGGCTGAAAGAAAATATCTAAGAATAGAAGATTAATGTCTGAACCACTGAATTGTTAATGACAACACTGACTGGTAAAGTCATTTGGATTAGGTTGAAAATTGGATCTGTGGAATAAAACCAGTACATCCTAAGTAACCGCACAAAATAATAAGACAAAGGTCTGCTGAATTTCATTGTGTTTGACTATTATGCAATCTCTGGTAGCAACATAATTTGCAAATAGTTTGGGAAATCCCCTGTAAAAATGTGGTCTAAGTGGACCAACACTAATAAAACCTTAACAAATTGTTTTTCCTCTGGAGCAGAAACCATGATAGCAGCTGCACAATTGTGGTGGCTTTCTTGCAAAGAAAACACAAGCAGTATGAACTGCTTCTTGAGTAGCTCACAGCCATAAACTATCTGCAGCCATAAACTTACCAGCAGCTATCACTGCTATGTTCGTCTGAAAACTGCTTCCACTTGAGAAAAACACATACTGTGTCACACTCTGTGTTCAGAGCCATTTCACCATTCTGTCTGAATCTGCCTCTGAATTTGAGTCAGAGCCCTCAACTGTTACAGTACTTATGGACTTGAAATAAAAATGAATTCCTGTTCATTTTTCAAGGGAACATGTAACAGAAGACATATCTAATACACAAACCATGGTCACGAAGTTCAAACCCATTGGTATAATGAATGTATGTGTAGAAGAATGTGTTAGAGAAGGAAATGAAAATAGGACCCCAAAGGATGTTCTGAACACTTTACTGTATCTACTATGCATCAGGAAATCAAACTTTTCTGGTCAGGATTTGGGAATTCTGATCTGACAGGAATATAAGTACTTTTGTAATTGCTAGTTAAAATACTATGTCATTACTCAGTATACAGTTGCAATTTAAGAGTAACTGCTCATTAAAAAAAAAAAAAGCATTATTTACTAAGAACAAAAAGAGATAAAAAAAGGGAAGATGCTTCACATATGACTGAGAAGGTGTGTCAAAAGGCATAACTCATGCCAGACATTAAAAAGATGGCAGCATCGGTGTATAGACTACAGAGGACTAAATCAAATTGTTGGAAGAGAATGTGATCTATTATCATGGTAAGTGATACTCTGGCTTCTGTAGTGCTTTCAACCATGGTTTTCATCTTGAATTTTGAAAGATGAGAATTGAAAAAAATTAAAAAATCAGGAATAACTCTTGTCTCAGCTTGCCAAACTCCATGTGAACTTAATGTGATGGTTTCAGCTTGTGCACATTTGCTGTTTGGACAGCCTTAGCTTGTGCACATTTGCTGTCTGAGGATGTGGTATGGCACAGCTAGATTCTTGCTGCAGTAAGATACGCCAAACCTGTTGAAGAGCAGCTGTGAAGCCTAGTAGTTTGGTATAAGAAAGAAAATTAGGATTTATATAGAGCTGATAAGTTGACCACTTGGAGAAAGAAAAAAAAAAAAAGAATTCTGTAGTATTCAGCTCATGCTTCACGCTGCAAGTCTTGCAAAAATGCTGTAAGAAATTAACATTTCCATGTTCAGAGTATGAATTTACCTTTCCAGTGCTGAAGTGGGTTTTTGTGGTTACCTTTGTGTTAAGCAGCTGAGGTTTAAATTAGAAACAGATGTTGCCTCTAAAAATTGAGATATTTATTGAAAAAGGGTGAAAAGAATTTGAAGTTGGTGCCAGAGACAACTGAGGGAGCTAGATTCTTAGTGGCACCCAGTTTCAGGGCAAGAGAAATGGGCACAAACTGAAGTGCATGAAATTCCAGCTGAACATAAGAAAACATTGCTTTACTTCGTTGGGTTGAACGCTGGAACTGGTTCCTCAGGAAAGTTGCAGCATCTCTGTCCTTAGAGATAATTAGAAACTCAACCAGGCATGGTCCTGGTCAGTGCTTTAGCTGATTCTTTTGAACACTTCTCTTGGATTGAACTAGATGACTCTGTGAGAGAACTTTCACTACAATTTCAATGGGAGAAAATTGAGTGAAATGAAAATAAAGGACGTTCTTCAAGGCACCCAGAAATGTATATGCAGGGAGATGCTATACATCTCTAGTATTTGCTGTTATAGGTTTCATGTCTGGTGTATGAGTAGGAAAGGAACCAACAGCATAACACCACTGCATTCCTAGGACTAGGATTTAGAAGCTGCAAAATCCTGAAAGACAATCATACAGCATGACTGAATTTCTCCCAGCATGACTAACCTCTAATTGGGGAAAGAAAAATACAGTCTAGAATACTGCCTTTTAAAAGGTGCCAATTTCCAATTTACCATGTGATCTTTTCGCACTCTGTCAGGCAGATGGGAAAGCTGTAACAGGAAATTTTATGAGATGGGTTATACCTCACAGAAACTGCTATAATTGCTACCTCTCGTTTGAGAAAAATGTTCAAGACAAGCTCCTTATACCTAAAATGAATCTTCTGCCAAAGCAAAGGAAAGTGCTACTACTGAAAATACAGACACATAGAGCAGTAGGGTTCTTCTAGATACTGTTCCATGAAATATTACGTGCTTGACAGACATGCAAGGATGAGAAATTGCCAACTTCTGCTGCATTCAGAGAAACTGTACATTACTTGAAACATGAAGTGTATGTTCTTTATGCCTTGATTGTTTAACTTGAATTTATCCTCAGTTTCTTCCTTTAATAACTCGTCACATCCTCTGTGCTTGCTATCCACATGGCCGGAACGGAGACAATTAAATCAGGAAAACAACAAAATCAGTTTATCTTTGTTATCTTCTTCAATTGGTAGCTACCGGTTTATATGACTTCAAATGCAGCACAATTAACATTTTACATGACTGTGGTCTAAACAGTGAGTAGTGAATTAGACTTGATGATTTTGTTAAATTAGTATTCAACCATAGTAACACCAACAGAAAAGTTTCTTTTCCTATTACAAAGTTGTCCTAGCCTCCAGACTGCAGATATTTTAGGATGGTATCAACGGCAATACAACTTGATAAATTACCCATCTGTCATGGATGAGCTCTATAGGGATGACCTCTGACAAACTTCACTAATTTGTAAATTTTTGTTTTAGACAGTTCCAAAAGACGTGTATCAGTTGTGGATCTGGTGCCCATCATGACAGATTATACTGTTGTTTAGCAAGATGGCTATCAGATATTCAAATTCTAGTTAGAATCTTCAAAAAGCCTCAGCATCCCAAAATTGCTAGATCAAGCAATACTAACTGAATTCAGGAACTTTAGTTTTCTTTTTTTCTTTTATTAAAAGGAGAAATATTTTCCTACTTTTTGGGATCCCTTTAGAAAACAGATGGACCATTGAAAGGATTCATAACAACCGATGATGTAAAATACGCTGAAAATTTTTCTCTGTGGCTTTATTTCCTCTGGCAGATTTCTTATTTCAGTGTGTATGTTCTTATACTGTGATTGTGCATACACTGTTAATCAATCATCTCTTATAACTGAAAACCTTTTTTTGAGTTGGGGCCACATGCAATGCTTAGCTATTGCCTGTAGGAGCCTGATCCCCATTTTGCACATCCCTCATTGCAGCCCGCACTGATGGCCGTCTCAGGTCACAGACACGAACAGCAAGTTGTCCAGTCATGTCCCTTCCTCCCAAGCAGACGCAGTGCTGATGCAAGAGGACAGCCTGTAACATACAGCTCCCGAATAACTGCTTTCTGTCTCCTCAAAGGGAAAGCCAGACAGAAGTATCCTGCAGACCCAAATCTGGTCTACACACAGTCAGCTGGACCACTTTGTGTGCAACATGCTCTCCAGCAGCTAGCTCAGCTACACTTTCAGAAGTGATGTAGTGACTACTGTTGTGTGATTAAGCTGTGGCTGCAGTTACTCTTACTCTGAGTGCTTTTATTTTTTAATTTATTCTGAATTCCCATACTCATTCAATTTATGCTTCACAATGAATGCTGCTCCAGTTCTAATTTTAAACTGATTTCTTCTAATGAGACCCAAACTCCACCTCTAAGCAGTCATTCCAAAATACTAGCACCATTTTAATCATCTTTAACTTTCTTACAGTATTCAGCTACTTCTTTGGCTACTACTGCACTGAACAAGAAATTTAAGCTTCTAGCTTCACGGTCGTATATGCTCCAGCCCTGATGACATTTAGGAAATGGAAATTTTCTATGCATCAGTCTGAATCTGACTTCAGTCTCTGTAGTCATTACAATAGCAGGGATTGTTATCCAGTCACAAATCCTAAGGACGGGGAAGATGATGTCCTGTTATCCAGGAAAAGCTGTCCAGCTACCTTTTCAAGGCAGCTCTGAGCTCCCTTTGTACCTATGAAAGGAGGAACACTGCATTTCTATAAAGTTACATAGATTTGGTAATTTGCTATAAATTATTACATTATTAGACAGTAATGCAAAATGCTTAATATAGTATAAACAGCTCAGTCTGAGTAGAACATGTTTGTGAGTGGAAAACAATATACTGGCAAGGAGCACGGTAACTATATCTTTTTCATTATCTACCAAATCCCTATAACTCTAACACTCATGAGACTGATAATAATATGTTATGAAATCTAATTTTGTATTCCCAGTTTGCTTCCATTTTGAAAGGATTCTCAAAAAGATGGCTGTCTTCTTTCTGTAATGGGAAGGAGTATAGCTTCACAACTTTTTCTTTATAAGAAATGCTTTTATTTCCTTCTGATCAATCTGTCAGTCTGCTGAGGCCAATTTTTTTTCAAGGCAGATGCCCACTCACTGAGAATATTAAGAAACCTGGGACCTCCTGCAGAATTATGACAAGCTTCTCACAGCCCAATCTGCTTTTTTATTACCATTGTTTTTATTTATCTTTATATTTTGTGCCTTTCATAAGCCCACAGGAAGCAGCCCCTGTGCCCCAAGTGTACATACCATTACTTGAAAACCACTCCTTCACAAAGAAGTATTATTAAAATAATAATAATAATAATAATAATAATAATAATAATAATAATAATAATAATAATAATAAT
>JAPSGF010000002.1:202544-283518 GCA_035772895.1 Perdix hodgsoniae | reverse complement strand
ATAATAATAATAATAATAATAATAATAATAATAATAATAATAATAATTTTGCTGACAGACTTAATAGGAGGCTGCTTATTTCCATGTTTTCCTATCCAAGATATCAGGTTCAGGTATAACATTGATTTGGAAGATATTGCCAGGCCACCAAATTAATTAAAGGTCCAGGCCGTAACATCGGTTTCTAATGAAAGTCCTTAACAAGCAAAGAAAAATGGAGTGTTACTACTAAACTACCAGAATCTCAGTGCAGGCATTATTTAACGGAAACTTTGCTGTCTTGCTGTTGAACTCCTGGGTTGTAAAATCAACAGCTGAATTCATTTCTCCTCTGACTCCGCTAAGTCAAGTGAATTGCATCATACAGTTTCAGGCTGACTGACTCCACTAAGTTTAATTAGTACACGTACTGTATTTTTAGTGTATATACTGATGCCGCTGACCTGAAAAATGCGACGCGTAAAGTGGGTGAATCGTGACCGACTTCCCCACCTCTCCGCCGGGAACGCTGAACGATTTCCGTTCTGCTGCTTTGAGCGTTTCTGACCGTCCTTCCTGAGCACTTCGACAAGGAGCAGGCAGGAGCGGGCAACGCCGCAGCCGGCAGCAGCGCCACGAGCTCCCCGCATGGCGAACTGCTCCCCAGCGGAGGGACGCGTCTCGCACCAGCGGGGAAACCTGCGCTGTTCCACCCGGGAGAGGGCACTGTTCCACCTGGCCGCGGACCGCACACGGGCACCGGCGGGAGGAGCGGGGAAGTTGGGACGGCAGCCGAGAACTCGGCCGACTTGTACGACCGGTAGTTATTTTAACGATAACGCTAATCGTCGGAATGAGTTGAGTCACCCGGACGCTGCCACAACAGGAACGCTATATGACAGTCTGTAAACACGCAGGGTAAGCTTATTTTTGTGCGTCTGAAACGTGCTAAGTGATCCGCAGGTAAATAAAGCAACTAGATCTCTCTGTACAGTTGGGATGGGAAAAAGAGAGCTGCAGGTGTAAGACAAGGATTGCATTTAAAAGTGACATTTTAAATGAATATTTTGGTCTTCCAATTCGTTGCTGATGATTTTTTTGATAAAGCGTAACATAAATGAGTGCCAGAGCATTTAAATACAAAATTAATTGCATCTAATAGTAACACAGCTTCTGAGGTTTATCCTTTGATGGATGCCTCCTGAAGATAAACAAAGTAAGAGTACAAAATATGTTACAGTTTCAGTCCCTCTTTCTAAAATGTCTAAATGGGGATGCCCCATCCCTGGAGGCATTGAAGGCCAGGCTGGATGTGGCTCTGGGCAGCCTGGTCTGGTGGTTGGCGACCCTGCGCATAGCAGGGGGGTTGAAACTAGATGATCATTGTAGTCCTCTTCAACCCAGGTCATTCTGTGATTCTATGAAATGGCACTGAGGATCTCTTGAGACAGCTCTCTCCTCCCTTAAGAAATCCCCCAGCAGCAATGTGAGAAGACCAAACTTGACATTTCTGATTTTTCTAAAGGAAAGAGGCCACGATGGGGTAGGGAGAAGCCTTGTTACACAAGACACAACAGAGAAAAAGAAGAAAAAAACATGTTGCATGCTGGGAAGTTATCGTTTCAGAAATCATTTCATTATTTTCACAGGGAACAACCTCAGAAATTTCAAATTCTCCTGGATAATTCTAACAGAAAGATATCCTACTGAGAAGAACTGAGTAAAATACGGAATGTAATGAAATAGAAAAAAAAATCACCAATAACCTTAACTCGAAGGACGGCAATTTAATCGTACAGTGCTGTTGTAAGCAACTTGGAGTTTTCAGGCACTGCACTGGGTTGAGGGGCATCCACAGCCTCAGACAGATGAACCATGTATGCCATGACTGTCCTACGTCTGCTGTGAATCCAACATACCCACATCATTTATGCATGAACTTTTCCATGAAAATGTAGGGACATTTCTGGCATAAAGGTTGTAGGATAGAGAATTTTTCCCATACTACATGTGAAATTATATATTGTTTAGGATGTTTGGCTATCCTTGTATCAGCTAATGTATGCTGGCAGCCCTTTCCTAATGAGAGCTTAGGCTGATGCCTTAAATCACTGACCTTTATTTTGATGACCTTTATAAGCGCTGATCCTATAACATTTCCTTCTGCAATAATATTGCATAGCTACACCTTCATTTAACACACCATATCTCATGCTACCACTTCCAGAAGTATTTTGAAACACTATGCCAAACATACTCAATGCATGGATACTCAGGGATGTACCTCTCAGTCTGTTACTTCTGATCAAGACCAATAGATAATTTTGAGTCAGTTTGCAAAAGCTGTTATTGAAAGAACTGTTTGCTCTAAGGCTAAAATGATGATGGGATTAATGAAAGAGCAATCTCCTGAAATGAGATGTGCAAACAAATTCCCATAATACAAGCAGTGAGCTGACTATGTTCAAGGGACTACAGTTTTATATTTTGTGTATGGATTTTTCTGAGGGTGAAAAACTAATGAGAATTTAATTCAGAGGGTATACACAGAATTGTATTACCAATGTTATAAAATATATGATGAAGTCAGATATAGAATTCACTGAAATCACGTAAAGAGGCTATGTTTTTGTGTTTTTCTAAACATTTTCTGTTATGGCCTAAAAGCCAGTGGAATCTTCTGTAAAAATATAGAATACAACAGCATTGGAGGTATACTATGACAACCCTGGCATGCTGACTGTATAAGGTACTGGGGTGTTATGCAGGATTTGAATGTGTGCAGAAATTGACCCCACTCCTTTCTGCCTCCAAAAAAAATAAAAAAGCCTTTTTGTATTCACTACATTTTACCTAAGAGAAAATGAAGAGAAAAATGACCACAAAAATGGAAGGCTGGAGAAATATATGGTGAATATGAAACACTTGTGAGGTAAGTGAAAAATGCCTGTTCTAAGGACCATCAAAAAGAGTGGATTACGGTAAGGAAAAGAGAACAGTAATTGGTATTAATTAGATTTGCTTCTTGCAGTAACAGACTCTGACATTTGACACCCAAATGAGCACATGGAAATAATTCTAGATACAAACCAGGCAAAATCAGTGCCCTTCACTGTGGCCATTACTGGATGTCTACTATCTATAACATACAAGCACACTCACAAAGGATTTTTTCACTCTATTCAGAGCAAAATCAGAATATTAGAAACTTTTTGCTCCTAGGAGTTGTCTGGAAAGACATGAAGCATTCAACCTGCAGGTTAGATGTCCTGCCTTTTTCATTTTTGTCCGTAACACTCAATAGGAATTCAGCACACCATAAACCTAGCTTTCATCCTAAAGCTCTGTAAAGCAGTTATTACCCCTGCTTCACAGGTAAGAACTTAAGGCACAGAGAAGCCATGGCCTGCCTCCTCAAAAGGAATTCAAACACACGAGTGGAATATACTCCATCCCTGGAGATGTTCAAGGACAGGCTGAATGAGGCCCTGGGCAGCCTGACCTGGTGTGTGGCAACCCTGCACAAGACAGGGGGTTGGAGCTCAATGATCTTTAAGGTCCCTTCCAACCCTTCCATTTTATCATTATCTATCTGTGACTTTAACGTCTAAATTAGATGAAGGCCTAAGATCACACTGGAAGTCATCAAAATCAAATCTGGCCTAATGCAAAACTGTCCTTCTCAAGAAAGGTCTGAAAACCTCAGCTTGAGAAACTGCATTGTATACTGTGTTAAAAACAAGGTTGGGTTTAAAGATGATCTAATTTCATGAATAGATGGTCGTGGTACAACGCTGTTGCAGGAAAATGGACTTCTGCCAGTCAAATCACAGGGGAAGAGTAAATACACACAGAATAAGGACTATATGCATTCGTATATAGCTGACAGGGTTTGCTGTAGTGTTTTTCTTTTATATCTGTTGGGCCTGTGCTTTCTTTAATGGAGCTATAAAAGCCAAAATGCTGTGCATACGAACAGAGACAAGCAGATAGCACTTGCACATGACAGCCAGACCACAAGTAGACAGTCCCAATCAGAAGCCACTACAGTCAGTTCTACAGAAATGGAAACGAATGGCGTTGTGAAAAAATGCCTCTTCTGCACATTGTCCTGCACTGCACAGGAGGAGCAGGCACTTCTAGAGACCTCAGTGTCTCAAAGGCCTCTAGTTCCTGAATAAGCAACTGCTGTAAATGCAATCTCATGCTCCCCTCAGAAAATCTATCTACACCGCTCTGTACCACACCATATTCTGCGCACCTCAGATCGGCCGGGATGGTCCCTGGTTTCCTGTTTCAGCTTTCCAGACAGAGAGCATCTGTGGCTTGCAGCTGCTGGTTCTGCAATCCAATATAGCAGCCCATTACGTGGCACTGACATTTCCACCATTTACTCTACTTTTAAAATCTTGCAGCAGAATCCGTGCAAAGATGTCTTTGCTGTGCTAATAAGTGGTTGCTTGCATTGCGTCCCTGCTGCTGGGCCTGCCGGGCCCACAGTTCCCCTGTGCCGCATGAGGAGACTTGGGCACATGGGAGCACGTGAGGAGGGCGAGGAGCTGGGCTGGGTGCGAAGGGCGGACATCGCGGTTTTCTGAAGCGAGCATTTGGAAGAAAAAAAAAAAAAAAGAAGAACGACAAAACAACTGGGAATGGCTGTAGGGCAGGGTGGGCAGATTCCCAAAGCGCGAGAGAAGTGCCCCGGTTCCCAAGGACCTGCCCAGCGACTTGCCAGCCAGGCGCTCCCTCAGAGGCACCTCGGGGGGACGCCGCCGCCCGGCCCGGCCCCGCCCAGCTGCCCTCAGCGCTCCCGCGCGCCCTCGGGGCTCCGCCGTCCCCGCGGGGACGAGGCGGGGGGGGGGGCCGCTCCGTCCCGGCTCAGCCGCCTACGGGGCCGGCCGGCGGCCGGGAGCGCCGTCACAGCTCTGCCCGCACGCTCTTCCCCGCGCCGTCACGCCAGGCGCCGCAGGGGAGCAGCCCTGCCCGCCACACCGCGGGCGTCCCCGGGGCGAGGCGCCCGCGCCTCCACGCGCGGCTGCGGCATCCTTCCCTCGGGGAGAGCAGGGGGCAGGTTGCGGAGAGGGGGCGGGAGGCCGCGTCCCCGCGGCGGCTCTTCGCCCGCCCGCGGTCGACGGCCCCGCCACCGCCGCCACGCCGCGCACACGGCGGCCCCGCCTGAGCGGCGGCCGCGGAGCCGGCAGCCGTAGCGCGCATGCTCGGCAGCCGCCGCCATTTTGGTGGGGCCGGGAGTTATCCAGCGGGAGCGGCGGCGGCGGCGGAGCTCGCTGGGCCCGGCTCGGAGGTGGCGGCGAGTGGGTGCCCGCTGCGGAGATGGCCAACATCGCGGTGCAGAGGATCAAGCGGGAGTTCAAGGAGGTGCTGAAGAGCGAGGAGGTCAGAGCCGCTCCCGCCGCGCTCCGCCGCCCCCCTCCCCGGCTGCGCGGTGGGAGTGCGGGAGCGGGGGAAGGAGCGGACGCCCGCCGGCCCGCGGGGGGCCCCGCTGCCCCTCGGCCCCACCTCCCCGCCTGGGGGGTGGGATCGTCCCGCGGCCTCGCGAGGGGAGCGGCGATTCTCGAGGAGCGGGGACCCCCCGGGAAGGGGGGAGAGGGGGGCGGCGGCGGCGGCGGAGACCTTCCGCTGCGGGAGCCGGGGGAACGGGGCCGGCCCGCCGCAGGCCGGGCGGAAAGCCCCCCCCGTCGCGGGCCGGGCGGCGCGGGGCGGCGAGCCGCCAGCCGGGCGGGTGCGGCCTGCCCCGGCCTCCTGCCCCGCCGCCCGCCCCTCAGTCCCGCCGCCCGCGCAGCCGTCGCCCTCCGGGCCGGGCTCACGCGGGCCGGGGGTGATGGAGGGGGCCGGGGGGGCCGCCGCCTCCGGCATCGCCTTCGTCTCGCTCCTCTGCCGCACGAGCCCGCGTCTGTAATATCTTGGATTTTTTGCAGGTGAACCTCTGTTTATCTAGGCTGTTTCATTGCAGGACTTCCATTATCCCGGTGTAGGTTCTCACCTTCAGCTGCGCGGCTGTAGGACCTCCCCCATTTCTGTCTCGTTACCCAGTCTCCCTCGTTTTCACCTGCATCCTTCTGAAATGATGCGTACCTGAGGGCATGGGCACCCGGTAAGAACGGCCCGCTGCTCTCAGGGAGGCACTAAGGAAGTTCCGATCTGTTCAGGGGAACATAGAGCAGCCTTGGAAACATCACGTCGGTACGGCTCTTGCCGTGCCCGTATCTGAGTTGGTGAACGTCAGCCAGATAGGATTTAATAGTTGTGTCGTCATCGTCGTCCTACTTGGGATGATGTTGCAGGTTAGATGCTTGTGAAATATTAATGGGAGCGTATAACTCCTAAAGCTGGTGTTCTAGAAATCTGGACGTGTTAGCGAGGAAAAGTTGAGAGGGTGTCTTTCAAAGTATGTTGATGGTTTAGGGAAAATGGGGTTTAGCATAACAGTAGTTGATGTACTTTAAAATTAAGTGCACTAACAGCATTGTTGCTATATGGCTTGGATGAGCCCCTTGAAGGAATATACAGGCCTGGTTCTACAACTGCCTTAGAACCCAGGCTGACGTAGCCATGCTCTTGTACAGTGGTGACACAATTGCACATAAACTGAGAGAAAATTCTCAGTGGTTTTCTTCGTACTAAAGCTACCACTTTTAAGCCCCATGCCCTATATAACAGCTGATATTTGGAATTAAAGACTAACAGCTTCAAACATTTTGCCTTTGCCTTATTTATGTGGAAAAGGGGAGGGGAAGAAAACTTCCCCTAGTTTTAGGGGGAGATCCGTGATGATTTTTTAGTTTACTGTAAAAGTTGGATCTGGAGAGTGCATTTTTCTCAGTTCTTTTTTCTTTAGTCTGTGCATTGAAGGGCTCGGCGTAGAATGTTGTAAATGAGTAATACTATGAAATGCTCTTTAAGCTGCACGAAACTCTCCACGAAGACCCAGATCTTTACAAATCTAAAATTACGAGATCTTAAAATTAAAATGCATGACTTTGGTATTTTTCCCCTGCCATTAGCTGCCGTGTTAGAGTGTCATATTGATAAAGTAATTTACGTGGAATTGCTGTTTGAGGATATCCAAATTCTCCTATCATGAAAACAGAATTTCAACATTCATCGGCACTCACAATTTAGACAACCACAGTGTATTTTGAATGTTTGTATGCTTTAAGGTGGTCAGACTGTGGTATCAGTAGTGCCACTAACATGAAAACACATGCAGTGAGTTGAGGAATGGAGGATGGAGGTATAACTCAATATACAAATCAAAGAGGAAATAATGGTGTTTTTTTGCTTGCATAATTTATGTACTGAAATTAGTCTTAAACCTTGTTCCTTTAAAAGAAAAAAAAAAACACAAATGGTGATGCTAAATTTGTTACTTAGAAGTTTAAGTCCCTCTCTGAAGGCAAAGTGAGTCATGTTATTTGCACTTTAATTATTCTTCATTTGGTGCTTTGAGCTACACCTGAGCATGGAGAGCAGCCCCTGTTTCTCTGCAGATGCAGTAAGAGTGCAGATGCCTGGGGAAGACTTGAGCACACTTGGGAAGAATAGAAGAGAGGTTTTGCTGTCATCTTCCAGTACTCATCTTGGTATTGAAGTAAGGTGGTAGAACCAGAAATGTTTAAGGGGGAGAAGCTGGGCGGTATTTAACTTCTGCAACTGGAAGCAACAAATTTCACTTCTAAGTATTGGAGAAGTAATTTTGAAAAGTATGCTTATTTTTGCTGTAGTTAAGGGTTAATATTTATGTCTAAATATACTTAGTGCTTTCTGTTTGTGTGACATTGAATAGTATTTTTGGAAAACCACTACAACAGCTTTCAGTCTTGTCTTGGTCCCTGGCTTGCAGGTGGGAGCTGAGGGATTTTTGATGTGGTAGGAGGAGTTGATAGAGCATTTTAAAATCTTCTCATGGTTCAGCATTTTTGCTTTTTTTTTTTTTTAAACCACTTCTGGCTTTTTTTTTTATAAGGCCTTGCATGTTATCTTTAGGAATGGGATATTGTAGAGATCCTTGCAGCTTTACACCTTTTGAGTTTATGAATGAAGTATGTGAGACTGACAACAATTTCCTTGTTGAGAATGCTCTCCAAAGTAGGAAGCTTTTTGCTGTTCTGTGGAAAAAGTTTTTAAAATTCTCAGATCGATGATGTCCTGCATAGGCAACAAAAGTGAAGCTGCTAGTCTAGGTAATAACTTCACTGGTGGAATATATGTTAGAGGGTACTGTATTGTGCCTGTATTAAAACTTAAAGTAGTAAATAGTAATTAACTCATGCAGTGTTTCGAATCAGTCTAGGCAAAGCATCAGTTGCTCTCGTTTTTTTCTTCTGTCATTTCATTAATTTATCTTGTTAATTTCATGGGTTAGGCTAAATTAAATTCCAAAGTAGGAAAACATATCCTAAATGAAAATGTGAGGCTGAAGCTTGATGGAGAAACCAACAATTGGTGGAGGGAGCCTGATGTCTATTTTCTTGATGACGGGAGGAGGCTTTGGTGAAGGTTAGCTGGTAGTATTTCAGAATAGGGTTACTGGAATGCTAGCCAGATTCTTACCTTCTCTGTTCGTAAGCAACTATCTTATGAGGGGAAGGATCTGGCAGTTAACAGTGAGTGCCGAAAAGCATTGTGTTCATTCATGGACTGGTGCTGACAAGTGGTTGTTGTTCATCAGGCACTTTAACGTGTAAATATTTTTTCTTATTTTAATATAGTATCACATGTTGTGCTTTAAGGAATGATGTTGTGCTGGTAGTGGAGGATTCAAGGTGAAATTGACCATCCAGTATCTTTAGCATATAAGGAGCTTTCTAAGCTGAATGCTATTATGGAGTGAAATTGCTTCTCTGTGGCATTGAGGATAACACTTCAGTAAACATGGTTTTCTCCTGGCAAGAAAAGAGTTGGTGGTATTTCTACCACAAAATGTTTCTCTTCCATGTATCAAAAGGCAGAGGTTTATCTACATAGAAGGTAAACACAGAGCTGCAAATAAATTGAACTTGACTGTGGTTGCAGAATGAGTATCTGCAAGAGCAGATATGTGCAGTAACAGTTAAAATTTGTAACTTGAGTCCCAAATAGTTTTCAAGTGGAAACAGTATGTTGATGGCAAAAATTTAGTTGCATCATTTCCAACAAGGAAGTCGATATTTGTTCTGGAGTCTTTGTGATGTAAAATTAAAAAGGGAAGAGTAACAATTGTGTGCCATAGTGTGTTCCTCCTGAGGCAGCAAGTAGCTGTGGTGTTTGTTTGCTTCTAGTGGTCTTGGGATGCTTGGCAGTTTGTAAGCTGCTAAATGACTTCTTGATAATTGGGAAAGCCGTGAACTGGGGTTCAGAAAAACATCATTGTATCTGGTTTGCTCATACTTGAGCAGTCTTGGGTGCTAGAGACTGAATTCACTAAAATGGAAGCTTTTACTAGTAATTGTGCTTCAATGTCATTAGTAAGGCCTGATGAACACTGTGGAATTGTTGTTTTTTTTTCTTACCATTTATTATGTAGGACCAATGCAGATGTATAAAAATGAAATGCTTTCTATTATGACTCCTGAGTCAGCAACATAATATTTAAACAGTGCCAACTTTCTGCTCAATAGGCCAATAAGAATTGGCCAATTGAGGTCAAGTGTGGGTTTAGTAAGTGCAGAGCGTGAGTAGAGCTAGAGTGGGCCTAGTTAATTAAAAAGAAGTGTAAAAATGAGGATGTCTAAAATGAGGTTGTATTGGCACAGATCTCTTGTATGCCTCTCGGAAAGCTTGCATATGGCCCCAGACTGAGGAGGAGAGAGGCATCAGCGCAGGGTGTTTTGTAGAGGGACGTGTAGAGACTGGAGGAGAAATTCATGAGCTGACAGGAGCCTTGTGAAGTTAACTGTTAAGTGCCAAGTCCTGAATGTGGGAAGTAATGCTGCACATCAATACATATGCTTGGGGACTGACTGGAGACAAAGCAAATTGGCTGAAAAAGACCTGTGGCAAAGAAGGCCAACTGCATACTGGATTGTTTTAACATGAATGCAGTGAGAGGGACAAGGAAGTGGTTCTTCACTTTCCCCTGTGCTTGTGAGACCATATCTGGAGTGTTGTGCCCTGTTCTGGGGAATCCATTAATGTGCCAAACTGAGTCCAGTAGGATGCCATAAAGGAGATAAAGGGACTGTAGTGTGTGATGTGAGAGAAGAGTGGAAAGATGGCCACTTAAACTCACTGCAGATACTTTACTCCAGAGGTGAATCATACTCATTTCAGTGATACGCAGGGATAGGATGAGAAACAACAGGTAAAAGCTGGAACATGATAAACTATGACTGGAACCTGGAAAAAAAACAAAAAAAAAACAAAAAACATTACAGTTGTCTGATTTAACTGATTGGACAGAGATGCTGTGGATTTCCTATCCTTGGTGATATTCAAAACTCAGTGAGACAAGTTCTTGAGCAGCCTACCCTTGGTGGACCTGCTTTGAGCTGAAGGTAGGACTAGATGCCCTCCAAATGTTTCTTCCTGCAACATTTTATGTCTCTAGTATAAGGTTCTTTTAAATTAGTTTGGATTTTCTTTATTGTGAAAGAAAATGACAGGCTATAACTGAAGACTTTGACAGAGTCCCCACAACACCCTTCTCTCTGAATTGAAAGTGTATGGATTTGATGGACTGAGTGTTTGATGGATGAGGAACTGGTTGCAGGTTTGTACCCAGGGAGTGGTAGTCAATGGATTGATGTCTGGATAAGGATCAGGACTAGCAGTGTCCCTCAGAGATCAGTGCTGGGACCTGTGCTGCTTAGCATCTTCATCAGTGACATCAGCAGTGGGATCAAGTACACCTCAGTAAGTGTAATATGAGTGAAAACATTTTTTACGGTAAGGGTAGTGAAGCACTGCAGTAGGTTGCCCAGAGAGGTGGTTGATACCTTGACCCTGAAGATGACTGAGGTCGGGCTGGGTGGGGCACTGAGCAACCTGACTGAGCTGTAGGCATCCCTGTTTTTTGAAGGGGAGTTGGACTGGATGACCATTAAGGGTCCTTTCCAACTCAAAACGTTCTATGATTCTATAACTGTCACCAGACCTCATAAAATATTTTCTCTGTAAACAAATCAGATTTTTAAAGTAGAGTTTTTCTTTAACTGAGAAGTTTCTGCTGTTGGAAGATGATAATGAATCCCCTGTGCTCAAATCAGACACTAGTTCATTAGTTTTTTTTTTTCCTGTAGGTGCCATGTTGCCATGATTTTTTTTAGGTTGAATGAGTTCTGGGTTGGAATCATGTAGGGTAGAATGGATATGAAATCCGTAATGCTTCTGAAACTTCTATTCATTTGAAATGTGAGGATCTTAACTTAAAAATAGCCATTTGTGGTATCCTTCATACCTTGCTGGAAAGAACTCTGCTGTGTATTTCAGACTCTGCCTATGACAACAGGCAAGGTTTAGAGGGTTTTTTTATAATTAGAGATTACAGAAAAGGATACTGAAATGCCATTGCTGTGCACCTTTTGGTTTTATTAATTCTCTGTGGTGTGCTTGGTTATGTCTTCCAGCTTCTGCTAGAAAATCACAGAATCAACTGAACTTGAGAATGAGCAACAGAACTTGCCTTCCCATTACCAGTACTTGGCCAACTCACAGTCTGGTCAAATGATCACTGGTGCTGTGTGCTGAGTATCCTGAATGGTAGATTTAAGCAGTGTTATTCATAACACTAGTGTTCCTTAGCACCTACAAGGAAAGGCCTTCAAGATGATCAACCTCAACTACCAACCTGACCCAGCAAGCTCGATTGTTACACCATGTCCCTTGGGCAAAATAACTTGAGATGGATCTCTGCACCTCAGCCTTTAAAGGATTTGGTCCATAAGCTGCTTTTTCTTGTTAGAGTAATTTGCTCTAAACAAAATACATTTACTAGGGTGTTTCAAGAAAAGTTCTTACTATTCTCACTTCTAAGGTGATCTTTCTGAACTATTGGTTTACTTGCATTTTACACCTGGAATACAATTGCACTTTTAAAAAAGTGTTATATAGGTGCTAAGGAACACTAGTGTTATGAATAACACTGCTTAAATCTACCATTCAGGATACTCAGCACACAGTAACAGAATGTTGGTTGGAAGCTTCCAGCTCTACTGCCGTACCACCACTGTCTGCCTCTGACATTGTGAGGCGATATAATAAAAGAGGAGGGATGACTTCTGGAGCAGCCCTTGTGTATCGTGCTCTAAGGTTGTAGTTTGCTTCTGCACTTCTGACCTCCTGAGTATTTTCCCTTTTTGGCGTCCATGAAAACCTATCACTGTTAATTCCTGCAATATTTGAATTGAGAGTGCGTGGATCTGCCTGCTCTGGGTATTTCATAAAACTATTACCTACATAATAAACAAAGTATCTCTGTGAGCAGCAAAGATAACCTTATTTGAAGAGTAGGTCAGTGTCTTTTATTCTGTTTTAACAGAATTGCACTGGGTCTTTGATTGTTTGTGTAGTCATCAGTGTCCACATAGGAGAGAGAGGTTATAAATATTGCTGGCTGCAGAAGAAGCTTCGTTCTGCATTTATGCTTTATGGGACCCCAAAAAAGTCAGTCTGTCATACCATGTAGCTCCACTTTGAGCTCCACTTTGACTATGCATGTCTACTTTTGTCTGTTGCCACAAGACAGACAGAAGACTAACTTCTATTTGTTATTACATCACTTTTAGTCATTACTAGCCACTCAGATCAACAGTTCATTAGGAAAACAGAACCAAACCAGCTAATGGTTGTGTAAGTCTTTTTGCTTGGGAAAATCAAGGTTTAAAGCAGTGTGCCTTCAGGTTCTGCAATGTTTGTGTAATATTTATTGGGGGGAGAGGGGGACAAATTGATTAGTCCATATTTTAAGTAAGTAGTTTAGTTCAAGCCAGGTACATGGCTTTTTATTTTAACTGGAAATAAACTGTGAGCAAGTATTTAAAAGTTTTTTTGCTATATTTGAGTAGGGGAGGCTATTGCAAGGTAAAGTAGCATGTTCAAGTGGAAATCACAATTCCCTTCTGGAATCCTTTAGAGCTGAGCCTTTGTGGCATGTAGGTGTAAGTCCTTTTGCTGCTTTGGAGTAATGGAATCCATAGGGCAAGGTGGGATGGAAGGGCTGTTCTAAACTATTAGCATTGTCAATTTAAAATGAGCTGAATCCTGCAGTTCCTTTAGAATTACTAGCATCCTAAGCAGAGTGGACTTGGAGTTCACTGCAGAATCTGCCTCAAATAGCTTTGTGTGTTTATAAAATGACTAAGTCCAAGTAGAAATCAAACTATTTACTAAAGCATTCTTAAACTGTAGGAGTTTCTCAGTTGTTTTGCATCAAAAACCAGAACCAGAGTTTGAGGCAATGTATCTTGCAGTCCTCCAAAATTGCTTGTGTAGGCTTTGCTGAACGGTGTTGTTCAGAGCAGGAATCCCTTGCACTGCGCCCCTTCTGACGGTCAGTATCTCAGTAGTACTCAGCTTAGGTTCCTGTTCCAGTTCTGCAACTCCCGCCCATGATTAATGCCTCTCGGTACTGTAAATATCATGTGTGGTTAAGCAGATATAACCTATGGCTGTGTTAAGGCCCTTACATCAGCACAAGAGCGTAAGTGTGCTGCTGTATGCACAGCTTTCATGGCATGGCTTCCCCAGTTTAACCACATCATCCTCACAAGTGAGAGGCTGTGATTGTATAACTGTAGGAGCTTGTGCCAGCATAGCTGTGTCAGTTGCACCTTTGCCTGCCTGTGACTGACACAACTGTTTTGTCAGAAATTGTTGAGACAGCCACTGGAGCTGAAGTTTCAAAATACTTCTAGGCTGTCCTAAGGCAGTGCCAAGAAGCAGTGTCACATGCCTCCTGTAGCCTTGTTGCTTCCTACTTTTACGCTCCCCCTCCTAGTCTCAGTTTGCAGTGAATCTAATAAGGGAGTTGAGTTGAAATGAATGAACCTTCTTAGTAAGGTACTTGTAACCCAGATGCTTGCTGTGCAGCCCTGTGAGCACTTGCATGGAGTCCTGCTGCCTTCTTCATGGAGCTCTAGCAGGAGGAGAGCTGAACCTTGGCAGCTGTTTGGCTGGTCTAAGCCACTGAGGCTGGGGGCAAAGTGACGTTTCAAGCACTGAACGTAGCAAGGACTGATGTTTAGATGCTTTAAAGAAAGCTTTACTAAAATGTATCGTTTTGCTGAGTCTAGTCCAGCTTTCGCGAGGTGAAGATGTTTTTCATACTTGAGATGTTTTGTTTTCTTACAGAAGAAAATCCTGCCGGGATTGTCATTGTATCGGAATACATGTAGTATTACAGAATTTTAAAGTTGCTGTAGATTTAATCTCTGGTTAAACGTGTTAATTGGAATTTGAGATGAATTTGTTAATGATCGATGAAAATGTCTGTATATATGCCTTGCAAGTACTGCAGACGTATCCCAGGGTACTCATTTGTATCTCCTTAGATATATTCAAGTATGTTACATATTCGTTACATTATTAGTAACCAAAATTTTTTATTATTATTAACCATTATTAGTAAACAAAGTTTTTCCATTAGAAGACAATGCTAACCTGATTTCATTTTCTTTTTCCTTTGTAAAATGAGCAACTAGAAAATACAGGTGAAACTTAGATGAGATGGAATGTGCAGTGTGGAAGAACTTCAATACTGGAAGCTATAATAGGGCCAAAGAATGTAAGAGTGTTTTAAGATAATGCATTTCTTTGTATTGATCTTTCTTATCTGGGAAAACTGGTCTTTAATGTATTTTAGACAGACTTGCTTCCTCTCTTTTCCCTGCCCCGCCCCAAGCACTTGATGATGAGCATTGCTTAGAAGGTCAGCAAGAGCTTTCCCGGTGAATGTGATGTACTGATCTCAACTGATAGTGCAGTACAGATAATTCATAGCCATGACTGACAGTTGTGACACTTTTGCTTCTCTTAACAAGCTTCAGGTTTTTTTTAGGGCTCTGAAGATGTTCTCCTTTCTAGCTTTTAAGCAGGAGTGAGTCTGAAGAAATACTTCCAAGCTATTGAGCTATCACAGCTCTTCAGAGTTTGTGATGGTGGTGGTGGGGGGGGACATTTTTGCATGGAACTGAATGTTTCTTTTGCAGTTGAATTTGCCATTTTGCTGCAGCGTAGTGACTTGCACTTCTGGTTTGCCTTCTAGTTAGTTAAGTGGTATGTCCTACCTTTTTTCTGTTCTCCCATTTCTGGCATAAGAGTGAGCTATCTGGGTGCAGTTTGTTTCCCGGGCTGCTCTGGTGAGGTGAAGAAGAGGGAAGGCCAGAGAGCTGGAGGAAAGGAGGTGAATGTGATCATAATAACGCATAAGGAGTCTAACCAGTTGGTTTGAAAAGAGAAGACTAGAGCACTACTTTGATGCGGGGGATGCATTTAAAAAGAAGAAAAAACCCTATTCCTAATCTTCCTGGAACACTGAAAAAAGCGAGGTGGGGATGATACTGTGCCTTGCATACACTGCTTTAGTACACTGCTTTAGTCCTTCTTTTTCTCATTTATCAGTCTTGATCAAAATCATTTTAAAGTGAGATGGTAGAGCATTAGTTCTTGTAGATTCCTTGAATAAGTTTTTGCTGTGGGTAGAGCGTTTTCATCTTGACAAGGAATATTAGTAGGAATTGTTACAAAACTTCTCTGGAACTATGGAAGTAAATGCTGCTAGTGATGGCATGGCTCAGATATTTCAGAAGTTGTTAGCCCAGTGATTTAGTTACCAAATTGCTACTGAATCAACAGGAGGTGTTGCTATTCTAGGCTTGGCATGGAAGAGTAGCGAGGTCTTTGTAGGAGAAGTGCTTCAGGGAAAATCAGCATGTGCTGTGTGATCGCAGGTTGGATCATGTGTTGTGCAATGAGGGCTGTTGGTGAGGCATGCTTCTGGAGTGTGTAACAGTGCTGTGGTGGCAGCTTCATAGAGGCAGCCCCAGTGGCTGCGTGGGAGGCCGGGGATTTCTTTTGTTAGAGCTGCAGAGATGAAGTGCTTTTACCTGTGTGATCCTCATTAAGAGGAAGCGTTATAGGAAAACACCTCAGATTTGATGAGATGACCAATCAGTATGGTTAAATGTTGACCGTTTCTCTGGGGATGTGGACAAAAATAAGAGTTGGCAAAGCAAACTGAGCTGTGTCTTGCAAAGTCTTTCAGCACAGTAGGAAAGGGGTCCTTCAGCTACATAAGTCCATTTGCTATATGGGGGCATGGTGGAAACGAGGTATGATCCCCAAAATAAATAAATCCTTTCACTGAGATGGTGTGAGGCAGCCTGCTGTTCTTTGAGGTTGTGCACAAAGTATAGACCCCATCATCTCCTAGGGGCACTGGGCTTGCTGGTTTGTGAAGGAACCGGTCCTGGAGTTAGCAATAGTGGGTGTGTGCTTGTTTCCACCACAGTTCAAGTTAAGAGGGAATTGCTGTGAAAAGCTGCTAGCGTGATATTAATGGACATGGAAAATGAAGGTGGGTATCCAAGCTGCTACATCACCATGGAGGGCCTTGGGGAAAACTCTGAGGTAAAAATGCTGATTGGAAAATAAAGTAAGTTTAGCCTGAGTTGACTGTACATACTGCCATTGGTTTTCTGGGCAGGAAGCAAAGGTTTGAAAGGTTCTTTAAAAGAAAATTCTCTGGTCAGGCAACTTCTCTGAAGAGTAGGAAAAATGAAAATCAATCTTAAATCTGTTCAGATGTAAGGAATATAATTTCATCGGTTCTATTAATAGCTTCCTTCCCTTCTCTGATGTATTTTCTAAGGTCATGAAAGATGATGCAACACCTGATGCTAAATTTAAAATAAAAGAAGCCAATTAGTTGATACCTTTAAACAAGACATTAATAATTAAATACCGACTTTCAATTTTGGATGTGCATGGTGTCGTCTTAAATTTGTAATGTGGCTGAATGTGTTCTTTGAAACCCTCTGCTCGGCTGTGTGGTCACAGGAGTTGCCTCCCTTCTGTGGGTTGAGGGCTTTTTACTCAAATTCTACAGTCAAGTGTGTGTAACCAGAAGTGGGGGTGGGGAAATCCCAAATCACTGGATTAACTCAATGGAACTTCCATTTGGTGTTCTTTACGTGGTGAAACTATTATTTAAACTTTTCCTTTATTTTTTTTTCCCCCCTTTATATCTGTGAGCATCTCTGGTCTGAAAGGCGTATCTCTTGGTGGGTCGCACTGAATCTATAGACCATTTATGGGAAGGAAATAGGTAGTTAATCTCCTAGTGGTTGTTGAGTGAATTCTGCGTCATTAATGCTTCACATCATTGGTAGATCTGAGAAACAGCTGATGGCAACCATCATCTTTGCATTCTAATCATCTGGGAAGAAGGTACAAAATTTGTGAAGAAAATAATGCGCAAGTCAGGAAATCCCCGTTGCGTTCAGTGAGCGCTGCATACACAACAGGGAATGGGCAAACCTTTAATAACTTCCAGAAATGTCACGGTGTTTCTAAAAGGGAATTTTGCTTTGCCTTGTCAAAAACCTTACTGTCTGAAAGGTCTGTATGAATTTCATTACTGCTGCTCTTTGGACTTGAAAGGCGAATTGTGTGGAATATACAGCTCTGGCTAAGCATCAGGATGGTTTCTGGAAAGCATGTTTTCTCTGTATGAAAATAGTGTTTTTATTTTGCAGGCGTGGGTGTGAAAATGCTGAGGAGGTGACAATGAAATTCAAGTATATAAATAAACAGTACCTTATGCCTAAATATTAAAGATAAACATGATCTTAAGACTCCGGTGTTCTGTTTAGATCATCATGTTGTTCAAAAATAGTGAACACTCCACATGGGGATGTCTGTCTTATTCCAGTGAATGTGACAGTGATGTCTATTATTATTCTAGCAGCTCTAAACCAGAAAAAAAGACAACATGTAATTCAGCCAATGTAGTTTTAGCTAGTTTAACATATCGATCAGTATTTAAATGTAACTGATTAAAAAAAAAACAACACTTCAGCTAATGCTGCGTTGCTTTGCTTATTTTAGTGATAATATAAAGAGAATTAACAACGCTGCTAATGCTTTACAGATTATTTTTATTGGAGGAGGGCTCCAGCTGGAAGACCCACTTTAGGTTACCATATTAAAAATTTAAAGCAATTCTAAAATATGAAGTGCATTTGTGGGGAAATCTATGTTAAATGCTTACTTACGACTCTCTTTCTCTGTTTGTTTTTAAGACGAGCAAAAATCAAATTAAAGTAGATCTTGTAGATGAGAATTTTACAGAATTAAGAGGAGAAATAGCAGGACCTCCGGATACACCGTATGAAGGCAAGTAAAGTTTTGGTGTGTACAGTCACTGTATGCTTCATGTGTTTTAAGATGCTTTGTTTGTAAAGTTAAATAACAGCATAAAAATTAAGAGCTACATGTTTGAAAATGTTATTTTTTTTTTAAATAGAAAGTTTATTTTTAATCAGTTTAACATGTGTTGCCTGGTGCACCTGTTCTGCAGCAGGACAGGCTGTCCAATATCAAATGTACAGGTATAAGCTGTACAGTACAATTGATACAATGCTGGTTTTATTTAGCATTAATAATTCTGGACATCTTAGCCACGTAGCATCAAGAATCTAGGTTTTAGTCTGTTATAACTTCACGCATTTCTGTGGTCAAATGTGGTCACTCAAAAATGTACTGTTACTGTCTGAAGAGAATGCCATTGCAAGTTAAATTTGGGATTAATGTATTCTGGAGTGGGGGACTTCTGGACAGTGTGTCTATGGCTGTTTTCAAAAATTACCTTAGTGACTTTTTAGTGTGGTAAAGCTGATAGCAGTAACCACACACTTCAAGTAATCATCCATTTCTTTGGACAGGAAAAAGGGAAGTAATTAAATACATACTAAAAAACCAACCAACCTTAAGAGCTAATAGAGCACACGTGATTAAAGATACCAAATAACTCAGTAGTGCTTACAACTGTGGACACTCTTATATGTGTATGATAAATGGAAATGATTTCTATTAAATTTCCTTGATGAAAAATGATGGTTTTTAAATGTGTTTTTTTTTAGTTACCTCTAAATGGTGTATTAGCAAAAATTCTTCTTCATTTGAATTTTTAGCTAAACTTTCAAGAAACTGTCTCAAGGACTGTTGCAGGCAAATTGTTTTGTTGAAAACTTAATCATTTTTCCAAGTTTTCAGTTGGTCTAGTTTTCCATGCCTCAGGGCCAAGATTGGGATCTGAGTATTGTTCAGATATGTGCTGTTTATCAGTGGTCTGAAAGATAAATTCTTATCGATTGGGAAAATACCTGAAAGCTGTGTTGTAGGTACAGGTGTACGTGCACTCAGTGCTGGTGGCTACTGCTGGAAATCTGATTGTCACAGTGTCAGGGAGAAGCTCCCTTGGAGCTGCTTCTCTTGGCTAACAGCTGCTGGTGCAGTAGCACAGAGTAAGGAAGGTCTCTCCAGAACTCCCCCAACTGGGACCCGGTGAAAGAGGAGGAAACAAACAAATAAAGGGTGGAGGATATTGTTGGAGGTTAAGGTGCCTGAAGCTGGGGAGAAAATAAATTAATCTGGAAGGGAGGGAGCAGAAAGGTGGAAGTATCTTGTCTGTAATGGCAGGGATATTCCCCTCCAGAACCCCAGACCCAGAGTTTCTCTGTCTAGCAAGTAACAGCGGTTTTCCCCCATCTCCCATGTCTCCATGCCCTCCTGTCATCAGTCACCAGTGTTTAGCTGACAGAAGATAATAGCTGCAAAGACGATAATTTCTTCAGGTTATAACGTGCTTCAATTTGAAAGAACTACACTGCAGCCATGAATGCACTGTCCTGGTTAACCTGCTTGGAAGTTGATGCTTCTGCGTAGTCGAGTAATTCTTTTGAAAATATAGTTGGTGCTGTAAAACCAGTCTTACTTATAAGATGCTAAGGTTGCAAGTATTCGGATACTAGGAAATATCTCAGTTATTTCTGTTTGGAAAATGCTTTGAGAGCTGTTACAATGAAAGATGTATCTGTATGTCACAAAACTTAGGAACTTTACATCAGTTCACGAGGAAGCTAATAAAAGGTTTTAATGCGCTCTGCAGAACTGGATTCTGTGTTATGCTGGATAATTCCAGCTGGACCAAAATTTCAAAAATGGAGCACTGGGTTCATACATTCAGTGTGTCTAGCTAATGAAAACTGGCATTGTGTTTAGTGCTAAATTTCTGATGGGAAGTGCAGGCGTAGTTGCATACATGCTAACGAGTACACTTAATGATGCGGATGAAAGGATATACTAGATATCCTGTTTTGAGGAGAAGTAGGGCAGAACTATTATGTACACTTACTGTGGCAGGAAGATAATGTGGCCACATGCTTAATCTGCAAGGTAAATACACCAAGAGGCAAAATTAAAGTTTCCATCAGCCCAAATTCTGGCATTTCCTGACATTTGAGTTCTTAAAATGCTAATATTTCTGTAACATAGCTTTATGCATTTATTCTCTGATGTAGTTACAGATGGCTTGCCAGCATGTGTAGTTTATATTTTATGACTAAAGTGGAAATGCATGCTGCATAATTAGTGACTGATTCCAGTCATCTATGGTCTGAAGGACAGTACAGCACATACTTTATGGGGAGAGGCTAACTAACGTGGCCGTTCAAGTCAGACCCTTCCCTGATACAGAAGGGAGTTTTTAGGGCTGTTAAGAAATATAAAAAAAAAAAAACAGTAATATTTATAACTGACCTCAGCTGATGAGGTATCTGAAAACAAACTGCTGCTACAGAGTTCTTTTGCAGGCCTTACTGGGACATTAATTGGTCTCAGGATGACTGAGAGGAGGAATGCAATCTATTCTTGACAAACGTACAGCTTTTGTTTTTCTGCAAGTGTTGTCAACTCATACTGATCAATTTTCAGAATATTATGGGACACGACTGCCACTGAAACACTGCTGCTTTCCACTTCAGAGCACTCATTTGAGGAGAGGACCTTTAAAAGTCTGTTAGCAGCTGCTGTTTTACTTGAATTCAAGAACTTGTCAATAGTTTTTACACACTGCGTAATAAAGATATTAATTTCGAGCCAGGTTTGCATATGAACCACAGTTAGCGAAGGAATGTCTGACTGTAAATTCCGTAAGAAAGGTTATTAAAACTTAGTCTAATTCTATCAAGAGATGTATTTCCAAAGAGAGTGCAGAAGGGATTTCTTTCATTAGCGGTTAATTTGATCTCATGTATTAAATGCTAGGAAAAGATCATACAAATGCTTACTGCCTTCTAAAAAAATAAAGAAAACAGCAGAAATCTTAGCATTTTAAACTTGGTGTTGAGGAAATGAAGTTAACAACTGCCCAGACTTGTTTATTCTGTCTTCAAATCCATGGATTTAACTGTAAACTTCAGTGCACAACTGTGCTTATTAAGTAACATTGCCAGCTTACTGGTCCCTGCCATTTTAAAATCTTTTGGAATTGTACATCCCAGCTGGAAAAATCTGGCAACCAAGCAGTCCATTGTGAAGAAGACTGTAATAGTCTCTTTCACAGGCACCATCTTAATGGCATGCAGAAGAAATGGTTGTATCCAAGGCTAGGATTTCTTATATTGTGTTACAAAATGGTGTAGCCATGAAGTCATATAGGGACCAATGAATTTTAGTAATCCAGGAACAGTGTAATTCTGTTTCTTGAAAAAATTGCTGCTCATTCAAAGAGAAGAAAAAGTGAGCTCAAGTGTCTGTAGTTGATAAATGTTAAGTGTCTTCAAAAATAACTTGCCCATGCTATCCTGCAGGCAAAGGCAAGCAGTCAGTTCAGAAACGATGTAATTTGGGGCTTATTATCCCTGGTATATTTTTCTGCAGGATCTTCTGGAGTTACTGTAGAATTAATAAAGGGAACTGCATTTGTAGTAGGCTCTGTAAAATATCAGCTCTGTAAAATATCAGCAGATACTAAACCACAGCCAGTTTCAAGTGTACTGTATTGTATTTAAAACAGTGAGATGTTGGTACCTTCCAATGTGTATGTTTGGCACAGATAAAAAAAAAATGCCATGGACTTGAACTATTCAGAGTGTTCCTTAAAGTTTGTGGTTTTTTTTTTAATGTAGATTTATACAGAGAGTGCTTGAGATCTATTTTTGCATAGGACTGTGGATAACAACTTAGGAATTCTAAAAAAAAAAAAGTATATTTAATGAGAGGAAAGGTTTCTTTCAGAAAGAACAGTGGTAGAATGAGGGGGAAAATTAGCAAGTTGAGGAGCAGTGTTTTCAGTTTCTATAAAAGCCAAGTGTCTAAATTGGTGTGTGTGTGTCTTGCTATGCTCTGTTCTTTTCATCATTAAAATGATGCCACTGCTTCTTGGCAAGTAAGCATGAGTAGGCAGAGATGGTTTGAGGTGGAAATCTTGAGTGTTTAGATAATGATATAGTAACAGGAAGATGAAAACAAAATATGTTTAGAGAAGGGAGTAGAGTTCCATCTTCCAGATTCATGCTATTCTTTATTACATGCTGTAATTCTACAAATGGCATTAGTAGTCCTAGTATTTGGAAGTACTGAATTGCAGTGGAATTGTAAATGCTATTTTCAGACAGTAATGTAGAACGTAATGGGAACAGCATTGGATCCTCTTTTTTTCCAAAGTATGGTAGCTTAGATGGTGCTATTGAATGTTCTCAGGTCTGGAAAGCTTGAGAGGATGGGCAGGAAATCTGATTGGTAGTTAATGGGTGACAGAAAAGAGTCAAAATAACATAACATTCCATATTCACCCTGTGGCCTTTTGCTTTGTTTGATGTCTGCTTTGGGATACTGATGTATAATTTAGTATATTTTGCTTACATAGAATGGAGAAATTATAATTTTAGAAATAACTACACGTGAATGTACACAGTAATGTACCTAAGGAATATAGATTCTGATTTGCATAACCTGATACGAATTTATGAGATGTTACCAGCATTCATTTATGAATAAAGTATATGAAATCTAGAAGTACCTTCTAGGTAATGCCTACTGGTAAGTTTAAACTGCTGGAAAATGTGAGCCTTTAAGATGCCTAAGTTTTGCTGACATAAGATTAAGCTTAATTAATATTCAGTCTTAACTTCTTATTTGTTTTT
Organism: Perdix hodgsoniae; assembly: GCA_035772895.1. Taxonomy (NCBI): domain Eukaryota; kingdom Metazoa; phylum Chordata; class Aves; order Galliformes; family Phasianidae; genus Perdix; species Perdix hodgsoniae. Next base: position 260,398 of record JAPSGF010000002.1, on the reverse strand, counting down.
GTTTTCTGAAGGTGGAAGGTATCAACTAGAGATAAAAATTCCAGAAACATATCCATTTAATCCTCCTAAGGTAAGATCAACATTGTTTTGTAAAATAATCTGTTATTTTTGATCATTCTTATTTATTTGCTTATGTGCCCATTTGCTTTGCAGTACCCATCTTCCTTTTGATTCTCCTCTACACTGGAACTGTCTTTTCAAGGTAGAAATCATGCAGGATGTGTAACTGTATCCAATCAGAAATCCACTGATTATTCTTCAGAGTACAAATTGATAAATTCTGGGCAGTTGTTTATTGACCCTCTTGTAATTTCTTCTTGGCAAGATGCAGTTTTCGGATAGCTTCACTTGATATAGAAGATATTGATTTCTGCCTGCCGCACCTTGGAATTGCTGAAGAAATGCTGTAATAGATTATTGTTTGTTCTTTTAATTCTTTAAACCCCATATACTATATTTGGTAAAGTCTTAGGTTTAACCTTCCAAGTTTCCTGTTAATAATTAAATATGGCTAGAGCTACAGTTATTTTATGACCTAAGGACCGATAGAAATAATAGGGTTTTACTGCAGTTTTTCTGAAGGAGTTCATAAAACATGTGCACAAGCATGGAAGAAGTGAAAAGTGTGTTAAATTTACTTGTATGCTTGTGCAACTTGCTACCCTTCACTTTTACCACATCTTTTATGTGTCTTTCTGGTATTTTCAATTTGTGACTGCTTCCATCTCAAATAGTGCTCAGAATAGTGTTTACTCCAGCTGTGTGCAGCTGCAGTTATATATTCCTGTAATCTTGTTTGGTCCCTTCTTCAGTGGCTTATGATAAGCTAGCAGACTCCAGCATTGTCTTACAGCTGTCTCACAGCTTCTTAACTGGCTTTCTGTTTAAGTCTGAAAGATGTTTTTGGCTAAGAATGTGTCCTGAGTTGTGATTGTTTTCACTCTGGTATGTAATAGTGGGAAGGGGCTGGGAAAGAGGAGGAGGGGAGCAGTGTCAGTAGCACTTAGCTCTTGTCCTTTGAGTGACTTCCTTGGGTTTGGAGTGAAAGACAGTAATTTCTTGTTTCTGAAACGTCTGTTGGTTTCAGTTCTTTCATCTTTATGTGTCCTGGTGGGAGCTAAAAATAAGGAGCTGAAACCAGTCATCGTAGGCCCTGAAAGATAAGTCTATGGACCATGGTTTAATTGCTGCTTCAGGGCTCGATGCTCATTTCTAAAGCTTACAAGTAGCTGTTAGAAACTCAGTGCGCTGCAGCACAGTACTGCTTATTCTGGAGTAGATGGTCTTGAATTGGAGGCCTTTTGGCTTGTATCTAGCCCCGCCTTTCATCTGAAAGATTTCTTTATCTTGTTCAAGATGTGATTTGACAGCCATTGTTAGCTTGCATTCTCTGTGAGAAAATACTCAGTATTTACACATTGCCTTCTGGTGTTTTTTTGAGTTTTACATTTACAGAGTTGAGCTAGTTAACAAGAGGCTCAGCAGATGTGGGCTTTTAGATTCTGTCCTGGAAAGCAGAACTGTTATGGTCTCCACTATTCATACACTGATTGTTTTGATTTTATTATAGTCCTGTATGTACAGTGTTTTGCTGTAGTACTTGGCCAGTAGTGTTGGCTGCACTGATATGCTTGCAGATCAGGGGCAAAAGTTGAGTGAGTCTGTGCTGTTCATAAAATGATTGGCAAGAGTTGGGAGTAAGGAGGTAGAAATGGGAAATACTGAAACAGATCAAAGTCATTGTAAGGCATTTAAAAGCAACTGAAGAGGTTTGAAGAAAATTCAGTGAGCATCCATGGGTTTGCATACATTCCTTTCAGAGGACAGTTTATATAGGAAAATGCTGATTATAACTTTCTCAGTGTCTTTCAAAAAATCACTTTATGTATGCTTCAGGAGAGTGAATACACTTCAGTGTTAAAACATGGACATGATCAATGAACAAGTGCTGGGACCAGGTCTTTCCAACAGGAAAGAAAACTAATTTAGTTAGGTTTGGGTTTGCTGCAGGTCATTGTGTGAGTAGATAGTAGGAGTGGATGTTTGTGGAAGTATAGCATCCACCAAAGAAACGTTTTTGACGCTCTAGTAGCTACCAGCAATTCAGTTGAACAGTGAGATCCAATGCCTATGTCTAGGGTTCAGGGTTCTGCCTTAACTGAGCAGACTTTCCAGCACTTGAGCTGACTTTTGACGGTGCTGAAGATGTCTGCTTTTCAGCATGGGCTTGTGTTTAAACACTGGTACTACTGGAGGATATTTCTGAGTGGCTTTGTGCGATGTGAGGATGTACCCATGTGACAGTATTTGGGGAAAACAGCTGGGGATGATTTTGGCATACTCAATGGAGCAGTAGTCTGTTTCGGAATAAAGCAAGGTTGTACGTAACAAATGGACTTACAAATGTGAGAAAAGGAAAAGGTCATATCATAGTTTTAGCTCTGTTTTTAGTTTGATCTTTCCTAAATCAGTGTTACTTCATAATATTAGAAATAGTACATTTTAAATGTTTAATTCATGTACTGCATGTAATAACCATTGCATTTTAAAATTTTCTTGTATTTTAGGTGCGGTTTATCACCAAAATATGGCATCCTAATATTAGCTCAGTTACTGGGGCCATTTGTTTGGATATTCTGAAAGATCAATGGTAAGATTCCACAAAGGCTTAAAATGTGCAAAAATCAAGTGTATTGGTGTCCTAGATGGAAAGCAGCAGCTCATTGCTTTCCAATTTGTTTGTAATTTCATATACTCTTAAAGCATAATGTATTTCAGTACAGTATTTTATAATGTCTGGGAATGAACTTTGGAAAGTATTGAGTAGATATTAACTGATGAGTGAGCTTTTTCACAGATCAGTGTGTACGTTTCATTGCTGATGGTTTTTAGTTCTTCTCCAGTAACAAGTACTGCCTTTTGCCTTCTGAACTTCTGAGCATCTCAGCCTCCTGAGCAGAAAAAATCAGTACTTCATTTTGATTTTTGGCTTGCACTTCCAAATTCTGAGGGAGTTAAAACAATGTGTGGAGCTGGGAATCTGGGAGTATGAAAGATAACAGGAGGACAGTAGGAAGGGGAGAGGAGACTGCCGTGCTGGTTCCATCTCAGTTATGGATGATAATTCTTACGATTTGAACTTCTGAACTTTTGCCTTTTAGCTGCTGGTCAGTTGCTGACTGATTATTTGTTACTGTTGTTTTATTTAAAATGTTTTAATAGCCCAAACGCTTGGAATAAATCTGTCCAAACAGTAAGAGATGAACTCACTGTATAACTTTTTCCCCAAGTGATAAAATCTTCAAGCAGTATGAAATGTGTGCACCGATTGTATCGTTGTTCTGATATCCAATGAAAGAAAGATCAATTTCACTCTTACACATCTGTCCCAAAGAAATGGGACTGTAATTCCCAGCTAGATAATATGACTGTCTAATTCACATAAACTTCAAATGCTTGTAACTTCCCTAGCTTCATCAAGACTAGTATTGGCCAACCAGGTGTCAGCAGGGTTTGGAAGAGAAACTCTAGAGCAGGAAGTTTGAGTTGAGGTCTTGCAGCTGACACATAGGATGTATACTTTTATTTTTACTTGATGAGAAGTTTTGCTGTGTGTGTGGCAAAGTACAGTATAAATTAGCGAAATGAACTGTAAGAAGCATACATAATTATTACTTGTTCATTTTTTGGAACTGCTTGGTTTTTCCTACAGTCTTGCAGCACTTCAGCCATATTTTAGGCAATAGAATCTTTCAGCATACATGGTGCATTGTGCAACTTGTACAGCTAAAACCAGTGCACTTCTATGTTGGCACGATCCCCTATAGTTGTCCTGGAGATTAATGGCTCTTCAGCTGTGCAAGTGAAGTTTCCTGAGAGATTATAAGGCAGATCAGCGACAAGGTGTTGGGCAGAGAGCTGGCAGGCTCTCTCTACTGGAGGTTTTTTCTTTGGTAGGTTGTTATTTTGCCAAAGCCAAAAACCAGACTTTAGGGGTTGTTTTTAACAGGGATCCTTTCACTGATTTGAACATAAGTCTTACTGGGAGAGCAGGTTTCTTTCATTTGAGACAAGGTTTACATAGTGAGTACGTGTGAAGTATTTATTTCTAGAAGCAGAGATGGTTAACAGGGGACCTTCATTGCAGTGCCATTAATACTGTCCTCTGAAGAATTTATCCAAAACACTTAAGTTCAGGATCTTGTTTTTTTCCTTCCATCTTTTGCTACTCCTTTATTCCCTGTCTGTTTGCATTACTCACAGTACCTAGACTTGTGACTTCAAGTATCTTCAAGGCTAAATCTTTCTGTACTGAAACTCCTGAACACTTCTCTGTTTGTTTTTCAAAAATGACATTTGCCATCTTCTAATGAAAACTCTGAGGAAGAATTCCTTAGCAGAGGTCTTCCTTATTTGTTGTATTTTGAAATAAAACCAAAAGTTTATTAACAAATTAAAAAAAAAAAAAGGTTATCTTCATATGACTTTAATATGTTCATGAATTGTTGTTTCCTGTGAAGAAGGGTGGGTGTTTCAGATTTGTTTCCATTCTTGGAGCAGGTCTTTTGTTCTTTCAGCAATGCCTTGAAAAATTCTCACAATTCAGTCTTATCCCAAAGCTGCTGCTTTAGGAGTTGAGCAGTTAATAGCTTTCAGGTGAGTTTCTGGCCTTGTCAGTTGCTGATGAAACTTTAAAAGAAACAAATGGGGAAAAAAAAACAACAAAACAACAAAAATGTAAAATATCAAAGGCAATGAGCAACCATTAAGGCCCAAAGAAAAAATGAACTGAAACTTGGAAAGGAAGGAGAGGAGATTTGACTTGTGCTTTTGTAATCTTTGGAAGCTAGATCTTGCCCAGATCTATTAATCTACATCTGCCAATAAAGAGAATGTTCTTACCTTCCCTCACCAATATGTATTCAAAATAGGGATATTTGAAGAAGATCTTGCTTTATGTGTATTTAAGCTGTCTGGTACAAGGAGCACTGACATGTTACCATTTGTGTATTGCCGATAATGCAATAATGCTCATATATGTGGTGAGTGCAGATACAACTATTATCATGTATTTGAACAGTTAAAACATCTCTCCCCTACTCTTCCAACTCATGGTAACAGTTTTCTATTGTTATGTGTATTGGCAGGAACTTCTGTCAGCTTGCAAAGTAACGCCTTTAGATGATTTAATGAGTTTAATGAAATTTTCTCCGCAATATATGCTTGATGCTGACGTTCTCTGCAGCTGTGAATTTTTGTATTTGTGTGTAAATACCAGTTATGCCAGTTTGTTTGCAAAACTGCTATTGTTTACCAGTGGAATTAAAATGGGGATATGATTTTTATAGACAGAATACCATTTATGCTGGTCTGATCTGACTCTTTTGTGGTTTCACTTAATGTAGCTTGCATTTATCTTCCACGCTAGTATTCTATCCCTGAATTTTATTCTTAAATATAAGTTGTATACAACACTTTCAACTGAAACCTGAGTGCCAAATTGTTTGAAAGCTGTTTTGCGTGAATCCCTTAAGCAGTGATTTTTCAAGCAGACATGTTGTGGTTGTGTATATTGCCACAAAAAAACTTTTAGCTGTTATGGTTTTGACAAGTGATGTAAAAATGAATTATAAGAATATATTTTTGATAGTGGCTGTACTTGAGCATTCAACCTTCAGTTTTAGTTGATAAGCAAAATCATTATAAGAGATAATATAACTTTATAGGTACATAAGCAACAGCCAGCAAGTAATCATTTGGGCATCTAAACCTGCTGGAGTTCGCTCAGTCTGTTGGAGGGTCACTAAGCCTTTTTAGAGCTTTGAAAAAGTAGGCAGAGAACATTAACACTGCTTGAAGGAACTCTGCAGTAAGCCTGCCACTTCCCCAAATCCCAATGTCAATGTCACTCCATCCAGTCTTGTATTTCTCCTCTAAATAGTGACTGTACAACAGGCTTCCACTCAAAGGCCTCATTCATTTCTTCTCCCCTTCCAAATTCCGTAAACCCCTGGTACAAATTCTTTTCTCTAGGATTAACAAGTTTATTTATTCTACAAATTGAGTAAATACTGCAGATTATTTAAAAGTAATAATAATAATGTTTCCAGTAGCCATGCTTGGTTGACAGACTGGAACAGCAATCTGCTGGCCGCGGCTGCTCCTGCTGTTCTGCTGGGTTACCTCTCAGAGGTGGAGTACCAGAGAGACTGTTTTCAAAGAGGAATGTACAGAACATAAATAAAATCTTCCCTAATAGAAAATTACTTAGCCTTTAAAGATGATGTGGGGAGAGGGAGAGAGTGCTTCGTAATCCTCTTAGGACTCTTTCAGCTCATCAGAAGGTAGGAGATTTCTTACCTCAGGCATGCTGAGCACAACTGGGTTGGCATGTCTTTCAATATTATCATTGTATTCATCCCCAACTAAGGCTGCTTATTTCTGACGGAAATGCCTCTGAGATGTTAAACAAAAAAAAGTGCACGTTTGCATATCCATCAGCATCCATGTTTTCCTTAGCAGAGTGCTTCCCTGCACTATCCTTGCATGTTTACCAAGTGCCATGCCATCAGAAACCTTACTTGAGGGGATAGGAGTTGAAAGGTGGGGATTATAATTGTAAGTTCTCATTTCCCACCCATTTTATAGATTCCAAGATAGCAGGCCTGCCTAGAGGCTTAGGAGCAATATGGGATAGGGTCAAAGGTTATAGTGAAGTTGAAGATGTCCTGAAGTCCTGAGATACAAGGCAAGTAGAAGACTGGGATGCGAGAGGCTTACTTGCATCGGGTAACTGCCTGATTTTTATTTATGATTGGTAAGACTTCAGGTGGGTTTGTGTACCTGCTTTGAGTACTGTATTCCAGGGAAGACGGTAACCATAGGAAAAACCCAGAGTAAATAACAGGAATGATGGCCTAAGCAAATATGACCTGTGAAAGATTAGCCATTTTAGCATGCCAATCAGCAAATGCAATGAGGCATCAAAGTAGGTTTTCAGAGAAACTTATGAGGCAAAGATATCAGACAAAAGTCTGTCAGGAACGATAGAATACTCTGCCTCTGGCAAAGAGGAGTGGTGGGAGTTAAAATCCAAACTTGCAGCTTCCATTGCTAAAGGGAATTGCTTGAACTTGATAATAGGTTGAGTTATAAATCCACACCTAGAAATTAGCTTCAGGTATAAGGAGAGTTCAAAGTATTTTGTTCAAAATTGTATTCCTGAAAAATAGGCTGCTGTTGAACACTGGAATATGTGGAAAACCTCTTTCTTTTGGAAGTTAGTTTTAAAGAAAATCCTCAACTTTTCTTGCAGCACATTCTTGTCCAGCTTCTGGGGAGGCAATGCTGGGTGTGTTGTTGTTGTTTGTTCTTTGCCACTCTCAGCCTGCTTTTCTTTAGAATTGATGGTGACACTTGTTTCTGCTTTTTGCTAATGAGGAACAGGTCCTGCTGCTTTTTTCTGATGTCTGTGAATGTAATTCTGAGCAGTCATTTCTGTTCACTTTATTATCCCAGAAGTAGGCAATAGGAAGAAAAAAGACGGCTTTTTTTTTAAGGAAATTGGAGAATGAAAAATGTATTTTTAGCCGTCCTTCCATTTTCTTCTGGGAATCTTAACTTGCTTCTGAAAAAATTAAGCCTCATCTACATGGAAAATGAAAAGACTTTTGGCCTTTTGATCAGGAAAGCCAATTCATGTCCTAAAGGTAGGAAATGTTGAGTGTAGTAGTACAGTATTTACAGTAAATATCAGATATTTTTTTTACCTTTAACCACAAACCTGATTTTCCTTGTATTAAAAAAAAACTGTATGTGTATTTATGCACTATTAAAAGCTAAAACTGTAGCTGTTTTCTTTTATAATGTAAAAATATTTCTTCAGGTGCTTGTGTCAAATGAAGGCTGTCTTACGCATGAGATGAAGAAGCCATTTTGAGGAATGAAAGTAAATTGTAAATTACACTTTAAAACCTTTTAACATATATAGCTAACCCAGTCGTCTTTAATTTTGAGGGAGTTCTAAGAGTTGTCAGCCATCTGTATATCCACACAAATGAAGTATTTATTTTTGTTATCCATTTTGAAATTGAATATCCCAAGATACTCCATATCAGTCTACAAACAAGAGATGAGTCTGGAAAGCCAGAGCCAGCAGGAGCCATGCTGGGCCTCATGCTCTGTTTCTCCATGGCGCCTCTTGTCCTCGGCAGTGCCCCTGCTGTGTTGTTCTTTCTGCTCCTAGAAGGTACAGTGTAAATGAAAGTAAATTGCTTGTAAAAGCAGCATATGTGGTCAGAACTCCATTCATGAGTCCTGTCTAGTCCAGTTTAAATAATGGTAGTATTTTCAAACACCTGAAGTAGAAGGATTTCTGTGAGACAAAGTTTGGAACAGCTTTTTTTTGGTGACAGTGTAATTACGGTGTCGGTTACAGTTAATAGTTCATGTTAAGTGTCTTTCCCCAAAAGAAATAATCCTAGACAGTGTAATAAACCAACGTAACTGAGAGAAAAGGACCTTGGGTTAATAGCATGTGTAGTGGCTGTGGTATCTTGCGGAATTCCCTGCAAGAAGATGGAAGAGGTTACATCCATTTGAGTTTAGAAAGGTGAGAAAGTTTGGTGGTCCATTGACACCTGGGTGCCAGAGAAGTCAATACATTGCATCAAGAGTCTTTTAACATTAGTAGTTATCCTGTGGGTTGTGCCAGCAATGTATATGTTGGGCAGATTAATTTCAAAATGGTCTCAGAGATGGCAGAGAAGAAGAAAATTGTAAGAGTAAGATAGCACAGGTGCATGTAATGCAAAAATACTTCAATTCTGTTATTCAGGGTTGGTCTTCTGGTGTGTGTGATGTAGGTATGGAAAAGCAAGGTGGTTTGTATTCAGAGTTTACTCAGTTAGCTAGGATCTCTTCATGCAGCTGAAGCTGCGTTTCAGTAACTAATGTTCTTATTGGATTAAACATCCTTCTAGTTGATCCCCAGCTTTGTAATTTAAAGAAACATTCAGCTAGGAAGCTGAAAGACTTGATTTCTTAGAATACAGATCTTCTAAAAGTGTTAGGGCTTTTCAGTTTTTTGTGTTACGTTTTGAGAGTTAAGTGTACGAAGCTGAGTGCTTGAGGGGACTTGAAGCTGATGTAGCAGTTGGAATGAGACAATGTGTGCTAATTAAAATCTCTCACATGGGATGCTTCTTCTCACTTGCATTTTGATATGAAACATTACACTGAAATCTCAGTGATTATCAAGTTGTTTTTTTTTAAAGTTAACTTTCTAGGAAAAATATTTAAGAATTTGACATAATTAGAGAAGGATGCCTAATTTGACTGGTTAGCAACATAGGAAGAAAGCCTTACATGCATACGGCTAGGAGTATAGTACTGAAGTGTCACAGATGTACCTCTGACACCTTACCAGGTGCACTCTGCCATACCTCAAGACAGCACATCAGTACTGGAAAATAGCCAAGCTTCTGAAATTTGACACTGGAAATACAAAGAAAAAAAACAAAAACAAACAAAATAAAACAGAGAGCAATTCTATCTGGACCAATGGATGAAATTCCTCTCTATCCATTCTAACAAACTCACTGCATTTACTTCCAGCCTTCTGGAAAAGGAGAAGCTACTTTCTGTTAATTGATACTTGTATTGATTGAAACTTCTGTTGATTGATTCTTGTGTTGATGCTTTTTTCACAGTGTTCCTTTAGCATTTCATGTACTGTAACTGTCTAACTCGAATCTAAGATGTTGCATTTTTCCACTTCTATTGCCTCAATACTAATAAAAGGTAGAGTAGTTTTGTGTATTACCTTGAAGATCTGAGTCTGAACTGCTCAGCCCAGCAGGGTCCTGATGTGGTTGCCAGCATGTGCCAGCTGGAATGGTAGATAAGTGATGGTGTTCATGATCAAGATCTATTGAAATTTTTCATTTGAAATGTTATAACTTTACAGATTAATGTGCAAATAATGCACTATTTCATACCTCTTTTGTGAGTGATGATTGACTTTAGATACATGCCTGGTTTTCCTTTTTAAAAGTGATTGAAGTCTCTTATTCTGATAGATGTTGAGATGAAGGTAAATGATGAACTCTTAGTAGATGAATGGTTTAGACTCTAGAGCCATATTGTATTCAACAGAGAAGTGGTCAAATGCCTTCATAGCACCATTGTTTCTACAGAAATGCTTTCTTACACTGTCTGGAATTCTATCCCAGCTGAAACCGGGATGACTGGTTAAAACAGTCAGTAGTATATCATGTTGAAATGAGAGGAAGTTGGGAGAGTACCTTCAGTTGCATGCTTCTGTAATTGTTCAACTTTTTTTTATTGTGGTAATGATTCCTTATGTAAATTAACTTTTTTTGGGGGGGGAAGAAATATAAAGTGATGCAATGCAAAAGATGTAAAATGTGTAAAATTCTTTATCTGGTATAAGAATTTTAAATATAGGTCACTGTTTTTGTATATGCTATTTTGCTATAAAGAGTGCCAGCAGAGGGAGCACACATTGGCTGGCAGTTTGGTACCCAGAGATTGAGCAAGGTGCTGACAACACAAACTTCAAGCTAACTTATTTTTTTGAGCAAGTGAAGTGAATTCTGTTATGTGGGTAAGATCAGTTGTGTATGTCAAGGGTTCTTTTCCACATACTTAAAGCATTGTTAATGACCAAGTCCCCATTTAAAAGCTCACTTCAATTAAACTGTGTTTTAATACCTCTAAACTGTACCAGTTCAAGATCCTAACTTCTAGATCTAAAATATCTCTGTATATTCTCATATCTCTTGTTTAGCAGAGGTGTCTATAGGCGTGGGATTTGGTAAAGTCACTTTCAAATTCTAATTTCAGGGCAGCAGCAATGACTCTAAGAACAGTGTTGTTATCTCTGCAAGCATTGTTGGCTGCTGCAGAACCAGATGATCCACAAGACGCAGTAGTGGCAAACCAGGTAAGAGGCTCAGTTGACTGAACTGCTAACATTTCTGTAATCTTCATTAACTTGAAATGAGTTTGGAATCGTGGAATCAGTAAAGATTTTTCAATCATCTATTTGAAAATTGCTCTACAGTAGGTGTGAGTTACTTCAGTATTTTGTTCTTTACTCTCTGGATTCCAAAGTAAGTAGCAGTTACTGTGCAGTGTGAAAAGATGTATTTTTTTGTTTGTTCCTCATTTAGCTTGTAAGAAATGTCAGGAGATTATGCATAGTAAAATGAATTCCAACATAACTTTCCTTTTAAACTTTCCTTCCAGGCTGCCTGGTCTAGTGGTTGGTGACCCTGCACATAGCAGGGCTGAAACTAGATGATCATTGTGGTTCTTATCAACCCAGGCTTTTCTATGATTCTGTGAAAATCTGACAAATATAAACATTTGATTTATAATGAAATAAGTTATAACCCATTTGCTGGATTTGAGTTGGCTTGTAGCTCCTCTTCTGGATTAGTATGAATACTGCTGAGTGTTGATTTGTTAAAAGCAAAAATCTTACATGCTACAAGTCACTACTCATGAGACATGTTTAATCTAAATGGAGCATTCTGTATTTTACCTTTGCAAGTACTTGGGTTAACTATTTTAGTCTAGTTGAATATGCATTAATGGAATTCTAATGTAATCAGCAAGGTTTGTTATTCTTCAGACAGTAGCAACAATTTATAAAAAAATAATAGCTGGTGCTATTTAAAATGTTGATTGAAGATAGGAACAATCTTTCCATGTCTTTAATCATTTGACAGTTTTCAGCAAAATCCCATGTTTGCATGTATTTTTCCTTTTTTCTTCGGGGGAAAGGAGAGAGAGAGAGAGAAGGCTTTGCTTTGCATTTGACTGATAAGGATATATTTCAGTAACAAAAAAAAAAACACTCAAGCAAGTAAAAAGTTCTTCCAGCATCAATCTCATCTATATGTCCTGTAAGTCAGCACACTCCAGGAAAGGGTAAGAAGTGTGTACTCCTTTCTCCTAAAGTCTAGTCTACGTAAGGTGATAGTAAATCAGTTTATCAAAGCTGTCTGGTTTTAGAGGGAAATGTGGAGAACAGAGGAAACCCATTTTGTCCATTGGTGGAAAAGCTGTTTTACGTTTTCCTTTTTCACAAAGAACAAAAGTAGAGCTTCCTATTCTGGCTGCTGAAAGTAAAATTCCAGCAATTACATAGAAACACTTCAGCTGGAAATTGTTTTCTCTCAGATAGAAGGCTTTATGAAACGTCCTGGACTCTGAATTGTAGTTTTCCAGGTGACCTTTTGTCTGGTGGGACTGTGGCACGGATGGTGCGGGGAAGATTCAGTTTCTCCCCTGCAGATATCTATGTGAAGGGCCAATCCGCTGTGCCAGCAGGTTGGCCTTTAGTTACACATGTGTATGTAAGTAGAAAGTTGTTATAATTCCTCTGAGGTGAAGGTTAACATCCAGTTCTTCCACATAATGGTGCACGGTCTTTGTTTTTCTCAGGTCACTTGTCTTGTCCCATCCTCTACTATCACCCCAAATCTTCTTGAAAACAAAATCTAATAAGGAATTATTTATGTTGCATGCTCATTCTTTGTTTTACTTTGCTAATTTACATAATTATTTGTTAGATGAGGTACAAGGTAGTATTTTCCTACATGTGTTTCAGCTGAATCCCAGGGTGAACACAGTGTTCTGCTCAGATAATGGCAGTGTTTTCAGGTATCTGCCATCTTCAGACACTGTCCGGTGCCAAAACTGCTGCATCATACATGACTAGTTGCAGCTGGTTTTTAAGTACAGCAACGTGTACTTAATGATTAACGATTTAAGTACAGCAACGTGTACTATGATTCCCAGTACAGAGACATCAGTAAGAGATTCTTGTGTGCTTCTCAATTCAGTGAGAAGCCAGATTATTTACAGATACCTAAGTAAAGGAGTTTTATTTTTCGGAAATGGAAAGCTAGTTCTGAATAAAGTGCAGTTATGCAAACATTACTTCAATCCTTTCTGCTTCCGCTTGTTGCTTGTTAGATCTCTCAATGTTTTCAAATCCTCAAAAAATAAAAAATAAAATAATAAAATAGGAAGCTTTCTTAAGACAGTAGAAAAAAAAATAGTGTTTTGGGATGTTATTGATGCTACCCTTACTGCTTCCTCACTTCTTTAGTTGTAAAGATTAAAAATGTATTAGAGACCACTGTTTATGTAAGAGTTATTTCTACCAGAAGATTATCTTCTCTATTTGTTTTAACACCATTAATAGTGATTATGTGGGGTTCTTCATGGGGAGCAGAGCTGCAGGAGGTGTACACAGTTCATGATGCAGTCGAATTGGGGGCTGTGCTGTAGGAAAGGTAAAATGAAATGTAAGAAGTACTGACTTCGACAGTACTTTATAGGTATGATTGTTTAGATGTACTGATAAAATACTAGAATGATAACTGGTTGTGTTTCTGTCCTATAAATGACTCTAAAATTGTGCATTCTCCAGTGTCTTGTCACATCATCTTAGTGCTAATATTTATTATATAGGTAAGGATGGGAAACCTTTTTCAGGAGGAATGATTAAGGAGAAAAAGTATTCTTTTAATAAAGGTAGTGTATGGTTATGGAGACTTAAAACTTGATTTTCTAGATGAAAGTTGCTGAAACAAGAAGCTATCATCTTGCTTTGTTGTATACAGTTCATGACAGATGACCCACTTTCCTGACTTTTGAGTTCCTGGCACAGGCCAAAAGCTCTTACAATGATCATTCTGTTGTTTGTTGAAAAACCTGCTAGTGACAAGATTGGCGCAAAATAAAATTATGCAGTGTATTTAAATGTTATTGTCTGATTAACAGTAGCTTGCAGAGAGTTGCAATTTCCTAGTTTCTTGCACATTCACCTGTTTGTGTTATTTTTTCAGCCCTTTTTCATGGTAACATGCTGCCCTTACATCTGTATTTTGAGTAGGAGGTTATATAGTAGAAGTCAGCCCTCCCTGAAATGCAGAAGTCCTTGCAGCGTACAAAACCAGGCATCCTTTCAGTGATGAGAATAATACACAAAAGTTCAGCATGCATACACTCAGCAGTTGCTGACATAGGAGTACTCATGCTTTGTTGCGCTGAAAGAAATGCTTGGTAGCTGTACTAAATTCAGCTGCTGTTCTTCCTGGTCACTGCAGTCAAGAGCATTGTATTGAGAGCTAGTACTGGATTGTACACACACCTGTAGTGTGTCATTTAACATAAAGGCAAGCACATTCAATTAAATATTTGCATAGGCTTTAGCTACATATAATGCTCACCCCCAAGTATTGTTTCAAAAACTTGAGTTGGATCAGTGTGAAATAGGGTTGAAATAGTGTTGAAGATGTTACGGAGAGAATTATGGAATGGAACTTGCTGCATCTTCGTACTCTTTGGCTGGACTGTTGAGTTGACTTAACTTCCCATTCTCCCCTCTTTTTCTTTCGTATAGTACAAACAAAATCCAGAAATGTTTAAACAGACAGCTCGACTTTGGGCACATGTGTATGCTGGAGCACCAGTTTCTAGTCCAGAATACACCAGAAAAATAGAAAACCTCTGTGCTATGGGCTTTGATAGGGTAAGTATTTACATGAGGTTCCCTTCCAACCCAAGTTGTTCTATGATATGTAACTTGAACGTTTTTCAGTAGGAGTGGGGCAAGCATATATGTGGCAATATAGGGAGCCAATCAGGTGTTGAAGTAAAACTTGCTCTTTCCGTTCATTTGGAGGTTCAGTCATATGGTTTGGCTACAGTTGGAGTTCTGATATGCTTCGTTATTAGTAAATGAATGAATTAGTAAATCTGAAGTTCTCTTACCCTTTTTTTAAATAACCTTTCTGAAAATGATTAGTTAAGACTTGTGTGGAAAAACTAACATAAAGTGATAAATCTGCAAGCATCTCAGTTCATTTCTCAGTTGCAGGCTCACACACTGAAAATGTTACTGTTTACCTGTTCACCTTACTGTTTGTCTTCTCATTGCAGAATGCAGTAATAGTGGCCTTGTCTTCAAAATCATGGGATGTAGAGACTGCAACAGAATTACTCCTGAGTAACTGAACCATGTAGAGAGCTGCTTCGGTTGTCCAGCTTGCCCCTTCTGGAGGAGCATCACCATCTGTTATTTTTAGGATTCTATATAGATTCTCTTTTAAAACTGGCACTCTTGCCTGATGATGCTATCTAGGCACTATTGGAGACTGAAAAACCGCTCTGTAAATAAAGCTAATTAAACGTCTGTGTAAATTTAAAAAGGGGAAATACTTTAATTTTTTTCTTACTAAATATTGTAAAAATTCTTTGAGCTCAGCTAAAATAATGGGGGAAAAACATGCCTACTTTCGTGTTTAGCAGTGTGACGAAAACTAGCAGGAACTTTCTTCAGGATTTTGATTTAGTAATTCAGAAAGCCACATTTTTGAGTGTTAGTCATCAAAATTGTTGGTGCCGCTCATCACAGCTATCTTACTGTTCTTAACATGGATCCTGTGTGCCTGTGGATTGACCTATATTTGCATGCTTGTACTTAATAGACGTATTAGGTAGGGTCGCTGAAGAGAGCACCATTTAAATACTCGAGTGTTCTTGTACCTATTTTCCCGAAAGACTTTAAAAGATTTGCCCAAAGTTCCAAATGGTGACCTGTTCAGAACCTTTTTCTTCGTAGCTTATTAATTGGGAAACCGGATTCTCTTCTCCCTTACGTCATACAGCTAAGAACCCTCCCTAGATTATTCTTCATTCTGTTGGTATTGTGTGCCATGTATGGTAGTCTAGGCTCGCCTATGAAGAACATATTTTGAATTATCAATGATTTTCATCCATCGTATTTTCTACACACCTAGTAAGGATTAGTATGCCTTGATATAGCACAAGAATGGAGCTGGTTTTCTTTTCTTTTTTTTTTCTTTTTGTCTTAAGTGGATGTAAAATGTTCTTCAGTATATCTTGGATAATATGACTTCACTGGATTTGAAGGAGGAAAAAGCTAATTCTCTGGCATACTGAGAATTATATTTTCTTTTGAGTACTTGATATGATGCAATCAGCTGTTTTTGCAGCAGTTTTCTAGCTTTATTTTGGGCTTCGGTTTAAGGATTGCTTTCCAGGTACTTGAAAACTCATCCTCGCTCGCATTTTTCTCTAGTGGACACATGGAGGCTGTGTTGGTGTTTTTACTGTACATACTTCAAATGCACATAGAAGTTTGTTCTCAATTTAGCTTTCTTTTGGATTGATGTTTCTGATAAACGAGAACTGAAACTTGGCTTGTACATATACAGTCAGTCGTCTTATTCGTATTAAAATGACATTTCATCCTGAGTGCATAAGCTTGAAAATTATTAGTTTTGCAACCTCAAACACTAGTACATCTATTTAAAGAGAGCTGTATTGTCTTTATGAATATGATGCTAACCTTTGAGAATATATCTGACAAGGAAGTTCAGAGAAATCCCGAGAATAGGGTGGGGGTTGTCAGTGCTGTACCATGTAAGTCACTTTTCCACAACTGTTTCTTTTTCTGAAGAGTGTATTAATGGGGATGGGGTGGGGAGGTACGTCTGGTTGGGATTTTTCTTGGACTATGAAGTACAGGCTGAAATTGTTTCACTCTCTGTAGAGGTTTGCTCATAAGTTGTACTAGATGAGATCAGGAACCCTGTACCTGATCAGTGTCTGAAGCATAGTTGTTGTGGAACAGAACCTGAAAATACAGCTGCACAGACCTAACTCTTTGGGGATGTGCTCTGAACTCTTCTGTCCCATGTGTCCAAGCTTAAAATATTTTGGGGCACAGGCAGTAAATACTTCTAACTCATATCAGTGCAATACTAAATGCATTTGCTTAGTCTTATACATATTGCTTTTTGAGGTGTACTCAGTGATCACTTTTCTTGGATTTTCTTGAGTTAGTGTAAATCATTCTCGAAGATGCCAAAGGAAACAAATTGTTTTGTCTTTCTTTATATTATTTATTTTTTTTAAACAAGAAGCTGCTACTGTTCAGCTGGTTTGCAAGGTGAGAACCAGGGACGGTAGGAAACTGGCAGAATGCTGCTAGTGTTAACCTCAGTTGCTCAAATTGTGTTTTCTGTTGTACAGGGTAAGAACTTGATTACATCAACGCCTTTTCTGTTGTGTTGTTTTATCCTGGTGGTAATTATAAATTGCTGACTGCTTTCCCTTGCTCTTCGCTGCTATTCATCAAAAGAAGGAACTCTGAAATTGTTGTCAAGGGATATAAAACTTCTGTCATGGGCTTCTGCATGTGTCTTTGAATGAGATTGGTCTCCTTAGAGCACACTCTGGAAGCGTATGTCCAGAGATACCTAGATTTCTTGAGCTGTGCATAAAGGAAGGTGGGGAGGGAAGAGGAGTGAAAGTGGTTTTGAAGTGGTCATGGTCACCACTGAAACAACACTGTTAAGTTCTGTTTCTCTTGTGAAGTTACCTCATTTTTTGTCTCTGTAGAAGAATGCTTGTCTTCCCTTTCCCTTACATGTAGGTGTTGGACACTATTTTTGCCCTCCATCCCCACGCGCTTTACAGCAGAGATACCTTCATGCTAGCTCAGGTGCTGGCAGAGGGCGGCTGGAAGTTGGCTGGAAAGGAGAGATGACCAACATTAAGGAGACATCAGTGGGCTGAAGTTCTTGAGTTCTCATGTTAGTCTTTTGTAAGGAGTGTTTTTGTCTTCTCGATAGTTATCAGAGTTGAATATAGTAATAAGGTTGTACAAGGTTAGTTCAACTGCAGCTGAGGCTGAGCCCCAGGGAGTGTACTGTCAGCATTCTGCTCGCTGAGTTTGTACAAAAGGTAGTTCTGCTATCTGTGTGAGCACTGCCATGTTCTGGGCCCCACACATTTGCCAATGCAGAGCTGCCACACCGGTCACTCTGCTTCAGGCTCGGGCTGCACATTTTCTGCTTGCTTAAAACAGGAATTTTTATGAACTGTGGGGACAGTTGCTTGCTGAGTACAAATAAATCTCGTATTGTCTTCCTTCAGTATTTAAGAAAACAGCTTGAAACAGTTATTCTGAAGTCCAGATGGCCCAGTTTTTCCTAAACAAGGTGTTGCTAATGGAGCATACAGATTTCCAGAGCGTCAGATCTCAGTGCTCGATGTTTTTATGTTCATCTGGCAAAGTGGTTGGTGGGGAACCAGCAGCTCCTACCTCATCCACTTCCTCAGAAAGCGAAGTGTGATTTTTGCATAGAGATAAAGGAATGTCCCTTTGTGTTGCCAAAAGCCTCTATTTTCCTGTGAGTGCCAAACTATCTCTGGCCTCTACTCCCCCTTGCCAAGCTCAGCTTTCTCAATCGTGTCTGTGAAGGAGTTGTGCTCCTGCTGTGACCAACTGGGGTCTCTTGGACAAAGCTTAGTGATGGATCCTTCCAGAAAGTTTTAGCCTGTGGTGCTACTCCTGCATGTTCCAAACTTCCCTTTTGCAGTAAAAAGCATGCCAAGCCAGCAGTGCCAGAACTGGGTGTGAGTGAGCAGCTTTCTGGTGAGGCTTGTGCCAGCTGGGCACTGTGCTGTGCCTGGCCCAGGAGTGAGCTGCGGGGCTGGGTGCTAATGGACTAGGAATATTGTCGTCTTTCTCCTCTTTTCAGATCAGAATAAAAGAAGAATTAAATAGGCAGGAAGGAACTTACCTGGTGATACCAAGCCTGTAGTGGGTGGTGTGGGTAACAGACATTCAAACTATGCAAATTTAAGCTGTGAATCAGACTGGGTGCTTGAAAGCCTATGGAGTGCTGATTTAATGGGAGGGGGAAAATCAAACCTGAAACATAGTTTCAAGCAAGAGTTCTTGTTTACTGCATCTGTTAATGTGAAATGTTCAGTTTTCAGAGTGAGGGGAAGAAGCTTGACTGTGTGCATGCCCCTTGCTTCCTTCCTGAATACCAATAAAAGCTGGATTAGGGTTGGAGGCTTGTCCAGAGGGGAAAAGGATAACCAATCGAGCAGTGTTTGTTTGGTTTCATGTCTGCTTATAAACAGCCTCAAGATGGTCAGGTGTCCTATCCTGCCCCATTTGTTGATGGCAGAAATTGATACAAAGCATCTGGAGGAGTGTAGCTGCTCACTTGTGCTGTGCTCCGTAGGACTTGATGAGCTGAGAACCCCTTTCATCGTGCCATCCACTGCATCGTCCAGTTACAGCAGGAAGCCAAGGTGCTCACTGAGTGCCTCAGGCTTTGCCTGGGAAGGCTGTGTAGGTGGCTTTGCTGTGAATTGTTCCCATTTTCCAGTCAGAACCTTCTCCTATGGCTAGATGAAGGGGCAGCTGTTTCTTCCCTCTTGCTCATTTTCTGATCTATTCTGAAGCCATCAGTGACTGCACACAGCTCGCTGTTCTGCTGGTGCTGCATCCTCAGCTGGTTTGGCCATACTGTCCTCAATGCATTTTGCTTCTCACCCAGTTATTCCAGCTGCAGTGCTCTGTAGTTAGCAACTCATCTTTTCAGATCTGCTCTCATTCAGCAAAATCATAGAACCCGTTTGCACTGTACTGTGATGTTCCTTCTCTGCTGTTACCTGCTTTGTAGGCATCAAACTCTCTGGCCAGCTGCTTCTGGCCTTTCCTTGTTGGTGTCAGCTGGGAGATGTGACTCAACAGCTGAGGAAATGTACTGTGAAAATGCTGTACCTGCCCACTGCTGGTGCTGGGGGGTGGCTGGAGGAGGCTGCCCTCATAACGCTGATGTCAGCTGTGGAAGAACCCTGCTTTTCCATCTGAAATTCTGACTTCTCTTAAAAAAAGAAGAAAAAAAAAACAACAAAAAAACTTGAAACCCTAAAAAATATATTAAAAAGTCTGATAAAAGCTATGGTAGGAGGTGGGCTCCTGTGCATCAGCCTGCCTGTAATGGAGTGGGGGGGGCTGGAATGCAGCATCAGTGTTTTTTGTCTTGAAAATAAAAACTACACAAACACTTTTGTACACAAATGATTTTTTAAATAAACACACATTTGAAAAGATGTTGATTTTTTTTCACTGGGAATGCTTAATAAATGCATGTTTCCCTGAAAGCAGTTTTCATTTTATTTCTGGTAATTCAGATGGTTCTCATGTTCCCTAGTGCACTGCCTCTGTGGCAGCAGTGAGAGCAGCTGGGCTCTGTCCTACTGCTCGTGGAAAAGGGTGAGGGAGAAATTGTGTAAACGTAATCTCTAGTGAAATGTGCGTGATTTTGGCTAAGGCTGCCTCACAGAGCACATACAGTGTCTCTTTTAGAAAAAGAAAAGTGGTGTAGGCTGCGTCTGAAGAAAGAGGGGAAGAAGCCTTTGTTTTCCACTGCTGCTGATCTTGTAGTTGTGCATTTACAAGTACGGTGCACTGCATGAACTGCAGCACTTCTCTGCAGGGAAGTGATGGCTCTTGCTGAGCTCCCAGTTCTGTCCTGCAGCTGGGGGCGGGCAGAGGCTGTGGCTGTTGTCTGCCTGGGCTGTGCTGGTGGGTTTGGGTCAGTGGTTGCTGAATGGAACAGGGGGGTCTGAAAGCTGCCTTCTGCTCAGTGGGAGCTGAGAGAGGATACTTGATGAAATGCAGCCTGGAGGTGGGTTAGCAGGCTGTGCACGACGTTGCTGTGCAGCAGTGTGATGGTGTGACCATGAAGAGAGGCTTCAGTTTGTGATCACAGCTGTGTTGTATGGTTCAGTTCTCCTGTGTTTCAGTAGCTATAACACTGACAAATTTTAGCCCTCAGCTGGGTAACTCTGGTAATGCCTATGCAGCAAGTCCAGGATTTAAAACTGTTTTAAGGCCAAGTCAGGGGCTGGAGCACCCATGTCTGGTATAATGTCAAATAAATTACATCGTTTCACTTGGTAGCTGCTTTGTGGTGAAATACATGAGGTTTCTAGGTGGGTTTTAGCCAAGTGAAGAACAAATGCAGAGCAGCTGGAATTCTGAGGGAAAAATAAGAGCGGTGGTGGTGGAGGGGGAGAAGTGGCTCACAGTGCAATCCACTGACAGTGAGACAGGAGGAGGACGATGCTGGCAAGCACCTTGTTTGCCCTGCTGCCCAGGTCCCTTCCTGCATTACTGCCAGAGCAGCTGTTCTCTTTGCTGCTGGGCTGGGAGAGGCATTACTGCAGTGCGTTAAATGGGAGTGAGGCAGTGAGCTGCAGGACTCCTGCTGAGCCTGCTGGAGAGGTTGGGGTGGCTCTGCAGCCACAGTACCCACCTGTGGGCACAGCCCTGCCTGCCTCAGGAATCTAACCCTACCCTAACCCAGCCGTGGAACAGCAGCAGCCCCTCATGAGCAACAGCCCAACACAGAATTGCCAGTCAGGCTTGGAGGAGAATTTTGTTTCTGGAGGCAGGCCTAGAGCTGGTCAGCTCCACTTCATAGGGGTGAGAGCTCACAGTATTTGTTTCTTTGTTAGCAAAGAAATAGCACTGGAAATCCCACCACTGCCATACTTCTTCCAGCCCCCAGGCTAAAGAGCAAACTCTGGGCGTGGAGAAGGGCACGAGCACTCCTGGTGGTGGCCAATGCATCTTCAAGTTGTTACAGGAAGGTGCAGTGGCTGAGATGTGTCTTACCTGTGTCCAAATTGATTTGAATGAGCCAAAGTTGTCAGCTTCAATGGAATGAAGACTTGTTTATGGCTTTCACGATTAAAGGGACAAAGTCTGTGAAATGAAGCGTGTGTGTGAATGTTCCAGAGGCACATTATAGCTGGGCTGGGCCTGGGGGAGGGATGCGCTCCTGCTTGTCATGCACATTGCCCTTTATGGCAATCTCCCACATTCAAGTCCCTAACTGGCCTGAACCACATCAAAACCCAGGAGCAAACTGTCTGCAGGCCACGCTTGTCAGAAGAGAGCTGCTTAGAAGCAGACATGTCCGAACAAACCAAATACTGACAGTTCACCAAGTCAGATGGTGCAGAGGTAGAAAAAGCCAAATGGCTCTTAAGAACAAACAGGGAAAGTGTTGTTTCTCAGACTGATCATTTGTCACTCTTCTCACCTGGGAACAGTCCTCAGCTGTGACTGTTCAGCAAGGAGAAAGAAACCCATAGTGCTGCACATAAGGAGGCACAGCAGGAGGACATGTGGGGGCATCCAGCTGGAAGCAGCTCCCTAGAAATGGATCTGGAGGTCCTGGTGACCACCAACCTGAACATGACTCTGTAACATGCCCTTGCTGCTGACAAGTGGTATCCTGGGCTGTGTTAGGCACAGCACTGCCAGCAGGGTAAGGGAAGTGGCCTTTCCCTTCTGCTCAGCTCTGGTGAGGTCTCTGGAGTGCTTGGTCCAGTGCTAGGCTGCCCAGCTTGAGAGGCTTGGATATGACAGAAAAGGTCTGATAAAGGGCCTGGAGCTCCTCTTCTGGGAGGAGAGGTAAAGAACTGGGATTGTTCAAGCCTGGAAGAAGCTCAGGGGGATCTCATTAATATGTATAAATGCCTGAAGGGAAGGTGCAAAGTGCAGGAAGCCAGGTTCTTTTTAGTGATGTGCGGTACCAGGGCAAGAGGCAAGAGACAAAATGTAGCACAGGAGGTTCCCTCTGAACACCAGGAGCACTTCTGTGCTGTGTGGGTGACAGCTCTGGCACAGGCTGCCCAGAGGCTGTGGTATCTTCTCCTTGGAGATCTTCAGAATCTGCCTGGCCGTGGGCCTGGGCACCTGCTCTGGTGTCCCTGCTGGAGCTGCGGCTGGGCTGAAGGGACCCAGAGGTCCCTGTCAGCCTCAGCTATGCTGTGCTTCTGTCCCAAATCTAGAATTTGTAACGATAGCTGCTGGTCAGTTCATCTTTCTAAGAACAATGACCCAGTACTGTGGGCAGGAGCAATTTCCTTCTCACCCTACAGCCACACATGTGCCTGGCCTCCCTGCTGCTGTCCCTGGCCCTGCTTGCTGCACAGCCCTGCAGAATTACTCAAGCCAGGCTGCAGCAGAAGCCATCCATTTCAGCTCTGCACCCCTCCCCCAACTCTGGGAGTCTCTGCACTTGCAACTGTTTGGACATCAAGGAAGCTGCCATGAGTCTGAACTGCAATAAAATAAACAGATTGTTTTTATATATACATACATATATATTTCAAAGTAGGTCAAAGCCCTCATCCTACTTAGAAGGATTTTGGTAGTATCTGCTGTGTCAGTGCATTCAAATGGTTGGTGCCTGAAGGTTGAAAGAGATTATACAAAAAAGCCCCTGACGTTACTGCCACACACTGTACTTACTGGTTTTGAAAAATGAGTGAAATTATGAACTCGTGTTATGAGCAAAAAAACAACCCAACAGGGTCAGCAGGAAGAGAAAATGAATGGGAAAGGTGCCTGCCTGGAGGTGTGCAATCAGAAAAACATGTAATGCTGCCTGGAGTGAACTACCATCATTTCAAAGGACTCAGAGACATCACAGTAATGACATCACAGTCTGGCATGGACCTGTGGTCCCTCTGGACCAACCCCAGCCAAGACACCAGAGCAGGTGCCCAGGCCCATGGCCAGGTGGCTTTTGAAGATCTCCAAGAAGGAGCGCCCACAGCCTCTGAGCAGCCCAAAGCCAGTGCTCCACTGTGCACTATAAAGATTATTATTATTTATCTTTTAAAAGCATTTGAACAAAATTCCTTGTATTTCAGTTCACTTGATTGCCTCTTGTGTGGTCACTGAGAAGTCTGACACCAGTTCTTTACCTTCTATTAGGTATTATACACAGAGAAAAAAAAAATTATTAGGTATTTATACACAGAGATATGATGGAGCCCCAGAGCCATGAAGCACTCGCAGTTCTCAAAGAGCAGCCAGAACTACCTACTTGAGCTGGGACAGATTCATGCTGCAAATGATGGCAAAGGCCAGGTCTTCCTCATAGCTGGGAGGAACACACACAATTTGGAGCTTGGGGTTTACCTGCACAAAAGCAGTAAAGACATCAGATTTTCAGATGTGCGTAGGAAAAACATCAACAGGAGAAATTCTCATTGTTAATGTGATGAACAACATCCCTTGTGGAAGTCTGTCCGACATTACATTAGAGGCTTTGAGTAAGAGAAGCAAAGAGCTTTATGAGCAACTATATGTAAGAGAGAAACCTCATCCAAGCAGAAGGCTGGGAACCTGCTGAAATCAGACACCTTTCCCAGAGACACCAGTGCTACCCCAAAATATCCTCAACAGCCCAGCTTTCTTGCTGCCTGGGCAGACAGTGGTTGCTACACCTATGCTGCACCAAAGAAAGAACTCAGATTATTCTAGAACAGATGGTGATAATATACCTGCTGTGGAGCACTCAGACCTAACCCCAAAGTAATTCAGCTCATGTCTGAGACTGCAATAATCACAGGCCAGCATTAGCTTCCCAAGCTTTGGTGAATCAGGGCCAAGATGCATCAATCTCAGCTTTCAGGGCAAACAACGATGAGTTTAATGACTGAACTTAAGGAGTAAAACGTGTATTTCTTGTTCTAGAGCTTGCCTGCCTTGCAGCTGTATGAACACACATCTGAACTCTTGTGGCTAGGAACACACATCTGAGCTCTTGTGGCTGTTGAAATAATAGTCTGGTCATGGGTGTGGGATACTGAATGTATGCAGAGATACCTGGTTGAGCTTCTTACCTCAACTGACTTGCTGTTGACTAGCCCCTCATCAGCATGACTTCTCAGCAAGTTACAAATTAGCTCCAATAACCACCATGCTTCCTCTGAAGAGCAGACGCGCCTCCCGATGCTCCTACTCCTCAAGGACCCAACTGAGCCGGCCATCTGTGCTGCCCATGGATGTCTCAGCTCTACTGACCATGGATCTAATTGTGCAGCTGGTGATAAACCCACCAGGCTGAAAATTGAATGGGTCTTATCAAAGTTAAAGGGTCATAGCAAGTCCCGACTCTTCCTCCTAACTGACAACAACCAGCCACTGCAGAGTCTAGCTGTTCCCTGACAGAAGTTTGTCATCACACTTGCAAAGCAGAAACAGAGAAGATACATTGTTGTGGGTTGGGAAGACCTTTCCATCAGGTAAAATAGGAAGGCTTCTCCCAGGGCAGTGTTACAATGACTGTATGCTGCAGACAGTAATTCTGTTTGTAGCATAACTTTGTAGCATAAATAGGCTTGTGTCAAACATTCATGAGTGACACCAAAGCTCTGAGGAACACGATCACATTGTTTGTCTTTAGGCAAATGAGACATCGCTGAATTCAGGTGCAGCTGCTTCTATCAGGTAATGGAGGGAGCGTGCATGCTTCTGTGGCTTCTGTAACCTGAGCAAAGGGTTTGAACCTGAACAAGTCTGAACTGACCTCTTCCTACAGTCCCATCAGATCACTTTCTTTCTTTCTTTACAAACTGCTACAGTTGCCTAAAACTTCATTAGCTCCTTTGGAACTATAGAAAGTAAGGCCAGGTACTGAGGGAAGGATGGGTCGTGTTTCTGATGCTGGAGGGACACAGCAGGTGCTGCTGTACAGAACTTCAGCTGCTGTTCAGCACTTTGCTGTTCTCTATGCATACCTGTTGTTGCACCGAGACAATTCCTCACGCTGAGACCAGCTACTCTGAATGATGTTTAGTTATCAGCTATGCACACCTGGAGCCTGGCTTGCAAGCAGACTTTATAGTCCAACTTCTTTGGTTTAGGCTATTTCCTCGAGCACTGATTTGTGTCTTGATTTCTGCACACAAACAAACAAACTTATTACTGCCAAAAACACAACCACTGAGCACACATGCAACTGGACTAGGATCAACACAGTCGATTTCTTAAAAAAACAATTTCTGCAATAGGCAGCAGAAGGCAGTAATTTGCCTTCAATTCCACAGTTCTACACTGATCAACAGATTTGTATTTATGGGTACTGATTTAGTGAACCCAAATCTTTCTGGAACTTCAGACAAGACGGTTCAGTTACGAGAGCCATCAGACTGGCTACTGAGTTTCATGTTAACTACCTGTGAACTTGGTCCACTAATGTGTGCTAAACATCTACTGGATGGAAAAGCATTTTAGGAAAGGTATTTTTGTTGTTGTTTAGCACATGCATATGCAGAAAAGATTAATAATGAGTATTATCCTTCCTGTTTAAGACATACACCAGTTTGATATAGAAATATTACTTTGTTCATAACAATTATTCAGATTAAATTTTGCTGAGTGGTTCAGGTTTCATGTACTACTTTACAAAGGATGGTCCCAGAACAGCCTTCCTCTCCTGTTTTAAGAGCCAAACAGCCTCAGAATCAGAGAAACAGAGATAAATGCATGTCTGCTAAGAAACTGAGTCACAATTTTATGAAAATGGGAACTTAAAAGATGGTAACTTAGAGCTAACTATGGATCTGAATGCAAAACCTCAATGCCATCCACAAACACTAGGTTTTAACTGGGTTTTCTTTTATTCTTTATCAGCGAATAAAAGGTGGAAACCTCTGAGCATTAGTTCTCTCATTATCATGAGACAATCCCCACTGCTATTTTAAAGCTCACATACAGTCAACTACAAAATAAGCATCTCCTCCCTTGCAGTAATTTGCCTTCAATTCCACTGCTCTACACTGATCAACAGATTTTTATTATTTGTTTTAACCTCAAAAAGAGTGCTGGCAACGCATACATCACATATGGATAAAAATCACACCTGTGCTTCCCTGTATTTAGTATAAAGGCTAATGTTCACCCCTGGAGTAACTGAAATTTGCCACTTGTGCTCTCAGGACTTCAGTGAGTAGCTAGAGTCAGGCAGCTGATCTCTGGTGTCAACAAACCAGTGGACCTTTTCCTACAGTTGGAATGCATCTCTGCACAGCCTAATTTGCAGCATGGAGTGCTCTTTTTCTTTAGCTATAGTGGCAGTTGACATACAGAAGTAATTCAAATGTCCATTTAAAGAAAATGAAAGAAACTCTAAGTCTAAAAAGAAAACTGAAGAAAAAAAAAGCCCTGCTCTAAACATGGCACTGAACCATATAACCTCCACAAACAATTTGTAGCCTCAAAGGCGCTATGAGGATCCCTTGGGTGACTTGACAATTAAACTGATTAAAAACTGACCTATATATATAAATAAAATAAAATAAAAAAATAACAACTTGCCCCCCAAAATAGTTTTTTGAAATAACTCAGAATTAAATATTTGCACAATTTGCCAAGACTTTTCAAATAGCTTTTAAAGGCACATCACTAAATACCAGAGCTCATTTTTAAGAGAGTTCCTTCTTGATAGCACCTACAAACTTCTACCTAAAAGGTTTAAAAATTGTTTTAAACCAGCAGAGCACATCAACTCCATGAGAGAAGCATTTGACCAGAGCACGAAAAGCCAAACCAACCGTGTTATGACCAATGAATCAAATCTGTGGAAGTATCTCCATTACAGAAATCAAAACCTTGATGGATCAATGTGCGATTAAATGCTTTTCAAATCCCCTTCAATGAGAGCATCTAAAATACTTCAAGTCAAATATTCTCAGACAGTTCAAGGAGAAGTTGCACATCAACTGCAAAGCAGAGCATGTTTTCTCTGTAACAGATGAAAAATACACCGTAACACCAAATAAATGCTTGATAAGGGAGACTCAGTCCTTGTTCATCAGTATGCAACCACACAGTATCTGTCCCAGGACAGCGAGCAATTTCAACTTCAGTCAACAGCACCCAGGTCCTCTACAGGGCCAGCAGGGGATTGCAAAACAATTTGCAAGAGAGAAACAGAGCACTGAGGCATGGAGGAGCAAAATGAACTGCTTGCAGTCATTCTGCAGACCAACCACCTTGCTGCCATACAACCTTAGCAGTTATCCACCATAATTTCACCTAAACACGTACCTTTTAAACTACATGAAGCTGCCTGCTTTACAGCTTATATGCTTATTTCTATAACACCTAAGACCATGCATAGATAGAGGTTTTTTGAGAATTAAAAAAGAAAAAAGTTTAAAAAAAAAAAAGGACTGCCATGTGACACCTAGAAGCGTTTATTTTATGCAACAAACTTAAATATGATCATGTGTACATAAAAGTGTACACTTATCTATGCTGAACAATGCCAGGAAACGTAATATTGATGCAACAATCTTCTAAAATAAACATTAAAAATGAGCCTGAACAGGAAGACAAAAATGCAAAACAGACTTACTTCCAATCAGCACGATGCTTAAAATTGAGAGCAATCCTAAACATTTCCAACTTTCCTTACAAAGCTGCCAAAGTCCAACTATTTTTAAAAATTGATTTTTTTTTCTTTACATCAATAATAAAAATCTGGTGACAAACATTATAAAATCAAATGCTGGACTGTCTTTACTCCTTTAAAATTCAGAATATTCCAACAGAACCGCAGGAGTAAAAACACTTAAAAGTGATATATGTTTTTATAAAACAAACATCAATATGTACATTTATTGCAAATTATATTAAACTAAAATGGAGGGACAATTAAAAAATGAAATGTCTACTTGCGAATTAATAATTTTAAGTGATTACTTTCCCACTCTGATAAAAATCAGAAAGCAACATTTATAAAATTGCCACCACATGACTTTTCATAGCAGGGAACTGAAATCTGTACATCTTACTTTTGCAGAAAAGTAGGCAGGCAGAAAGAATTATACATAAAACAGTCTCCAAAAGTAAAGCAAAAAACTTTTTTTTTGTGATTTTTTTTCCTCTAGTCTTATTTAAAATCCATTCAGTAGATTTCTACTTTTTCTGTGAAACATGGGAATACCTGGCTCTAGGATCGCAAATTTTCAGTGTCAGTGTAAGGACCTCCCTCTGACTTCCTTAAAAAAAAAAGAAAAAAAAAAAAAATGCAGCATGAAAATTAATGGTGTAAATACACTTTTAAACTCCAGAATGCAGGAACTGGAACCAAGTGTTAAGCAATTTGCTTAATTATTGACTTTTCATAAAAAAAGTCTCTGGGGAAATAAGTACAGATGCTTTTAGCCTCTTTCTCAAGAGTTTCTGCTTTACATTTCCATTGAGAAGGATTAATTTCACGTGGAAGGGAAGCATAGTTTTCCTTCTGTTTTCAGAGCTGAAAGCTGTGTGTTTTTTGAAGTAATTTCAGTTCCTGTACAGGAAATTTCTGAATCCTAGTTTTTGCAGAAGCTTGGAGCATGCCTTTATTTGGCCTTCATTTCCTCCCTTTTCGAGTGAGTTTTCTTTTTACCTTTTGTGGAGGGAGAAAAGGAAATAAAGGTTAATTTTAAGGACAAGGAAATAACAGCTATTTCTGAATCAAATGCTATCTATAACATCCAAGTGTTAGGTTACAAACTCTTTCCTTATATGCCAAGTCTTCCTACTCTCGCTTATATCTTCCTACTTGTTATTTCATTAGCTCAATACAACTGAATTTCTTTACTGTGTATCACAGCTTTCTGATTACCTTGAAAATACACAAGTTCAACGATGAGAATTCCATAACTGAACTATGCTTTCTCAGCATAAACAGAAACACATTTATTTGGAGCTATCACTGAAACCACAGTATAATAACAACTTGTTTTAACTTACTGTATTTAAATACCTAGAATTATAAAAATAGCTTTACTTAGAAGCAAATCAAAGGTTTTTCAAATTTTTACACTACCTCATACAGTTTGACTTGAAAGCAAAAAACCTACCACATGTAGCTAGTTTTACATACGTTCTTCTAGAAAAAGAAGACATTTCTTTGATTCCCTACTGTATAAACTGCAATAAAAACCATAGAATTGTCCTACATAAGATGCCTGCTACACCTTAAGGAAGCCTCCCTCTGCTATCTCTGTATCCTCAGTGTCTTCCTGGCTGCTCTCACAGGCCTTAAAAAGATCCAGTGCACTCTGGGAATATCCTGGACTTGAGTCTATCTCCAACAGTGAATCTCCATCACTTCCAAGCACCTGGCTTCTGAAAAATGTTAACAGTTTTGGTATTTTTTCCAAGAAACAATGTATTGCATATTTCAAAGAAGGAATCTTGATAGAGCTGGTTTACTTAAGACTATTGGTAGAGCAGTATTTTTATGAAGACTTAAAGAAAACACAAACAAAGCAAGCACTGCAGGGCAGAACACAAATACTATTCTCTTGAAAGACTGAACAATTCACTAGTTCATTAGTACATGAATCTTGTGAGAGGAAAAGGGTAATTTTCTTTTTTTTACCAAGATTCTCTGCAAGATCTTCAGTGTGACAAAATCTCTAGAAAGAAACCATCCCAATTATTCACACCTCCCTAAGATTGAGCTTTCTTCCAGTATGCTTTCTTCCAGTAAGGTTTGCTGACTTTACCCTTATCATTCTACAGCTTTTGACACATTTTCATTAAAACTACCACTGTATCAGAACAAGCACATTTATGCTTATTTGTTATTTGTTTACATTGGAAATAAATCAACGCATTTAAATACTAAAGGACAGAAATAAAAAATTATCAGAGATGTTTTTCAGATTATGGATTCAAACTCTGCTGTTGATTTATTTAAAATGTATATTAAATGTTTGTTAATATTAAACAAGCATCAGACACGACATATGAGAAAATAATTACAGTTAGAATTACAGTTTATTCTATTCACTGAAGATGATCACTTTTTAAGCCTCTATCATCAATGAACAATGCACAAATTCCTGTACAGTTAGCATTAATGAATGTACTGAAAGAACCTCAATTATTAGTTCTTTTAAACAGCAATGCTATTAAGGGGAACCAGGGTGCAACATACAAGAAGCACAATTTATATTATTCTATCTGAGAGAACAACTTCAGTTCTCTGACTGTATGTACACTGAAATAATAGAAAATAACTTATGTTGGATCACAGTGTTTATAAAGTATTGTGGCTTGGCTGTGCTCTTAACACGTGCTCTTATAATTCTAAATAAAGAGTCTATCTTGAAAGAGAGAAGCCCCACCCAACCCACTTATTTTTAATTTAATTTATTTTTACCTTTGTAGATCAATTTGTCTCTGTGCTGCTGCTGGCTTTTTTGCTGTGTCTTGCTGTTTCGGTGCTTTGGCGTTACCTGTCTCTAAACTTCCTGTACTTTCTTGACTGGCTGCTGCCCTTTTCCTTCCCCTGACAGGTGGCTTATTTGTTTCCTCATTTTTTGCAGTGGTACCCTGAGGTTCAGGTTTGGGTGGACGCCCTCTCCTGGTTTTTGCTGCAAGCGATGGTCCTGTTTCATCTGCATTATTTTCTTCTGCTTTCTGATGAATATTCTCAGTTCCAGATGCTGTTGCTGTTCTTTTTTTCCCACGTTCAGTACTGTTTCCTTGCGTCGCCTGATCAGAATTAATTTCCTAGGAAAGAAAAATCATTGATATGAAGAAAGATTGCCAAAGTCAAACTGAAATTGTTACCTCTGTTTGGCAGAAGCATAAAATAAAGTGTTCTTATTAAAAAATAAATCAAACCGGCTTAGATCTAGTAAAAATTTTTACTAAATGGGATTTTTAAGGCTGGACAAAAAGAATTTTCTAGTCTGTGTGCAATTCCAAGTCTTAATTCAGAGAGACTGGGGTCAATATAATAAACTGCAAGTTGCTTTGGCTTGCAACAACAGTTCTCCTTAAGCTCCTTCACTGCCTTTATAAGGGATTAAGATCTGGTCATCTACAAAGCTTACATGGGTAATTCTGTCATGTTTAAATAGGTATGCCTTATTTGCATGTTCTTCCCAGTAAATTGAACAAAGTAATGGAAATGTTCAGTTTCATGAAGTGCTGCCTGTATGTGAAAGACAAATGTGTCAGTGCAAGTCTCTACACAAAAAATAATTCACATGGAAAATAAATTAGATGCTGGAGCTTCCTTTGAACAATAGCTTGTGAAACACTTAGTAGAGAGATGCAGAGAAAAAGAGTATTTAAGAAGCACGGCTAGGATGACTTAGCAATTTCAACTAATTAAGGTCCCTCACTATTTAAAAGTGCTATGTCTGAACCAAGGGCATATCTGTTAAATATTCTTCCATTTGAATAAATGTTTAAGTAAGTCTTGCAGTCTCCATCATCTTCATTCCTGTTTTACAGATGCATAGGAGACATTTACAATTGCTATTCAACTAACTTTACAAACAACCACTCCTGAAAAATTTCCACTAAAGCCACGTTTCAAGAACCTAAAGAAACAATCTGAAGAACTATTTCATAAATACCTTCCCTGTAATCTACCTTTTCAGAAGAGCTCTATTCTGGGAAAGAAGAATTAAAAACAGAAAAAAAGAAAGAAGAAAAAAAAAAAAGGAAGCATAATAGAGTTGAAATATGTATATTTTACTTTTCTTCATTAGCTCGTTGCTGTGAGCGTGTGGATGTTATTTGACAAGATCATGAAAACTTAGCTCTTTAGTATATAAATCCAAAACATCTGTTTATTACTCTGATTTCATCTATTTAAAAGAGTCACTGTAGATATTTAATTTCTTATAATATGCAGAGCATGAGTCATCTATGTATCCCCACTTTATAAGAGAAATCTATGTTGATTTTAGAATCACAGACTCATCCAGATTGGAAGTGACTTCTGGGAATCATCTGATCCAACCTTCTGTTGGAAATGGGTTATCCTACTTGTTGCCATACCAATCCTTGAAGAGCAAGTGACATTCCATAATGCTTCTGGGCAACCAATCCCCATGTTTAGTTTTTTTCACAATGCATTATTTTTTTTGCTTAGATCCAAATGGCATTTCCCCTTAAGCAACAAGAACAGAAAACCTCCATCTTCTCTGTGAATAGCTTCACAGTACTGAAAGACTGCTGAAGTCCTGCCATAGCTTCTCTCTTGTAGGATGAAGAGACCTAACTCCTTCAAGCTTTCTTCAAATAACAATTTCTCCAAGCCTTTAATATATTGGTGGCCCTCTGCAAGAATCCTGTTTTCAGTATCTGAGGTCACAGGATTCCAGGTATGGTCAAAAGAAAGTCAAATAGAATAGAATAATCACAGTCTGCTGGCTATACTGCAAACCCAGGGCCCAGTTTGTCCTCATGACCGCCAAAGCATACTGCTGACAAGTTCTGCTGGCTTCCCACTGAGACAGTCCCCCCAGGGCCTTCTTAAGACCTGCAATCCTAGGCAGATCCCAGTACATTGCCTGAGTTCAATACGCTCCATGTGTAGGACTTAATATTTTTGTTGATAACTTCATGCAGCTATATGCTTCATAAGTTAAAAAAAAACAAACAACATTATTGTTTAGGCCTGGTCATCTCTCTCTAATGGAAGAAAAAGAAGGCATTAAAAATCCTCAAAGTTTAAACAACATATAGAGTTAATTGCATGTTTTTTCTAGAGGACCACTTGACATTCTCCAGACAATATCTTCAGTTACTGCAAAAATATAAAATAGAGGTGGGTACCTTTTGGTGCTCTATAAAAAAGAAGGAAGTATTTTCTGAATTTCTGTAATACTTTTGAGCATGACTCCTATAAATTACTCTGGATAAAATTAACAATAGTTTTGAAAATCAGGACTTTCATTAGACTAAGAAAACTGTACAGTTACATTAAATGAAACCCGACATTATCGATTGCTCTGAGACCATCCACAGAGATGTCTACTGAATTAACACCCATTTCCAAGCTAATTATAGAGGTACAGTCCACAAAATCCCCAAACATACCTTATTTTTCACAGGTTCTGTCTTTGCTGGTGTGACTGAAATAATTCGCACAGGATTTTCATCGTTTTCACTGACGCCAGTTTCTGATATATCTGAACTTTGTTCCCTGGTAGGATAATTGAAGACAAAATAAAGCCAAGATACACAAAACTGAAAATAAAACGCTTGCAACTTTTTAAGCCAAGTCCCTTATCGCAGACACAGCGTCATGTAATTATTTTCAAACATTATGGCGGTCATTCTGAACTAACTCATGTTTCAGATAGAAATTCTATCAGATAGATAGCCAATTCTAGCAAAGACACAGAGGAAAAGTAAAGACCAGCAGCACTCAAACCAATTTATACAAACATACAGAAGTTTTAATAATGAAATAGTTTCAAATAAAGAAATAATCAAGATCATTTCAGTGTATTTCATGCATACTTCTATACCTTGATCTGTTTCCTGCAGAAGAGCTCAGCTCAGAGTTTACACTGATATTGCTTCCAGTCTCTGATCCTGTAGTTCTAATATACGGTCTCCTTCCAGTTGCAGATAATGGTTTGTTTACCGTACCTAACACACCGGTTGGTTTTGGCTAAAAGAAAATGGTTTTATTTTAAAAATAGGAATTTTCAGACACATATTTTTAAATTTGTTCTTGAATATTTAAAAATATTGTTTCCGGATTAACAGTCTCAGTCATGATGCCATCAGTTTAGAGCTACAGACCTCATCCTTAATTAACAAGCAGTCTATCACACTTTTATTTCTTATCATTTAATAGCACTTCATCAATTGTTCTCTTTCCTGCTTTGAAGTCATAGAATCACAGAATCACCAAGGTTGGAAAAGACCCACAGGATCACCCAGTCCAACCATTCACCTATCACCAATAGCTCTCACTAAACCATGTCTCTCAACACAAAATCTTGAACACTTCCAGGGTCAGTGACTCCACCACCTCCCTGGGCAGCCCATTCCAGTGCCTGACCACTCTTTCAGAGAAGTAGTATTTCCTAACATCCAGCCTGAATCTCCCTGGTGCATCTTGAAGCCATTTCCTCTAGTCCTATCACTGGTTACAAGAGAGAAGAGGCTGACGCCCAGCTCATTACAATCTCCTCAATAAGCTCTCCTGAACCTCCTCTTCTCCAGACTGAACAATCCCAGCTCCTTCAGCCGCTCCTCGTAAGGCCTGTGCTCCAGACCCCTCACCAGCTGTGATATTGCTTAGAGAAGTGCCAACAAGAAACATAATGTTGGATAATACTAGATCAAAAGGTTGTAGCAACATCCCATATTTGCAAAGCAAAATGTCTTTGGGAAAAAGCACTTCAAAATGTAATGCAAAATAGGATTCATTGCACCAGTAGAAAACACATACATTTCTACTGCACAGAAAGCAGGTGTACAGAATCATAGAACATCCTGAGTTGGAAGGCACCCACAATAACTCACTGAATCCAACATCTGGCTCAGCACAGAATTACCTAACATTCAAACCATACTTCTGAGAGCGTCATCCAAATGCTTTCTGAACTCTGGCAGCTTGTTAGTATGACCACTTCCCTAGCGAGCCTGTGCCAGTGCCTGGCCAACCTCTGATGAAGAATCACAGAAATCATTGAATCACAAAATCGCAGAGGCTGGAAGGACCTCAAGAGATCAAGTCCAGCTCCCCTGCTAATGCAGGATCCCTACAATACGCCACACAGGTAGGCATCCAGATGGGTCCTGAATATCTCCATAGAAGGAGGCTCCACCACCTCTCTGGGCATCCTGTTCTAGTGCTCCATCACCCTTAATGTAATGAAGTTCTTCTGTGTGTTGGTATGTAACTT
This sequence comes from Perdix hodgsoniae, assembly GCA_035772895.1. NCBI lineage: Eukaryota > Metazoa > Chordata > Aves > Galliformes > Phasianidae > Perdix > Perdix hodgsoniae. The sequence goes on along the minus strand of JAPSGF010000002.1, from coordinate 224,983 downwards.
CCTACGTTCACGTTTTAGGCCATTACGCCTTGTCCCATTGCTACGCACATCCGAGAAGAGCCTGGCCTCATCCATTTGCCTTCTACTTTCCTTCAGATATTTGTAAACATCAGATCCCCACCACTCAGTCTTGACATTTTGCCCTCTATACCCTTCCCCGTCTTTGTAGCCCTTCTTTAAGGACCCCTCTTAACAGTGTTATGTAATTGCTATATTGTTGTGCCTAAACATGTACAGTGCTCGAGGTGAGGCTGCACAGCACAGAGCACAGCAGGACAACCCATTCCCTTGCAGGGCTGGCAGTGCTGGGCCTGGGCCTCATGTACCCAAGGGTATGATTGGCCTTTTCAAGCTGCCAAGGCACACTGTTGAGTCATAGTTTCTTAATACACCATCTATGCTGTAGTACTCCGATAGAGGAATGGTATTTTATATCTTGCTACGGCTGTTGAATGATTTGGTCAGGCTTAATAGGCTATAAGGTTTTTCTGTCTCTTAAGAAAACTTCTTTGACTTCTCTCAACTAAGATGTCATATTCTTCATGTAATTTCATGTTTCCTTGGAGATTAATGCATTCTATGATTCTAGAATAATGTATTCTATGATTCTATGATTCTCACAAGAAAAATTAATTTCCATGCATGGAAACTGAAGGAAGAGGCAACAGAGGGATACCACAGATATTAGATAACATTTGTCCATCAGAAAGCAACATCTCTGTAAAAAGCCTGTTACCAAAGGATTATTCAGTAGATGCATCATTCTAGTGCTAATACTGCACAACATTTACTTATTCTTGTAACATGTTTTATTTTGAAAATAGGAAGCATTTAGTGCATTTCAAGTGAGAGCGAAAACGTTTGAGCGCGAAAACGTTTGAGAGAGAAAAAGTACTTCTTCATAAACAGACTGTGAACAAGAGGCTGTGAAGGCAGAATATCATATTCAAAACATGAGCAGACAAATCTGTGAACACCATAAACAGATATCAAAACCAACAAAGATACAGTCTTGCACTGCATTAGAAATTATATATGCTGGGAAGCATACAAAATAAAATGGCTAGGACTGCATGATCATATTAATGTGGTCACTGGACAAAAGAAGGCCAGTAGAAACACTGGTCTGATTTAATGGGGTATCTTTCTACATCTGTGTTTTCTGAAAGGGAAGTAAGACAGAAAAACAAGTGTCTATGCATTCTATTGGAGCATGAAATGAAAGCTTACTTTCCCAAAACACTGACAATTACTTAAAAAATGCTAACTCGACCCTCTCCTCTTGATTCTCTATAAAACTCTAAGAGAATACAAGAGAAAAAAAACGTAGCTCAAAAATTCTGCTATTTTATGGTAAGGTACCTTTGTAACCTTATTTACCGAATACTTTATCAAAAGAGAAATGTTCTACATTTATACAACTAACTACAAACTCTCCTTTAGTTGTATATCAATATATCAAATATATATCAAAAGTGAAACAATTACAACAGCAAACATAACCACCAGCCTACTACCAACTGCTATCCAACAAGGAATAGCTTACAGAAGGTAGTCTTCTGCCTGCCTCCTCTCTTCCTAACATAATGCCAACACTTGCTAAATGAGCACACAACTATCTCCATGCCCCCGTCCTTATTTTCCTGCCAGTGTAACAAGCTTAACCAGTTTGCTGAGCAGCATCCAGGCTAGTGTTGAAGTGTGAACATAAAGTGAAGAGATACAGTATTCCGCCAGCTGAGCAGAACTCACCCACATGAACTGCTCTGATAGCAGGAGTTTTTGTAAAGAACAAAAAACAGCATGAGAAGTAGCAGTTTGAGATGATGGCTATTGACGGAGCGATTGTTTGTTTCTACCCTTAAATTGAAAAATTACTACAAAGTTCTGCTCTTACTGAAGACTTAGAAACTAATGCAGTAATAGTTCACAATAGAATACAGAATATGAAAATTAAAAAAAAACATATAATGTTTCATAAAGACATAACTTATGCTGTTTTTTTACAGGTCAGCCAGCATTGTTTCACTAAACTCAAGAAAACAATCTGCTAGCTTTGTAAGCTACTATAAAAAGTATTCCAACAAGCTTTAAATGCAACCTAGGAATCCCAAGAAAGGAAGAATCCCCCTAAAATCACAATAATCTTCAAATTAAGTGTAACTTGTCAGAATATACTACCTTTCCTGTCAAAAGAAGAACCCTTGTCTCTTCAGAAATGTAATTCCGGTCATTGGAAAAATCCTATTTAAAAAAATAAAGAGATAAAAATTAATTTGCATTTGATCTCTCAATCTTGCTGTTGTTTTTATGTTTACACATGATTGATTACTCAAGAATGATGGCACTGTACAACCTCAGAATCACAGAGGGGCTTGAGCTGAAAAGGACTTCAAACATCACCTATTTCCAACGCTGCTGCTGTGCACAGGGTTGCCACCCACTAGATCAGTCTACCCAGAGCCTCAACCTTCTATTGATAATGGGTAAACCTAATGAAGATCAGTCACACTAGTACTTCAGAGGAGATCTGAAAGAGCATTACTAACAGTGTGGCATATGTGGAGCTAGAATTCACATTTTTTCTTCTTAAATGACATGCACCACTTGAAATGATGTAAAATTGACTTCCCTCTTGCTTCGCTTCCATTTTTATGGGAAGTCCTAAAAGAGAACAAGTGCTATCTTCTCTAGAAAAATTGAAACTTGTGAACTTTGTCACTCTGACTACAGTTCATAGAGACAAAACACCACGTCTGAATGCAGGCACCTATCACAGACACCAGCTCCACAACATTGGCATCATTTAAACCAGAATTAATTAACCAGACTGTATTTTGTTTAAATTGACTCTGGTAAGCAGTTAACAGTCTGAGATGGTGAAAAATGTGAAACGCATTGCTTGGTATGATACTTTTTAAAAAATATGTCTCTGAAGTAACATAAGCATTATTGCTGACAGTAGAGATATACTCATTAGGACTACTGCTGGGTAATAAGAGGACTGATTTGTGCATCAAACAAAAAACAGCTAAAAACATATCACAGAAGATGAAAAATGTTCCTTTTTTTCTTTTTTGGCTGTTTTGCATTCTAATCAAATATACAGTCAGAATATCCATATATCCCCATAAATTCAGAAGAACATGTACAACACTTAAATGGAATGATCTAGCAATATCTGCCAGCATGTCCATGTTCACTCTATATAGCTCTCACCAGGTCACAAACATTCTGGCAAATGTTAGCTGAGACACAACTAGCTTATTGTACAGCTGGTGATAGCAACTATATTGTTGAGGAAAAAATATATGCCTTTTTCCACGACACGATCTCAACTGTAACAATTAAAAATTTCCCCTTATTACCCTGGAAATTAAATTAATAAAAATTTACCTTTTCAGGTTGTGTAAAAAATTTGGTTGGCAATACAGGGTCCTTTGGTGAATCTGCATTGCATAAAGCACTTTTGCTGTTGATTACACACAGTGCTACATCACATACTGTATAAAGTTTCTGAAGAAAAAAAGAAAATTATGCTTTAGGAATTACTTGCTGTGCAGACAATGCAGTTCTTTAGCAAATCGAATCTGTATGTGAAATAACCACTCCTAAGGACATATTTTGTAGTTACATCATTAACCATGCTGTTGGCTCTTAGAACATAGAATTCCTCATTTTTCACATTACACTACTTAATAAAACATAATAAAACTACAGACATCTAAGCTGTACAGTAGAAGCTTTTAATCAAATCATCATAAATGCTTTCTCTTCTCAGCTGGTAACATATATTTAACAGCAGCCATATACTACAGTATTTCCTCAACACCAGAAAATAATGATGTTGGAAAATCAAATATTTTGAATTAAAATAAGCACTAGGATATAACAGGAATATTTAACAAGATTTGTTTAATAACTTCTCTGGTACTGTGTGCTGGCTAAGATCAGCAAGTTTGGGAAAGAATTAGACTGGTAGCACACACACAATGCTTGCAATTAGCACACTCTAAAAGAATTTAAATGCCTGAGCTAATGTTTTTAAATTTCCTGTAAATCCTGTCCAGCAAGCAGCTTGTGAAACCCTTAGCCCATCATCAAACACTTATCTGATCTGCACTTCTTACTTCATTGGCCTTTGGCTCATCAGGAGACTGAGCATCTCGTGTAAGCTTGATGTTTTCTGCCATCTTTTTCATGAAGGCATGGCTATTGTTCTCATTCTTTGTCATTAAAACTTCAAGCATGAACCACAGGCACCTAAAAAACCATAAACCAAGTTACATTCCAACTTTTATACAGCAGCTTCTTTGGGAAGAAAAAAAAAAATGTCAGCTGTGATAGCTTTTCCTTAAGCAACCAAGTCAATTTGAAAAAATCATGAACAGACAGCATCCGAAGAAGAGAACAGAGTCTAGACCTTTAATTATAATGTTTCAGCCTCATACTTCTTCAGAACAGAAAGAATTCCAGCACCTTGTAGATAGAATTCTACAATAACTATCTCAGGCTATGTCTATGATACTGCCAACAATGTATCATGACCACACAAAACTAGCTTAAACGATACAACTGCTCAACTGTTACCCACTACATAAACACTGGAACAGACATACTAAAGGATCCTAATTGAATAGGCCAGATACATCTGATGCAATAGAAGAACGGTCACATAAAGGAAGTTCATTCTCTGCATGCATTTCATTATTTCTTTGGAACGTGAATTCAGAGGGAAAAGACACCCTTTTGAGAGTGAAACAATAACAACAAAAACAAACACAACTACAGGACAGCCTCAAAAGACACTGTAAGTATAAATATCACAAATTACAAATAAGGAACTCACTAAGCACGTATTTACTTATTTGACTATATTTAAGGCACATAAAACTCAAGATGAACTGAGGAGACAACTGCAAAACACACTGCCAGTCTGCTTCTACAAGTGTATAAGCATCTAAGTCAACGCTTTAAAATGAACACTGTGACTCTCAGAAGTCTTGAAAGAGATGCTGTATCACATTAGGAGAAAAATGTTTTGGATTTATCTCAAAACTTTTCAGAGAAGTATTCCTGCCAAGATTCCTGTACATAGCATTTCTTTCTTTGGATCAGTCCTCTCTGGCTAGTTCAGCCAGCCTGTGACAAGAATGAGGGAGGAAATCTGGCAACAAAGGACAGCCATACAAGGGATGTCCAAAAAAACCTCTGTGCACTAGAAAGTACTTCTCAGAGAAAGTATTAACAACTGCAAATCAGAACTTGTTCAATTCTGGATAAAACAGTAAAGAACACAGTGGAGTGCTTTCAGGTGTTGCCAAGAACAAGTCGTCCTAAAAAAAAAAAAAAAAAAAAAAAAAAGGCATCAAACCACCAAAAAAACAGTACAGACTTGATTATTAGTTAAGAAATCTTTCTCGACTCCAGGTTCTGACCAGGTGCGAGTCAAGTAACTCAGAAATCAGAACAAATTCAGGTTTTCAACTAAAGAAAAAAATCAGACTGGGATTCTCACATATAAAGGTGCAAAAAAAATTAAGACATGAACATGTATATATGTGCAATTAATTGTTTTTCTAATTATATATATATTGCAATATGTCATTATATGGTACCAAAACAAGTTAGCTTACAGCTCCATCCAAAATGAATATAAAAGAAAAACAAATCAAAAACAAAGAATGGTGATGTGGAGAGATGGATGCCTAAGTTAATAGAAGGTAAAGGTTACCATTTACTCTTTCAGAATATACTGCTAAGCAGTTTCTGAAGTTTTCTTCCTTTTGCAAGACTAATGTTTTATCGGCAGCATATTGCAAAACGAGTCCACTTTTCTAATATTTTTTTCTAAGCACAGGAAATAGTTCTAGAATCATTTAACACTTACTCTTTGACATCACGAAGCTGATCAACATCCTGAGGTTTTGTGAAATCTGGATCATGTGCCAGTAAATGAATCATATATGGTACCACATATTCAGGCAGCAAGGACAGCAATTTTTCTGCAGTAAGAAACAAAAATCATAACTAATCTCTTTGCTATACATACATACAGACATGTATCACAAGACAAAATATTTTCAAGTATTGCTTTTCCAAATACACAGAACATAAAACTTCAGTCTGTGTTCTTTTTCCTGCAGATTCTACTTTCCATGAATCGTAGAATGGTTTGGATTGCAAAGGATCTTTAAGATCAGCTGGTTCTGACCCTCCTGCTATAAGCAGAGACACCTCCCAATAGACCAGGTTGCCCCATCATAAAATATAAATGAGTCTTACTACTTCAAAACTATTTGGCCCCACATCAGGAAAAGATCATAAAGCCTAACATATCAGAAAACAAAACTGTATTTTTCAAGCAAAACAGCTACCAAAATAACAATATTGTACTTTACATGTATGTTTCTCAGCAATGTACAGAAAAGTATTTTACGGCCAATGCTGAAGTAAATTTAGATTTCAAATGTGATAAATATAAAAAATGAGAAAAATTAAACTTTGTATTTATTTAGAAAAGCAATTTGCTTAACTTTTAATGATTACTTCTTCCAATTTAGCATTCAACCATTGTATTCTTCAGTTTTACTGAAGCACTAACCGTTAGCCATAGGATTCTGCTTAATATATTCTCTTCGTATACTGATGTTTTTAAGCAAGCACTGCCTGGCATGTGCTCTTCTCTCTTTCACAGGATCTTTGGCACACAAAGCAAAGATTGCCATATATTCCAAAGGAAGCAGTAATTTCACAAGTGCTTTATGCAGTTTCTGGGCAAATATCTGCCTCACTTGGTAGCACTCATCCTGTAACAAAATAAAACATAAGAATGCAACCATAACAATCTTGTTTGAAACAAAATAAAAATGAAAAACATCCAACTGGAATGATGGCGTTGTATAATAAATATCTGCAGCTTCAAGAACTCTTGAAAGCCACAATGAACAATATTAAATAATCAATTTAGCAGCAACAAAAGCTCAGATGTAAGGAGTTTGAACTCTAAGAATCACTTCAATATAAAAGTAGTTACTTACATTAATGACAAGCGCACAGAGTTGGAACTGTTCTGGGGTAATTATTTCATGGTAACATGGCTCCTGGGCAAGCTTCATTATTGCACTGCCAGCAGCTAATCGTAGTCGAGACATATCGGATTTACTATACAAACAAGAGGGAAAAACCCCAGAACTCTGCTTAAATTACTTGCATATCACAATTTCTTTCTTTTTACAAGATCATTCAATGAGCAATTCAAGGTTTTTCCCAGTCTGGTCAGCTCAACAACTTCATATTGTTAAGTTAACTCAATGACATTTGTGAAAATAAGGTGTTCTGCTTTCCCCCTAAAAACTTAATTCCAGCAGAACAGTGAAAGAAGAAGAATCAAGTTTCTTGTTTGCATACCTCTATGTAAATCAAAGCAACTCATTTGTTATGGATTTCCCTTACCCTCTGAATGGAGATATGGTGTAAAGTAACCCCACACTGGGAGATGCTCCACCCAAAACCGCCCCAACATTTAAACATATTAAATCTGATTGTTCAGTTATTTTCAAAGAAACTCCTGCAGGTCTCTCTGGAATGTCTTTTACTAGCAAGATATCTACACTGTCCTAAGTTATATTATGAGGAGACTGGAAGAAAGAATCAATAGGAAGAATATTTTCACATGCACCATTCCAGTCCTAAATGTTAAAATCCAGTCAGATCCACCTCCTATTATTCAATATTAACCAACATTAACTTCACAGTTTAAGATTCTAAAAGGGTTCAAAGAATTACTGTTTTTAGTATACAATTCCACAATAACATTATTAGAAGCCTAAACATAACAGAATCTGACCTGATTCGCTTCTGTTCTGTCAAGTCTCCTTCACTGACAAGCATAGCTGATAACAGTCGGAGTGTGGAATTTGCAGATTTTGACTGGTTGTTTTTCATACCCAGCAGCCAGCGTACCAAAAGTTTAATTGCTTGCACCTATCAAAAATGGACAAACAATGAACTTACTTCCTAGACTTGTTATGTGCTACAATCCCTTTCTGTCAAACAGAAACTTCCAAAGACTCCTACTTATTAGAGCTGATACATTTTAAAAGGAACAGAACGAAGCAGGAATATTTACAGAAAGAGAAAGGCACTGTCAGCTGTGGTTCAGTGCTTTCTCACAAGTACATCCATGATATCTGCTACGTTATCAAAAAAAAAAAAGCAACTAGACAAATCTTTCTAAAAACAGCCACAACTAGAATCACGGTAAATAGCCTATCAAAGAGAATGAAGAATATTCAAAGTCTCAATTTATATCAACTTTATTTACAGTCAATAAAGATTAATTACTTCTCTTACAAGGAAAACTGCACTTTTGGTTGCCTTAATTTTCTCAACATTCAATATACTCAGCATCAGTAAACAAAGACACCAAAATGCATTGTTTCCACCAGTTTTGTAATGGTATATTTATATAATTGACAGAAAATCTAGAACAGTACTTCCAAGAAAAAAAAAAAAAAAACTAATACAAAAGTAATTAAAGAGATTTACTACACTCTAAAGAGATTTATCAAACTCTTCACTGCACAACTTCAAAATAGCATGTTTTTAAACTCAAACATATACATTATTACTGGCAGCTGACCATTCACCTTTGCTAGTACTTCTGGAGAAACCTCTTCATCTGGAGACCACAACTTTCCATTTTTCTCACCTGTTGACTACAGATACTCATGTAAGTTTAAGAACTGGTTCAACCCATACAGAAAACGTAGAGAGAAACAAAACAGTTTTGAACTGAGCTTTCTTTCATACAGAAGATTTTTCTATGATGTGACATCTCTTTACAAGTCATTTATAGAACATTCCTTTATTGAACCATTTTGCAAATACAAAGCAAAACAAAACAGCACTGTTCCCCAACAACAAGCAAAGAAAACTGTAAGGACTTAAGAAAAAAGAAAATCTTACCCTGTCATTCATTAGAAGATCTTTTACAATGAAATTTGCAACAACAGATTTCATTGGAGAAGCAAACTGGTCTGGGGCCAACATAGAAATATGACCCAGTGAGACTAATGGAGTTATAAGTTGCTCTGGAACATCAGCATTCAAACTTCTACTAAGAGGCTGTGGAAAAAAAAATAATTATGTATATATTAAAAAATGAACTGTAGAAATGCAAATCACCACACCTGAAAAACAGCTTATTTTAATACTGGGCTGCAGATGACTTCTACAGGTTTTTTTTTCGTAACAATTAGTAACATTTGCAAAATAGAATGGAGAAAGAATGCAATTTCCCAATTAGCAGAATAATTAAAATCTCACATGAGATAGCAGCAATATGATTTTATGTTCTCATCCTGTTTTAACAGTGAAACACATTAAATCCTGCGGGAAATGGGTGAAAACTTGACTGTATGCTCTTCATTAGTTGTAAAAATCTGAAATGTTAACAAGTGTCAGAAAATAATGGCAGGTCAAAAAACCCCCTAAAACTATCAACTGTACAACCGTGTAAATAGTTGTTTCCACTGGTGATCAGTATTTCCTTCAAGACAACAGTTATGATAATAATTCCAAGTTGCTGTATCACTCAGTACCTTTCCACAGTAACCTGATAGTAGAGAAGGGAACATGAACTTGCACTCTCATGCAAGTCTAAGCAGAGAGATCATGCTCTCTAAACTTAATTCAAAGATTTTCACATCTCTGAATTATATATATGTCCAAAGATGGCCACGGTGGAGAATCTATGATATTTTACAAGTGCATATTAATATTAGCACTATTTAAGAGCTTATAGTGAAAAGTAACCTCTCTGCCCTACATGTTATGATTTTTTGCTTCACCACTTTTCTAAGTAGTAAGTGAGGAGTCAGCTAGTGTCTTCACTTACAGATGTGTACTACTCTGCATTCACTTTCTCAGTGACAGACACAGATCTTAGACACGGAAACTCAATATGGTTTGAAAGTAGAGGATGTTATTCTCCATTTAGTATCTGCTACATGCATTCTTGTGAGATCTGGTGTGGAGCATTCCAGCATATTTACTTTAGTTTCCTCTAACTTTTCCCATATAGACAAAAAAGGAACCCCTTGTGTATCAGAATGTTACAAAGACTACAGCAAACAGAAATATTAATAATTTTCTATTGTAAAAGTAATGACTTAACCACCATACATCTGTAGGCTGACTTCATAAATCATCTGTTTATTAAAAATAGAAATTAATCATTAGTCTCAACTAAGAACAGAAACAAATTTTAAAAACAAAAAAAGCAAGACATACCTCAAAGATCTGAGCAAGTTGCACTTCTTTATTTGAAAATATGGCATGTATACAGTGAACGGCTTGTTTTGCCTGATGGGGAGTGCCTCTTTTTGCTTTCTGATGCAAAATTGGAATTAACGTTCTGCAACCATTAAATAAAATACTTCAGAATACAGTTTGCGATCTACGAAACACAAAGCTTTTCACCTATACAGATATATCTCTACAGAACATGGTCTTACAAATCATACGTTTCTTTGAAGTCTGTTCAAAAAAGACCATAATGAATTGAAAACAACAACAAAAAATATTACCTGCTGAACATCTGACTGAGGCAGAAAAAGGCTCAGAGGGAAAAATCAAACATGAAAGAAAATAATGATCAAAATAAGGTTATTAAGGTTATAGTGTGGGGGGAAACCAACAACGGGGGCTTGTTATCCCATCAGGCTTGGAAGCAATGGGGCAGAAGAAAATTTGTATAACCTAGGAACAGCTGTTCAACATTAGTGGATTTATAGGCTTTTACTGCTTTAACTTTGGTCTTTATTTGCACTGTATGAGCAGATTAGTAACTGCTTTGAGTTTTTGTATTTGAGACCCCTGAAATCCATTTTTGCTCATCAGTGGTCACTCAAGGAAAGTGCAGGGCAGAAGCCACTGCATGGATTCAGGAGTGTGTGGGAAGGCTGGCCTGTCACCGAAGACAACAATATCTGAGACACTAACTCATGATGTTTACTGCTCAGTTACTGAGTCAAAATGACAGAATTGCTTACAGAACACCTGACACAGAAACATCTCAAAAAAATGCTAGAACAATTTGGAATTCCCTGTCCATGAAGCAGGGCACAAAACCATTTGTTTCTCATGTGAGGAAGAACTTGAGCTACTACTGGTGAACCCTACTCCATAGGACTGCAAGCAGTCTGCATACAGTTGGTTTAAAAAATAAAAATGCCAAACAGGTTACTTGAAAAAAAATTACTTTTCACTTATGGTAAACATCACTGAATATATGAAATTTAGAACAACTGCCTATATTCTGACACATTTTTGCACAGTAATAATATTGCAAGTATTTCAATGTATGAGAAATTGTAACCTCTACTTTATAACCCAGATTAGTTAGTTATGAAAAGGCTGATTTTAACACTTCAGATGTCACTCACCAAGTTGTAAATTCTGTGAATACTTAGATTATGTAGCTTTAACCAACAGCTAAAGCATGAATACTACAACGAAAACATACAGACAGCCATTTATTCTTTCTTAGAAATTTATGCCTGCTTATGGAACTTGTTTCTCAATTTGTTTCAAAACAGAGCTGTTAACTAGAGATTATATTTTCATTCCTTACAAAGATAGAAATATCATGTGACAGAAATTATTGTGCCAAGAAATTACATCTCCACCATATTTCTGTTGTTGCTTGTTTTGTAACCTGGGAAACATGCTACACTCTGGTTTTAACATGTCTATCAGAAAAGGACTTTTAAAAAGCAGGTAACATCTTAAATAAATAAACAAATAAGGTGAGAACAGGGAATTTAAAAATGAAGAGACAGAAACTTTGTGAAAGAATACAAAATGATGGCAGATAAGCTGTTCATATTCACAAGACTACAACGTAACTTCAGGGGCAATATTCTGAATTAACTACCGAGAGCCAGAAATCTGGGTATGAGAAACAGCATGTAAAGAAATACACTCACGATCTTATCTGTGGCAGGTCTGTTTCTATTTTGTGACCCGTGTTTCTGAAAATCTGTATGGCTGCCTCAGCTACCTTATCATCTTCCATCCTGAGGCACTGCAGCAGAGACTCATAGGTCTCTGCAGAGTGAAACGAGGTAGGATGTGTAAAGGACAGAACCTGTAGATACATATTAAACCAAAGGTATAAAGGTATATTTCTCCAAGGTAAGTGAATCATCAGAGAAACAAACTTACAGCTGTTTACGAGCCTTACCATCAACATAAATAGCTATTACATGCTCACATGAGATTATTACATTCAAAAACTACATTGTTGGAGAAAGTTATACAGACATTTTCAAATAAATTTGTCTACATTTTATTCTTTAGGGCCTCCTTTCCTCCAAACATTTTATAAAACACAACATTATTTGAATACGGAAAAATATCTATTAAAATGAATATTTATCCAAAATTATTCACTCATATTCCAGTCTACTTAAAAACACTTTTCAACTAAATGTAATTGAACTGAAATCCTAATTTCTCCATAATCTCTAGGCTCTGAGCAGAAAAGAAATCAAGAAAGTTGAAACAACCACAGTATTTATTGCCTTTTAATCTAAACTAATGTAATACGCATTCTTTTAAATAGAAGTCATGTTAAATAAAAAACTAAGTGTGCAAGGATTCAAGAGAGAACAAAAACAAACCATTATCCCAGAAGAAACCTATATTAAGTATAATAAAGTTCAAATAACACATTCTAGGGAGAGCAATTTAAAAAATGCACATATTTTGTAATTTTTTAAGGTTTATCTTATACTGGTTTCTTTGATCAGAGTTGTCTGTATCAATGAATATATATATTAATCAATATCTTATACTGATATTATTGATATTGATATTAATCAATATCAATAACTTTCTTAAAGGTATCCACGTCACAGCAACAAAGCCTTCAACCTTAACAGATTTTTTTTCTGAGCTACATGAACAGGCTACTTCCCTGTGTAATTCTGCATAACTATTTCTAACGCATTGCTGCCGTTACCAAATTTGGTGCAATATATCTCCACAAAATCCAACTTATTCATTCACACGTGAGAAAAGTCTCACCTCAATTATCTAAAATTCCCTTCCATGCCCTTCTTTGTTATTGTACAGTCCTCTTTTTAACATATTAAAAATAAACTGCCAAATTCATCACAGATGTTATCCAGATATTTCAAGTCCTTCCTTCCCTCCTTCAGGCAATTCTCACTCATCAACACCTTCCCCCCTCCTTGTTTGCTTTCCTTACAGCACTGTACAAGCCAACAAGATGTGCTTCTCCTAGTCTGCCCTTTTCTCCTCTTCACACTTTGTCCTTACCTGCCTCACTGACTTCCCTAAGGAAAAAACAATTCCTGCTTTAAGGAGAATACTTCTATTCTGTGTGTCCTTTGCAAAACATACTTTTCCCAAAAACTTGTTATTTTTATATTATTTTCCCAAGTAAGTATTAGTAACCAAAACCTGTCATTACAAAAGTTCACTAAATAATATCTTGCACATATTTAAAATATATTTAAATAAATACTACTACTAACATTCATTCTTTAGTCACACCACTGCCATTCCTTCCTTTACAAACCATGGCAACTTTAATATAGAATATTTAATGTAAGTTACCTTGAGAAGTTCAAGTCCTGCACGAATTGCAGTATCAGGACTTACACCCTCCTCTTCATCATCAGCTGTCCCCTCTATTGATTTATTCATCAATTTTACTAGTGCACTAAAATAAGAGATAGAAAAACAAACAAACTGAAAAAAAAAACCAAATGAACTTGAAAACATGCAATGTCAAGTTTGAGCAGCAAGATTACCTGGTTTTGGCAATAATTTATGGGACAGTAGTAGTCTGTTCTGTGTTTTTGTTATAATCTTTTTCTCAAACTAAACTATTTCATTATTCCTTTTCTTTCTGACTTAGCTTACTGCAAAATTTAATTGCTTAGGAAAAAGACATGTTGGTAGCATTCAGATCAACACAGAGTTGCAAATGTTTCAGAATATAATTAGGTTGCCAGACAAGTCTCAAAAGGAACAGAAACATTCTCTTACTCAATCCCATAAAAATTAATTAATTCAGCTGTTATACTGTAGACTGTGTTGCAGTTAACTATGTGAGAACTATGATTATCATGCTCACCTTACACCCCACAAACAGCAGTTTCACAGGGAAAAACTGCTATATTTTATCATCATTTATAGATGTAGCATTGCAAAGCAGTAAGAAAAAAACAATCTCTCCTCCCCCCTGCCCCCCCCCCCAAAAAAAAACAAAACCAAGACCCCACACTGCTAGAAATGCAAAATATTAATGTAAAAATATATATTTTTAAATGTCTCTCAACAGTTAAGGCAGACTAACCTGTCTAACCTATTCCCAAAAAAATATCTTTTTTTCAACTTAAATCACCTTTGTAACCATTCATGAGCTCCTATGATCTTCCAAACTTACCTAATGGCTTCTGAGTCAATATGTACAGGAGCAATTCTTTCCAAAAGAAATTTGACCATTTCCAGAAAGGGATTTGTTGGCTGCTTAGGATTTGCAAGTTTCCGGGCTATTTCTCTCTACAAGAATGTTACATTATCAACAATAATTATGCTCATTTTAATTATTTCCTAAGCACATTGAATAAGTTAAAAAGAATTTGTTCTTTTAACTACAGAAATTATGTAAATAGTCAACAAAATGAATTTTAAGAAGGACTGTTGTTATCCCTGGATCTTTCTTTATTACACTACAGTGAAAGTAGGCATGCTTTGCAACAGCATTAAAACTCAAGATGCATGTAAACTTCTTCTTTCTTAAGTGTTTCTTAAGGAAATGGAGACCAGATTCAAAACAGAACCAAGGGAGTGCTAAGTGCTACACAGACAGAATTTAAGTATCTATGTAGACAAGAGTAATTCACAGATCTGTATGTAATCTTGCTGCATGCTTCAGATTCCATAAGCAACAACAACAAAATGCAACAGAAGCTACAATGCTGCAGATGTGGAGAAGCACTATGCCACTTCAGTTACAACAGATGTTCAGACTCCATGTTCTTGTTTGGTAATATCTTTGAATCAAAAACCTGCCTTTCTCCCTCTGAATGCAACAAGTGTCAAGAACATGAAATTCTGCTGCAAACTTGGCAGAAGGTGGTGGATACAAAAATATTTTTATTTTGAACACAAGTTTAAAATGTCTCAAATAAATAATTTCTCAACCTTCCTTCTCCTTCAAGTTTGGAAGCTGCAGATTCTACACAGGCCAGGAAATTGCCCTAATTTCAGTAAACAATCTTCAGGAGAGAAAATAAGTCTTCCCTTTGAAACTGTATCACCGCATTCCCAAATTGCAAAATCGGCTATTTTAGAAAGAGATGTATTCCATATGTTAGTGGTTAGAACATAATTCTGAAGGCCATTCTGTTCTCTTCCCTGGACAATTAAAGAGCCATTAGGCAAAAGCCAAGAAGCCTGATGCTCTGTACTGAGATTTTGTCAACCAAATTGCTGCAATTGTTGGCACTGTAAATCTCTGGAAAAGCCTGATTTAATATTAATGTTTGTATTCTCAGCAGTGATATTAAATAAATGAGAGAGAGAAGACGACTGATCTCAAGATAATTCTGTACAACGAAAAATGAACGAATAATATGCAGATGGTGCAATAGTTGTTATGCTCATACTTATGTAAGTTTTATCAGTGCTGGGAGACAGTTTAAAATAGTTTACCATAAATATTTTTGAAATGAAGGAAAAAAAAAGAAATTAGTCTTTTAAACTTAATGTTTGATCCTTATAATCCCAGGAAGGAATAAAGCCAGTATTTGGGTTTTTTTTGGTTTTTTTTTTGTTTTTTTTTTAGGATGATTGCTGAAGATTATGATATCAGTAATCTCTACAGGTATTTCATAACTATGAGAAACATATATAAATCATATTAAGGTATTAAAATAGACTATTATGTCTTAATAAGTGTTTTAAGCACAAATATTTAAAAAAAAATTGCTTTTCCATTTCCTTACCACACAGATATCTGCCTGTTTACACGAACACGTAGGGCTAATTAACAGTTCAAGCTGGGACCGAAGCTTTTCATCATCGCCTAGAACCTGATTGAATTTCTTCACAAAATCTTGTGCTTTTCCAGGATCTGGAAGGTTTTCTATATAATTAAACATAGTTTAATATAAGATAAATTTGCTACTTCAGTATGACAACATTCATAAAATATTAATTTCAAAGAACACTGTAACAGCAGTTTAAAGAACTTATTAACACTTACTTGCTATGGTCATCAGCTTCCCAAACATGGCAGCACTGTTTGCTTCTGACTGGGGACAACAGCAAACAGAAACAAAAACAAAAAAACATCAGCACTGTCTCCCTCGTGAAAATATACCTTTAAGATCATCTGTCAGTTCTATTGCAGCAGTATGTTCTATTGGAAAAAGATCTAAAAAACCCAACGACCAGTTCTAATAAACAAAGAAAGCCCCTACACCACACTAAAGGTAGCCTCCCATACTAAAACCCCAAAATAACCATGCACTTGCATTTAAAGTCTCTGCTGGTTTGAAGATATACTTTTAAAAGCAATATTCTAGTATAAATACTTAAAAATACACAAAATATTCCACTTAAGAAATGTCAAAGTAGTTTGTAAAGTGAGAATCAGGAGTTCTATCAAAAAATGAACAAAAACTTGAAAAACTGCATTAATTTCTTCTGAAGAAACTTAAAGAGGCCATATACATGGCAAGCATTACTGAAAGCAACTTAATGTGAACAGAACTCTGTCTACATGTTGAAATCAAAAGTCAGCTATATATATATATAGCATTAAAAAAAAAAGGTAAATTAGTCTAAGTAGTCAATTTGATAAAGTATTAATTTTTTCAAAACCGTACTGTGGGCTGCTTATGCAAGTCTAGTAATTCCCGTACGTGACTCCTCAGCATGTTCTGGCATTTCCACATCTCATTCAGTGCTCTGAAAAAGTGCAAAATCAGGAAGAAAAACATGATTTGTTTGTCACAATAACATGTTGGATGTAGAGTTAAATAAATAATCTTGTTTACTAAGTGCACCATCTGACTGAATGAATCAAATCCACAAAGTATTATTAATAATTCTAAACAAAATAGATCATCTTTCATTTTTATTCAACTACTTGTATCAATTTCATATATATATAGGACAACATAATGAGAATGCATTGTTCTCATAGGATGAAGACCTAAAACAAATCTTAAGTATCAAGGCGCCTTCTTGTCTAAAGGCCTCGTTCAGTTTGTACGTAAAATCATTGGAGCTAAAGGAAATATTTTGAAATAAAATCGCAAATAATGTTAAGCATCAGTTACTTATCATGTTATTTAAGTCTTAATAATATAAGCAGATGATGTTAGAAAAAAAATGAAAAACAGTAAGTATTAGCTGAATTGCAATTATACTCACTTGACAGCATTTGGATCCAAGCTGGCATACAAATAGTACAAGCACTTCATTCGCTCCTCTGTTTCCAAATTGTGTGGAACAAGATATTGAGCAAATATTTTCTCTACTAGTAATCTGCAGGAAAAGAAGAGAGAAAATCTGTACATCTCCAAAACTAGTCGTATCTTTTAGATAAGCTGAACGAAAAAAAAAAAAACAAAGGGGGGGGGGGGGGGGGGGGGGGGGAACAGAAAAGAAACCAGATTGTTCCCCCACAGAAGAAAAATGGCCTCTTTTCATCTGTAAAGATAACTTCCATTACTGATAGAAAGATTACCAAGAACTGCTTCTCAAGAGCCTTTCCATTAAATTTCACCTGTAAGAGGATGAAACTTTTTGTCAGCATCCAAATCTTCCTTTTTCTCCAGGTTTGAAGAATCTTTGTTCACTCTCATGCGTAAGTGAAAGAGATACAGACAGTAAAAAGCCCAGATAAAGAAGAGAGGATATAAAACTTTAACTTAAGTGGAAGTAAAAGTAAAGAGCTGAAGCATCCTAGAGGGAAAGGGTAAAATAAAATCTGACAAACACAAAATATTTGAAACTGTTATTTATAACACAGGAAGTAAAGTCAGCATCGAAAAAGGTAGAGAAAAAGAACAGCAAAATGGATAGAGGAAAAGGAGCACAGGGAAACCCACGTGAGCGCAAACCAAACCAACAAGAACTTTATCCAGTTATCTCTCTTACAGCACCAACAAAACCCTAACAACAACAGAAGTAGACATACCTAGGGTTTTGAATAAAATACAAAACTCAAGCTACTGTATGACTATACAGTCCCATCTAGTAACACTCCCCAAAATGAAAGAACATTCAGATATTAATTTAATCCTTAGCAGTGAGAGCCGTGCACAGCATCCAATCACACAATACCATATTAAAAGACAGACATTTTGAATTTACAGACTTTGTTTGCTATGATTCCTGGTAAATATCCAAGGAGTGCCTTATACTAAGAACATAGAAGGCAAAACAGGTCAAACGTAAGCTATTTCAACACAAAGAAAATTCAAAGGGACATGAAGTCAAAGCAGAAGAATAAAAGTATCACTATGAATATGAATACAGTTATCACAAGGCATTCCATTAATGTTAAAGGAAAGTTGGCTTTCTCCCTTTAGGTGTACATTTTCACTGCTGATGACTTGGAAAACAGGGTTTTTAGGTCTCAGGAGATTCCATCTCTGTTTAATATATAACAGGTGATCGGAGGCATCAGAGCTACCTACTGTACTAATTTCTGAATAGTGCTGCAGTCCGTGTCTCTACAGATAGATTTTTCAAAATAGCTGTCAATACAAATCCTGAGTTTGTATTATGCCTTCCTTGGTCTACGTCAGCTAGGGTAAAGATTTACAAATAGGTAGTACCTATGGAACACTGACTTTTCTCCTGTGAGAGAAGTCACTGAGTGGCATATTAAGAGCCAGCAACAGGACAGTGTTTATGAAGTGGTTATCTTGCACCATACCCTACGTATCTGTTATAAGAATCTCAGCACATCAGGTGATAAGCTACTGCTGCAGGTTCTCAGACTTGAGCACAGCACACCAATACTTATGTTAGATCAAAAATATTAGAAGACATTAGCATTAAGGATGTCTAGAAAAAGTTTCTTCTGTTCCACCTCATGCCTGAATACTACGTGATACTGCACTACTTATTCTCTTTTGAAAGACCTAGTGTCATTCCACATGCACAAAGGAAAATACTTCAAGGCTCAGAACACTGTTCACCATTATATTTTATCTTCCTTCCCTATGGAAAGAATTCAGGCCAAAAGTTGCCAATTTTGACTTACACTTGTGTGTTTAAAGACCTGGAATGGTTGAGTCTTTAAAATCATAGCACTTTTACAGCTCTTCTAGTACTTAAAGTACTATCTTTAGAACTCTATCAATAACAACACTGAAATACATTTATTTCATAGAATCACAGAACAGCTTGGGTTTGAAGGGACCTTAAAAAGCCACCTAGTTCCAATGCTCTGCCATGGGCAGGATTACCAGCCACCAGATAAGGCTGTCCTGGGCCCCATTCGACCTGGCCTTGAGCACCGCCAGCATAGGGTATTTGCAGCTTCTCTGGTCAGCCTGTATCAGTGCCTCATCATGCTCTGAATATCAAATTTCTTCCTAACATCTAATTGAACCCTTTCCTCTTTTAAACTATTTCCCCTTAAAACTATTGCCACTTGTCCTATCTTCCACTCTAAGTACATCAACAAATGAGACAGAACAAAAATTTTATTGTCCAACCTTAAAAACTAGCAAAATTTTGATTAAAATTCAGGGTATCAGCCAAACTAGAAGAATACTGAGAATCAAGCTGCCAGTCTTTCAGTGTGGACACCCAAAAAGCAAACAGCATGCAGTCACTGCACTCAAAAGACTGCCTTATATGGCTTAACAAGACTTCTAGAAGACAATCACATTCAAAAAAGAAAGAGCTTTGATGACGTTATCCTTTGAAATTCCTTGACTTGCTCCCTTCACAGTATTTTGTATTTCCAATAAGCTGGAATACTGAAAAAAAATCTGACAGATTCACCACAGAACTTTGATTCATTCCCTGCATGCTGAATGAGCTATGAACACACTAGAAAAAATACACATCTCTACAGCATATTTGATGTACACACAAATACAAAATTAGCTTTGTATAAACTACATGGAGATTTTCTAGTTGATTCCACTATTTGAAAATTCTACCTCAGCAGACTCACAGTGTACAATTTATTTTTATTTTTTTTACAGAAAGCAATTAATAAAATATGTAACAGAAACAATTATGACCAGCAAGACAAACAAAAGCAAGATCCTTCACAACTGCAGCAGTGTTTTGTGATACAGAATTAACTATAATAGGCGGCAATTGAAGGATGCTGCTACTCATTTGGGCTAGTTAGTAAGATCATGCAATATACTGAAGTAGTAGACTGTATATGCAAGATGCTAAAAGCCACTATAGAGATATGGCTGGATTCCAGGTCTGCTATGTTAGAAATCTAAGCTCAATTTCCATCATTGTGTGATTGCATAGTTTGAGTATTCTTGTGAAAAGACAAAGAAGTAAGAGTTGAAAACTATCTTCCAAAATCTGAGCCAAAATTCGTTTTCTCCCAAGCCAAAAACAATATTTCTAAACTAGAGGGACTGAGTGACAAAACAGGAAAAATTAGACAATGTTGGAAGAACTCCCTGACATTTCTTCAGTTTCTGTTCTAACTAAAGGGTCAATTTCTGTGTAGTCTAACAAAAGGAGATGTCACTGTGGTACATACATGTTCAGTACTCACAGATCGTTGATTTTAACATGCTAACCTCTGGGAAGTAAAAGACAAACACAGCAGGGCATAATAAAAGCAAATTCTGATGGTTTTCTTCCATCCAGAAGTTAATTAATGACAATTTACCATCATAGCAGATATAGTTCTATTAGTACGTAGAATAAACACAAGAACAGATAATGCAACCATCCTGGAGTTCTTAATACATCTCTAGTAATTATTAATTTAATATACATAAACCCAGGTGCACAGAATGTGATATAGCAGCTTTTTCATGATAGGCACATATTTTCATTTTCAGAGCATCTCTTATCACTGTACAATTAAAATTAGGAAGGCTTAGGTTGACTCACTTGTCATCAATGCTATTTTGATAATATATGTGCAAAAGTTTATCCTTTATCCAGCTCACTTTCTCTGCAGCATCTTTTCCAGCCTCGGCATGAAGACAGTATTTCTTGTATAGCTGGGCAAGACCCATCATAGCTTCTTTTCTCACTCGCCACTTGAGAAGGAAGAGAAGGAGATGGGGAAGTAGCTTTGGTAAATAGGTATCAAGCATACAAAATACAGTAAATATGTAGAAGCATAAAAACAAAATAGCCACATTCTGGTCCCCTACACTTAGGCTCTGCAAACACTGAAAAATTAAGAGTTTCTAAATTAAACTTCGTAATACCTATTCATTTCTTCTCTCTACTTTGCAAGGTATTATCTGTAAAGAGTAATCCGTTGCTCCCATGTGCTGAGCAAAGAACTAGGAGTTTGGTGGTATAAGAACTTAAGTAGAGCTTAACAGGCATGTCTGAATGAGTGCTTTCTTAAGCCAGGGTTTGGAATATTTATGTATTCAGAGTCGGTCACCAAGCAGAGGTGGCAGCTTTTTTTCCATCAGCTTTCAATTGGCAAACTTGTCTAGGAATCTACACCTTCAGCCTAGCTGAGCTTGCTAAGGCTTCAACTCTGAGACTACTTTCCACAACAGTGAGAAAGCCTCATTTTGCCAAAGCTTTGAAGTAATCACTGTAAGAGAGTATTGAAAAAAAAAAGCTGTCTGCAGCTTCCAGTTTTTGGTGATTGCTACTTTATCCATTCATGTAAACAGGAAATGTCCCAGTAATAAACACTTTAACAGGATCTACAGGCCCTGTTACACTGACTTGCCAAAGAAACCAGAAGAAACAATTTCACAACAGATGAAGGATTAATTGAAGCAGAGAATAGTATCTCCCACTTAATAGTCTACAAAGAAAATCTTGGTTAACTAGTAAAACTTTTTCACCAAAGACTGCAGGTCTGAGTTACAAAACTGATTGTGGTAATTCCTTACCTATTGGAATAATTAATTCCTACCACAGAATTAAGAATAATAACAATTAAAAAAAGAAACAAAAAAACATTAGCTGACAAAAGCCACAGTGGTTTTTAGTACATATAGAAAATGAGGAGTTAGGACTAATTAATTCAGAAAGTATTAAAGAAAGTCCCTTTGTGCTAAGACTCCGTTCATGCTAAGGAAACAATCGTCTCACTCTGACTCACTGGAAGTGCCAGTGAGAAGCGGGAGTTAGCCTAAACATTTTAGATCTCATAAATAACTTGGGGGGGGGGGGGGGGGGGGGGG